>VWYE01003829.1:1031379-1042253 GCA_013398995.1 Alaudala cheleensis
CCCCCCCTGGACAGGCCAGAAACTTTTCTTCGGAGTCTGGGGGTCCCAGCCCCTGGGATTCTCAGTCAGTCCTTGGAGACAGTTGTGAGGCAAGTGAGGGATCTCAGACGGACTCTGACAAAAGTGTATTTGAGAGATGAGAGTAAGTGAGAGTTTATAGGCATTGATGGAAACTCAGGAATGTCAGGGGGTCAAAAATAATAAATTTCCGTAGGCATTTGGAGTCTGAGTTTTGGTACAGCTGTATTACAGATTTAAAAAGCCCCAAAATAACAACTCAAAAAAGCCCCTCTCCCAAATGAGATTACATTAAACCTTGGCAAAGTTTGCATAATATTGGCTCGGCCTTGCTATTTCCCCAGAGAAAGCTTTGTATTAAATAATCAGCTTGTTAAAAGAATGCCATTTCCACTCTCATCAGCTCTAGTTCCCTATTGTATACTTTGAAAAGTGGCATGGTCATTTTCTGTATGCAAACTTAAGTAATTCTAATTTTAATGGGATTCAAAAAGTCCTCCTGATGGAGGTTTTGAACCCATACTAACTTATGGAATGAACACTGAAGTTTTTCCCTTTTGCTTTCAAAGTAATTTCTGCTCTGAGAATAGGAGCTAATGCAAAACCTTGTGGGAAGACTCTTTACTCAGTCTGATTTTCATGTTGATTTCTCCAATACACTTACTGAAATCCTATGTGAGAACACAACTACTGAGAAGGAAATTTCATAAACTTCAAATTTAAAAAAAGGTCTGATTTAAAGGAAATTTTTTTAATGGCACAGTGTCAGCAGTGCTAGAGAAAGATTCTTTTTTACAGAAAGATAGGAAGTCATGGAATCATAGAATGACTTGGGCTGGAAGGGACCTTAGAGATCATGTAGTTCAAAGGCCCTCCATCTGTACATTAGAGATTTGGCTTAAAAATCTGATATAGAGAAGTAATGAACCTTCATTAAACCAGGCTAGTGTGAAAAGCCCAATATGAAGGTGGTAAGGGACAACGTCTCATTCTTTAGACCCGATTTTGGATTTAGGAGCACAGACTTAGACATCTAAATCTGTAGATCTCAGCCTTGTTGTACTGCTTCAAACACTGCCATAGTGACTGAGCTTACACTATGAACTTCTAGGATTACAGAGAAGAAAACCATGTCCTGTAAATAACTGATTTGGCTTATAAAATGAAATAACCTTTTCTTAAAATATAAAATTGCAATTTATGGACACGTGGTAACTATTGTAACAAAAAGCTTTGGTCGCATGTACGACATAATGGCTGGTCCCTGCTGGTATGGCAGTGGTTGCAACAGATTGATACCATAACCTTGCATAGCCAAGCAAGAGTCACTTGTGGATACTGGTTTACTTCTGGATCTAAAGAAATTAAAGAAATATTCATATTTGATAACACCATTTCCAAAGGAAAGGTTTTAAAAATATTACCCCAGACTTTGATGATGTCTGTAAAGATAGTTTTAACAAAATCATGGAGTAGGTCTTGGAGAACAACACACAGAAATAGTTAGGAATCCATTTGGAATTTGAAGTCAGAATGATTTTGAAGAGAATTATTTTCTCCGTGTTTCTAGGTGCACCATATATGTGACTGATACTTCTGACAGTGTAAAGGTTTACTTTGTTGCAATCCTTGTGAACAGTGTACAGAACACTTCTTATGCATGCTGTAATTCCTTTAATATACTCTACTATTTATGTCCAACAGGCTAATGAAACAGGCTCTTACCATTTAATAAAATGTAGGTTAGTGAGATTTGTCCTGTTGAAGAAATTTCTCTGTGAAATGAATATGTAGTTGGGGGTTGAAGTCACAGAGCCTCCTTTTAATAACATCTGCCAGTCACAACTCCAGAACACCTCTGATCAGAGGTCAAAGATTCACACAAGTGACAAATCATGCAACCAACTAGAACCTGCATTACTGTGATCTGTATGTGATAACTTACTGAGCTTCCATTCCTGTAACTTTCACCCAATAAACATCTGTACTCAGGAGAATGAACTTGCTTAAAACAGCAAGCACCTGTCACAGTGTCCTGTTTGAGAGTCTTGTTAAGGAGCAACTTGAAGCAGTGGATGGTAAATCAGGGTGAAGGCCACTGAGAAATTTCCTACTTCTCCCAGGGTTAAACAAAAGTGCAGAAAACTACCTGCTAGTTTTCCACAAAGTTATGGGTCTAGTAGAATTTGAATAGTCCAGGAACTGGAGATGTAAGATATACTGTAGACTTCTCATGTTAAGGCTGCAATTCCTCTGTGATTATCATATTTTCTATTTCATGCCTTCCTAGTTATGTTTGGATTCATTAAACATGAAGCCTACACACTTAAGCCTGAAATGACTGTGCTGGAAGTGATGTTGCTAATTGTTATTACTGTTGCTAATGGCTTAAGAAAAACCTGTAGACTCACAGGAGGAAAAAAGGAAATTGGATATTTCAGCAGACTAATGCAGATTAAAACACAGTTAATAAGCCTCATGTGAAAAGCTTATATATAAATTAAAAAATGTAATTTTCTTGTGGAAATTAGCATTCCATTTGAAGGCCTGTTTACTTGTGTCTTTCTCCAACTAAAGGTGGATTATATTTACAGCATTTGGGATAAGAGCAGAAGAGAGAAAAATGTCATGAAAGGTTTTCTCTTTGTAAAGAACCTTCACATTTATATCTATTAGATCAATAGAATTTATATCATTAATATGTTTCTAAAAATGAAAAATTGAAAGTTTTGATTTTTTTTCTGATTATATCTATTTCCATGTGCTGTAGGAGACTTTGCAGATTTATTTTCCCTTTGTATGTGGAAATATGAGTATTAATTTGAATTCTGATCTTATTTATTTTTAGGTATTTATTTATTATTTTATTTGTCTCCTGCAGAATTTTAGATTCAGGAAAACAGATGAATCACATTTATGTTTTTCTGCTCATGTAGGAGCATTGAAATTACTTGTATATCTGATATTTACAGGACTTCAGAAGCAAATCTACAGGAAAACAAAACACAGGATGAAGGGGGGTCACTACAGACTGATAAGAGAGCAGCTGTTTAGAAAAATGTCTGAGAACAAGTTTCCTACTGTCCAAAAAGCTGTTTCATACAATAGCAAACACCAGTGCTCAGAACAACTAGAGAGAGAACTTGTGCAAGAAATATAGAAGAGAAATCCCTGAGGACTCACTCCCTGGGAACTGGAGACTCACAGACGAAGCCCTCATGGAAATGAATTTTCACAACAGTGCTTGTTTTAAAACTTCAAAATGCATTTTTGAGTTTCTCTTAACGTACTGTTGGTGGTTTAAGATCTTCCAGAATGGTATAGTAGATGGAAAAGTAAAAGAAGATGAGAGAGTAGAGAAGAGAAAAGGAGAGGAGAGAAAATGAGAGAAGAGAATAATTTAGAGGATTTGTGGATAGTCTTAATTGGTCCCTTTTCTCTACCTATACCTTCCATGTACATGCAAGCATCTCTACACATTTTTATTTTCTGCCATGCATTCATGTGCAAAATGAATACATAGCTTAAGATTCTTTTATGCATGTATTTTCAGTCTGCACCAGTCATTTGAAAATGAAAGGTACATTCTCTTTTATGAACAGCAGCTGGATGCTTCTCCACTGCAGGGCACCATAAGTGCACAGATGTGCCTTACTTCTAAAAACATTCTGTCTATTCTCTTCTGGCAGATGGCCAATTGGCCAGAGAGCAGTTTCAGAGCTGAAGACCTCAGAGTCTGTAGAGCTGCAACAAGTTCCTTTGCCATATTCCCTCCCTGTAGATGAGATGAATCAGGTTTAGAAGTCCCACAAAGCATTTAGCTAATGTAATGTTACAAGAAACTAAAAGTGCACAGAGAATTCAAAAAACATGCTGTTTATCCAGTTACTGCTTGCAGCAGATTGCAAATGCACATAAATCAATGAAAAGAAATGAAAAATATTTTTTTCTCTGTAAATATATGCTACTTAGAGAATCCTGAGAGAAATTCCTGGAACAAATCAGTACAACAGTATGTTTTACAGAAAATTAAAACCAGCTTGTAGTAGGATCACAATATCAATAGAATACCTGATGGTAGAAGACATGTCTCTAATATTCATCATTCTGTGTGACAGTGGTTAACATCACAACAGAATGCTTTGATAGGTCTGAGGAACCTAACGCAAAACACTGAGCAATCTTTTACTGGTTTGGAAGAAAAAATTTCCAAGATAGCCAAAGAGAGTATCTCAGGAGGCAGGGTACCTCTTCCTTCATCTACGTTGAATGTGTGATGTAATTTTAAACATTAGAAAAACACTTGTGCAAAAAGTAGAGGGCAGTTTGTTGGAGAAAAAAAATGAAGATTTCTATGATAGTTTTCCTTCCTGAAAAAAATGAAAGATATACTCAAACAGCCAGTGTAGGGCAACTGCAATAGCGCAATCAGAACAAACCAAAGGATGCAATGTCTAGAACAGAGAAAAGGAATTATGAACTTTTAGCAAACATGGACTCATACCTTTGTGGCCAGAGGTGCTCTGTCCTCTGACCAGTGTGAAATGCAGCAGTGTTTTACATATTTGTATGTGGCCAGAGACACAAACACAAGCTTGCACTGCTGCACTCCTGGAAAGGCAAAATTTGCAGAACTCTGTATTCAAACTAAGATAATAAATTCTGCTGAGGGACGAAATGAATTAGTTTTGTCCTGATGATCTGATAACATGGCCATGTGGTTTTCAGACTGACATAGGGTCATGACTCCCCAGGTGAGAGCACAGCTGGAGATCCAGTGTTGCCTGCAGTATGCACCTGTCTGACTGTTCAGGGGAGGGTTAATGGGGCTGCAGTGGAACAGAACAGCCTCTGGGCTCACCAGTTCTTTCTTTCAAATCCAAGGGAGTTGCTTGTAAGGCTGGGCTGATCTCACTGAACTTATTACATAGCTGGAAGTGAACATGGCAGTATCCCATTTGGAAAGCTGTCATTGCAGAAAATGTCTGTTTCTTTTGAAAGAATGATAAAGAAGGATATCTCACAATTTTTCAGACTCTTGAGATGGTATGTATGTCTCTCCTGTGATTTATACCAGTACATTCATGATTAGTTTTACTCTTGTAATGAGGGCTGCTCCAGGCAATCCACATTTTTAAGCCTTGATAACTCACTATGCACAACACACACCAGGTAATAAGACACAATTACCATAATTCTGTGTTTAAAAAAAATCTTTCTATTCTCTGTGGATACCTCCTGAACTCTAACATGTCTTCCAAAAGTAATTACATTTTGTTGTTTTTTAACAAATTTGTGTAGTCAAAACAAATCTTGAATTTACTGTCATTAGACATGAAAATAAATAAAAACTACATCACTGCTACTTGAATCTTCAAGGATAACTAAAAAAACCTCAGTAAAAGGCATCATTCTGTCTTCCAAATTTCTGTCATGATTCATATCTGACATCAAATGAAGTTAAATCTGTTAGTGGCATTCTTGCAGAAGTGTCTCATATGAAGAGAACTTCCCTCTTTCATTTATATATCAACTCAGATTATTTTCCCTGTGAGGTCATCTTTGAAGAGTTCATCCCCTGCACCATCATAGAAAAATGAAATTAACTGGGTTAGTTCTCTTAGCCAAATGTCATTGCTGAGAACATCAGGACTTTCTTTCTAAATCTTTTATCACTGCTTTGGTTCAGGAAAAGTAATTTTTTTTTGCTTCCATCCTACAACAGATTCCTCTTGAGAAACTGTTCTTTTCTAGAGAACATACAAAATGTGAGGAAACTCCCAGTGCTCATTAAGTGAGCTTAAAATTCTGACATAGTTTGTTTCTATGTGGAAAACAAGAAAAAGTCTGGTGATCTTTTTAACCACAGGTCTAAATCAGAATTGCAGAAGGGTAAAGTCAAGTGGATGTAAAGCCAGCTCTGATGTTTCATCCTCTTGAAACTATCTACCCCATTTTGACTGAAACTGAATTGCTGCAGATGTAATTTTTTTTTAAGTGCATGATTAATAAAGGTTGTAGCAGAATATCTACAGGACTCATTGCACTTACAGGGATTCATGTCTCAGCTCTGTGTAACGAGAATCTGTTCCAAAGTTAACTTTTTTGGAACTTTCCATGCCATTAGAACATTTTAATTCTCATATGGGGTGATCATATGCTGTGTATGATATTAAAGAGGTTACTGAATCTAACATTGAATTTTATGTGGTTTGTTTTGGGGTATATGAACTATGTGGCATGAACACCACTCCTCTCTTCTCTGGTGAAGAACAGTGATATATCCTCTAGACACTTTGTTAACTCTACTAGATATTTCAGTTTTGCAAAAGGTACAAAGGAATGTAAAAAAGCCCTAGATAAGTAGCTCTGTTGATATGTTGCTATAAAGAAGCTGACCTATTATGCAGAATAGGAACAATAACCTGGTTTGTTATTTAGGAAAGAAAATAGAGACTTGATATTTTATTATGGATAGATTGTTACTGAGGATTGCTTTGGTTAGTGAGGAAAATGCAAGATGACTCTGAAATAGCAATTGCATTGCAAGTACTAGCGTGAACTCCACAAGACAGATTTATTCTGGAAATAAGAATCTGTCACATTGTTTAATATGTTAAGTTCTAGGAAATGAAGTTGAGACATAATTTTTACTGAGTTCTGTATTTGGTTTCCATTTTAAAATTGGTTCAATTTATAATCAGGTCTATCTCCATCTTTCCCTTATCCTTCATCTAGGTGCAAACCAATCTCTTCCCGCGCTATGCCCATCCAACAGCTATCAGAACTGCCCCTATTAAATGTCTGTCTATTCCTTGGCCCTACTTAATCTGTCCTAAGAGTCTTGCCTTAAAGCCTTTGCCCAGTGTTGTTCTGTTTCTCTTTCTTTTCACCAAAGGACAAAACAAGTGCACAGCACAGGCACTTTCAATGGTTGATAGTTAAATGATTCTTCAGGAGCTTGGTTTCCAAGTTGCCAGGAGTGTATTCCCCCAAGAGTAAGGCTCCTGTGATTGCTGATGAGGCAAAATCAAAACTCTGGACAATTAGGGAACTGCAGCATGAGTTGTTCACAAATTGGATGCCCCTGCTATCAGTGACAGCTATGCCACATGTCTCTGAGAAAGTCACTTAGGCAACAGAGGGGTCTCAGATGCCTGAAGGTGTCTCAGCTAACCATTGATGAAGTCAGCAGAAATGACACAGTGCAGGCAGATGAAGATGCACTGTCTGGATGAGAAGCTGGAGAAGGAGCTGTTTGCTTACAGATGTGAAGGCTTATGTCTCTGATTTCCTAAACAGGCCTGCAGGAAAAGGGTCCTATGCATGCTCAGCTGTTCCAAAGTTTCAGGATAGAAACTGCAGTCAAGGATGTCTCCTTTCTTGCTTTTCCTTTTCCTGTTGATACACTGTAGAATTGTCTTGGGGATCTTGTTCAAAATTAGAATGATTTATGAGGGACTATTGACCTATTTTCTTATTCTGAAAAAAAAAAAAGTTTTCTTTAAATGACAGTAGTATTTAAGTGATTTTTGCATGAAATTAGATAGTTATTTTCAAAATAAAATAGAGAAACATTTAAAATTTTATGGTTTTGGCATAATTATATTTTCACTAATTTTAGGCAAAATGCAGCATCAAATCTGTGCACATTTGGACAAATTTTATGTTGTGATTTTTTTTAGAAACAGAGAAGTCTAGTGCACCATTGCAAGATAGAAAGGGAAAGTGGAGGAAGTCCATGTTACTTTTAGAGATAATTGATGCATATAATGGTGTCAAATGTTAAACTGTTTTTTCTGGAATGCAAAACATTGAATTGCATTTGGATTTGTGTTGAAATGTGAAGTGCTCTTCCTACAAACACTGACATGCAGATACCAAGAGAATAAAGCTAGGAAGATTTGGCCCATTATTAAATGAAGCTCAGTACTTAGGCATGAAAATTCTCATCTCCAAAAAAAGCTTGATGATGTAATCTTATAGCAGTATGCAAGAAAGCTTCAATCTGTAAGCTAGTATTGTCCTGGGACACCAGGACACCAGAAATCTGAATATTCTAAAGTATTTTGCTATATATTTAACAGATGCGTACAAGTGACTAATGATTAATCCTAGCTCAACAGCTATTAAAGGGAATTAATTGAAATTAAAATAAGTATTAGTGCCTGGGCTATCTAAATCATAACTCTGAGAGTGCTACAACAAGTTTGAACTTTTCCTTGGGAGACAGGTTCCTTGGTGGGAAGTGAGGGAAATGCTCTATAAGGAAAAAAAAGAGAAAGAACAGCTGACAAAAAGATTTGTTGAAGAATCAGAGAAAATATCAGTGGAAAGGAAGAAGGGAAAAACACTTATACTAATAAACAAACAAACAAACAAACAAATAAATCTCCCACCAAAAACAAGCCCAAGCCCAAAACACAAAAAAGAGTACAGAGAGAAGAGTCTGAGGGAAAATGAAGCCAGTGTGCAGAAGGCTGTGTGAGATTACAGGAACAGAAGGGAAAAGGATCTGCAGACAGAAGGCAGAGCAGAAGGGAAAGGACTGAAGATACACACCCTCAGAAAGAGGAAGATCTGTGTAACTGGGGACTCTTTGTTAAGAAAAGCTGACAAACTTGTCATCAGACCAGCCCCAGAAAATGGAGTGGTGTGCTGGCAGAGTCACAGCCACAGCAGCTGGGGTTGAGATGATCTGGCAAGAGGGATCCATGTGATGCACTGCCACTTTACTGCTGGGCTGAGTCCAGAAAGACATGGCAGAGTGGGAAAGGTAAAAGATTTCTTCTTATAAAAAACTAAACCAAACAAACAACAAAAAAAGTGATCCTTAAAACAGCTGCTGTTTCTAGGTAAGATTTGACATGATGAAGGATTGGTGTCATAAAGAAAATCTGCAGATGCTCAGTCACTAGGATTCACTGAAAACTTCTTGAAGGATGACTATTTCAGAAAATTAGGTTCCAAAAATAAGACTGCTGATAAAAAAACCCATTGAATCATGACTTTGGATCTGCAGAAGTTGTTTGAGGTAGAAGATCATCAAATGACCAGGTTTAAGGTGAAAGAACATATTAGAGCTTTGGAATTTTTTTTTTTTTCAAATGGGAGTGATTATTTGAAGTTTCTGTTTCTTCTACAGCATTTAAACAGAATATAGTGGTATCTCCAATAGTGCATAGTGAGTCCCTCAGCTGGGAAACTCTGGCCAAGCAAGGAAATGCAGCAAGGAGCCTGACCATCACATTGGGCTTGGTAGAGCCCTACCAGCAATGGTATTGAAAACATGTCCTCTCCACTCCTAAAAAATAAACTTCTTGCTCCCTGTGAGTTATAAGCCTGAAGTGCAGGCACTACAACTCAGATGGGCCTGGTGCCCATTGTCAGATGCCCATTTCATTCTCAGGAATTAGTTCCACTTAAGCATAATGAAAATTATTATACTTTTTGAAACCAGCAACATTGGCAGCTACTTTGACTCCAAATGGTTTAGAATGACATTTGCCTTCATGGAAGCTGAAAGATGTTGCATGCAGGAAGTGCTAAGGCAAGAACACAAAACAAATTTTAAAGAAATGCTCAATTGCATTTGCTGAATTTGAGTACAGAGTTATTTTTTTTCTGGAGCTCACATAACTGGTGCTTTCTCCTTGTGTGCTTTTGTCTAAATATCTCATAGCAGAAGAGCAGTTTTCAGCCAGCATTTTCTGACTGTCTTCAAGAGCAACTACAGCATTCAGTATGTCATGTTGGCTCAGAGGCTTCCTGGGTGGTAAGTCTAGCTCACACAATGTTTGTCTGCTGGTCATTTAAATTAGCAACCATCTAAACCACATCTGATGACTCCTGAATGACAGTCTGTACTCACTGTGTTTAAAAAAAAAAAGGTGGATTTTTTCTGCCATCATTATTTTGTTTGTGCCAGGCTTGTTTTGACCTTAACCCCATTGATGCCAAGGTGAGAACTAGCAGCTTTGGACACCTCACATGCAAACCTCCTGACAGACAAAAGATATATATTGCTATATATAGTAATCACAGGAAGCATAAAATCGAATGGAAAGAGCACTGATTGAATCTGCATAGGTGTTTTGCTTCAGATCTCATCTTGTTTCTTGGCTTGTTTATGGAGTGGTTTTGTTGTGCATAAACTAGAATCCTGTTTGAGAAAAACTAAACTAGGTCACTTCAATGCCATGTTGTTCTAATTTGAAGTTTTCAATACAAATTTCTCCTTGACCTTCAATAAATCTGCATCTGTACACAGTGATGTATAAGGCTGTCCAGGATGAGGTGGGTTTATCCATCAAAGTCTCTAATGTTGTTTTTATTCTGTCCCAGGACCGTTCCTGCTTCATAATCTACAGCATTTGCCCTGGATGTGGATGACCTGAATACTAAGCATGTAGAGGATCAGAACTAGCTGCTCTGGTGCCTAGTTGAAGGGTACTGTCTCAGTTACATGTCCAAACCAGTAGGTTAATCTGACAAGTTTCCATCTTCCTCTCATTTACTACAAAAATAATCTTGTGCCTGAGTAGTGTTTCAATCTCCTGTACAAATTTAGAATTTGACAGGCTAGTTATTTCCAAAGAGGCAGTTCCCACACACATCTGTTCAGGTGTGAGAGACTCAAATACTGCTCACATCTCCAGTGTCTTCAGCTCTGAACTAAACCCTGCTAGACCAATATTTGCCAGTGTTGGGGGTTAGATTTGGTTTTTTGTTTTGTTTTGCCTTTTGGAATTTTTTCCCTCAAGTTGCTAAGACACTAATGACTGGGTGATTTGTCGGTACTTAACGAAACACAAAAGAAACCAGGGAAGGAAAGACCGAAGGGACAGGGGAGCTGG
>VWYE01003829.1:1042318-1430332 GCA_013398995.1 Alaudala cheleensis
CTGTCTTTTCAAACCAAGACAGCCAGCTACAGTATATTATTTTTAAAAAACATATTATATCTTTATCCAGTGTTTTATGTGTTCTCCATGTATAGGTGGCTATTAAATGTAGATTTGTAGCTTTGTCTTTTACTTCCTGTTGATACTAAGTCAGCAGAACAGCCCTTCCCTGGATTTTGTGCTTGCTTTCTTAATTAAGAGAACAACAGAGATAAATATTTGTTTTTCCCGATTCTTGTCTTCTCTATATTATCCAAACAAGAACACTTTCATCAAGTTTGATGTGGGGTTTTTTGTTGTTGTTTTAGGGTGTTTTTTTGTTTGTTTGTTTGTTTGTTTTGGGGGGGTGGGGGTGAGTGTGTTGATTTTGTTCTGTTTTTTGTTTTTTCCTATAAGTGTCCCTAAATCTTTATCTTTTGACCAATACAGACGACCATGATGAATTATTTCTGTTGAAAGGGAAACTGCTGATCTGAGTCAGGTAATTCTCTTCCACAATCTATTCCTGTTTAAAAGACTGTGCATAGATTTCTGAATGCAACAGAAGCTGTTTAGTCTTGCACAAGTTGTCTTTTGTATGTTCTGCTCTGCTCCTTGCAGGGTTGCAGCTATCAGGGAGCTAAGCATTTTCCAGATTGCTGTAGCAGTAATGTTCCCATCCTGTGATGCTGTACTGACTGCCCTGTTCCCATATTCTGTATGGCTGCATGTATCCTTGTCTTGTCAGGGGCAGCCTCGTGGCCATTCTTTCACTCTCAACTGCTTATTTTTTTTTCTTCTTTTTTTTTTTCTTCTTTTTTTTTCTTTCCCCAAGACACCTGCACAGCACTCTAACCAGGAAACCACTTCATCTCAGTGCTGGTAGATACTTTCACATCAGGATTGTTGGTATCAAATCGTGGACTGTTGGACCACTCGACACAGAGAGAAAGAACAGCTCAGGAACTGGTGTGTTGCCATCTTTTGCATGGGCAGTACCAAATTACTAAAACATAATTCCAGCTCATTTCAGTTAGTGTGGCTTAGACTTGGATGGAATTTGTTGACTTGAGACTTCCCCCTGCCTTCTCTTATTGCTGTATCAAGGGATGTATGGGGATTGTACACAGACACCTGTTAGGCTGAAGAAAACCTGTGCTCATTCAAGATCAATGACTCACCTGCTGACAGCCATTAAACCCTTTCAGAAAAATTTCTCCAGCTCAATTTCGCACATCACCTACATGGAATTCTGAATTGTAGACAGCCTATACAATCTATCTGTACAACAAAAGTGTTATAATAATAGTAATATTAGTTATAAAAAAGCACTTGAAATTGGTATGAAATTAGTCTACTGACAAGAAATCAATTTAAAAGGCTAGACAGTACTGTTGGAATCAAGAAATACCCTTACAGTATTTGGCTGCACCCAGTTTAAGATTACCTGCATCTCAGCTGAGTTGAATGTTATTTATTTCACTCAAAATGCTCCCTGTGGAAAGCTTCTCTTGTGCCATATTCCTGTTATATTGCTTTTTTCTGGACACCATTCTGCTCCCTGGCATTTTTTAGATACTGTATGTGCTGGTTTAACACCAGATGGGAATTAAACCCCAAATAAGCCTCTCACCTTCATTTACCCCTCTCCAGTTTGGAAGGCTCAAAGGCAGAGATGATGGGTTGAGAAAACAATTTACTGGAAGCAAATGGAAATGGAATGAGAAACACAGAGTAAAGATGATATCAATAACAGAAATGTACAAAAGCAAAGGTGTTTTACACACAAAGGGTGTTCACCGCTTGACTTCTGCTTGGCCACTGGGGTCATGCAGTCATGATGGTGGATATTATTTGTGGCTGGCTCTGCCTGTTGCTGAGCCCAAGACAACAGAAAACAGTGACTGACAACCCCCTCACGATCCAAACTGTCCACAGTGCCCCACCTGCTCCTGGACAGCTGGGCTCCGCTGTGGTTGGCAGTATTTGGCTCAATGCAGCCCTGCCTCTTGGCTTGGGCTCAGCTCTGCTCCTCTCATCTTGCGCTTGGCTCTTTTCAACTTGGTTTGCTGCTTCAGAGCAGCATCTGCAACTCAGCTGTGCTCTCCCATGAGGACATGAGGGGATGGCAATGGATGGGCAGTGGTGGGAGAACAGAGTCCACAAGGCTGCTCCCAGCAACTTCCCTGAGGAAGAAACAGAGCAAAATGGTGCTGCTGCCAGAGTTCATCACTGCTCCTGAAGCCACGCCCCATGATGACACAATGGTGTGGAACTACATAGCCACGCCCACAGAGCTGTAGTCCCGCCCACAGATCCTCAGGCCCCACCCCCATGGGTGCCATGTTTGCTGCCATGGCCTCAAGACCCACCATGTCTGTTGCCATGGCCCCAGGGGATGCCATGTTTGTTGTCCTGGCATCCCGCTGCCCTGTGCATCTGTACAGCAGGGTTGCAGGCAAAGCCAGAGTCTTCAAGTTTTTCCAAAAAGATTTCAGCAGTGCTATACTATGTGTGGCATTTCTTCCTAATCCATGAGGTGATAATTTTCTATTTGTAAGAATGTTGGTATGGGAATAATGACCGTTCTTGTTTTTGAAATGTTGTCCCATGAAGATTTCTGCATGTAATTTCAAACACATCGCACTAACTTAAAACTTGGTTCTTGGAACCAAAGACATATCTCTTTTGTGATCTGTATATGTCTGTACACTGCTCAAAGTAGGCAAAGATCTGAATAAAAAGCAATCTTCAGAATGGGGCAGATGAGTTTTTATGACCTTAAATTTTGATGTGGCACTTTTTCTTCCTGTATTTGCATTTGGGGATTGTCATCTCTGGTGGCCAAACTTATTCCACAACAGAGCCAAAAAACCCATGTTAATCAGAAAGATGACAAGGACTCATACAGGTATGAGCTAAAGTTTTTTTTTTAACAGGATTCTGAATTCAAACAAACTGTGCAATTTAATATCTTTGAGCGTGGAATAGATTCCAGATACAGTGAAATGAATTTGAAGAGCTACACCTGTACTATAATATGTACTTATTATGTAAAATTTGTCCATAATTTGGTGCTGAAAAGACCTTCCAGAGCTAAGTAGGTTGTCTCAGAATTACAGTAAAAGGTGCATCCTTTAGATGGAGCAGAGTCTTATCTGTTGGTGTCTCTCATCATACTATTCACAAATATAAAGTTATACAAATCTGAGCCTACTTTTATAATAATTAAGAGGTATTCAGTTCCAACTAGAGGCAAGAGAGATGCAACCATTTTGTATGACTGACATTAGAAGTAAGTTTTAGGTGTATAAGCCTGCAGATTTCCACAGGAGCTATTTAATGCAACAGCAGGTTCTGACCCCTTAAACTTTTCCTGACCCATGTCAGCCTATAAAATATAGGGTAAAGTTGAAAATAAAGTTTTAATTACCAGCTATCATTTTTGAGACTACTGCTGACAACTCCTGACATGTTAAAATGGGCCACTGCTTGTGAAACTGTAAATAAAGTAATTCTGTCAGAACGATTGGATGTGGGATTGCCCGTTTCTCAACACAATCCACAGCTGTCTTCCTGGTCCATGCTGTTTCCTCTTTGCATTCTCACATGGTTATCACTGCTTTTTTTGTTTTATATGACAACTACATTCTCCTGACACCTCACTCCTAACCTTTTCAGTAGAACAAGTCTGTCTTTTTTTTTTTCTAATTTTTTCAATTTTAAATTTTTTTTTTAATTTTTATTTTTTGTTTTTTTAAGGAGTGGCAAGATATAGGCAGGTATGTCTCACAGAGACAGGAGAGTGTGCTGACCAAACATTAAACAGGTTGCATGTGCTGAGCACAAGAAACTACTGTGCCTCTGACTCCACTCCCAAGTCCTCTGATTCTACAGCAGAGTGCATAGGTTCCACTGATCTCCTAATTTAAGTGTCGTGCTAAGGACTGGATTGTGCTATGCTACACTGCTGCAGGCCTGGACAGTCCACAAGGGAACAGAGAGTGAATTAATCTCAGCAGGAAAAAGGGTTTGGTCAGTTTAAATAGTGACCCAACTAAACTAAATTTGAGCATGCTTGGGCAGCTGATTAAGAATGTTCTGATGAACATTTTGGTGTCAGGAGGCTGACTACTGTGAGCAGTGTCCCTTTTGGTCCGTCAGTCTATAGCTCCTTGTTAAACACCAGTTGGACTGATGCTGAACGGCATCACTCAGATGAGCTGGACTAGGAGATGAGCACCAGTACCTTCTAAAATTGGATAGTCTGGCTCCTTTTGCATATTGAAGGTTCCTTGCTGGCCATTTCTGCGTCTTACCAAAAGGTCAGCCTCGTAAAAGGCCTTTCTTCAGCAGTTAGCACTTCAGTGTCTCACATTAATTGTGAGTGTCTCTAAGTTGGATACAACTAACCTGTCTTCCTTTCATTTTCTTAACGTAAACTACCCTATACATGAAGAATTACTTGGCCCTGATTATAAAACTGCATAGAGCCAATGCCCTCTGAAATGAATAGAAGTACTCCGGCCCTGTGGGTCTTTAATGAGTCTCATATGGCAGATAGCCAAATAAGAAAAATATCTTGATGATTCCTCATAATTCACTGTTCTGTAATAAATGAATATTACTTTATTTTGGGGAAATAGAAGGCAAGAAAGGGAAGAAGAAGAATATAATCTGAATTTACTGCAGGAGAAAGAAAAGTGAGGAAGAAGATTATAAAAATATGTGCTGGCAAAAATAAAGTTTCTCCTTATAAAAATCCCATTGTTTCAACAGCTACCATACATTTCAGAGAATGAAGCTACTTTAATTAATTACAGAATACTTATACAGTGTTTTGCTGATCAGTAATAAAGATTGTTAAAAAAATTGCTAAATTATTATATTATATCCTAACTTGCATGCTGTTTTAAAAAATCATCCTGTCACAGAAGGATGCTAATGACTTAACAACCTAAAGCTGGCCAGCACCTGAAACCTTGATGTTTAATCTAGATAAATGTGCTTGTTTATATAGCTGTGTAATCAATGTGTGTAGTAGAATTATGGTACTAAGCAACCATTAGCTCTATTTAAAAATATTATGTTTTATCAATGGACAAATGCATCACTTTATGCTAGAATGTATCACAGAAAAAATTTAGAATTTTAATGAGAACTTTTTATGGCTGATTGGATGTTTATAACATAAAGTGTAATTTTTCATAAAGCTTCAGGAGTCATTGTAGCAAATTGTTGATTTCATACAATTCAAATATTACCTGGCCTGGGAAATTTGAACTTTCTCAGTTATTACTAGTTTGTGTACTTTGAGGGAAATTGTTTCTGGCTGGATATTTCTCAGAACAGTAGAACTTTTGCTCTATATTTGTCACTTGTTAACATATTCAATAAGCATGTTTTTAGATGGGAGTTGGAAGTATATGTTTCTATGAACTTGATCATAGGAATAGAAAATCATAATCAAGAGCTAAGGTGAAAGCTATGACAGGGGAGGGATGGCTACTTAAAACATGAAAAATGTTAGTTGACATTGAGATCTGCACCAGATCCTTTTCAGTTTTTATTTAGAACATACAAAAAGGGATCTACTGCTGCATAGTGGACATATTTATACACTTGAAGACATAGAAGACAGTATTTTTATTTGTGAGGCAATAGTCTGAGAAAATTAAAAAAAAATTAATAGGAGTGGATGAATTGCAGATAGTAAATTTATTAGTAGTGAAGCTTAGTGAAGGAACACACTTATCCATTATGGCAAAGTTGGTAAATAGAAAAACTTCAGATGAGTAAAGTAGGTAAGATTTTAAAAAAAGTGAAAAATATTTTCATTTTCTAAATTAAAAAGATTAACTTTTCATTTTGAAACCGTTTCAAATTGAAAATGCCTTTATCTTCTATGAAATTGGTTTTTTTTCTATTAAATGAAACAAGACTATAAAACATGAATTCCTTGAAGATGATGCAAAGTAGAAACTTTTTTTATTTGTGGAGGAGAAGAGATTGGGAGGATTGATAGGGTGCAGATAGGGCAAATTCATTACTCTCACAATTTTATTTACTTTATGTTCTATGTTATGTATGCAGCCTTACTACAATATCCTGTTGCTGTGCCATATCTGTGGGAGTTCTGTTGTGGGTTTGAAAGGATCCATGATTTCACTCTCAATCTTTACATCTTTGAGAAGGATTTCTGCACTTATTTAATGCAGAGAGAACAGAGTAAGGAAGGCAGAGATGTTAGAGGCTTTTTGAGAAGAGTGGATTAGTAGAAGATGGGTGGATTAGGAGGACGCTCTTCCAAAACATTTAGACTTGGATATAAACCCTTTCCATTTCTCTTGTGTCCCTCCTGAGTACTGATCCACCTTGATTTGTTCCTTAGTATTTCACTGGAAATAAGAAGATGCAGTAAATGCTGCAGTGAATAGTACCAGAATTAGTCACAAATTCTGTATTTCTTCCGCTGCACTAAACAAAATATGTGGAAGTGGTCCACAAAGTGTTCTCTCAATTGCTCCATACACTCCAAGGTCAACCAAGTGGTGAAAAGTAGTAATGTTCAATGGACTGGTCAAACTTTCTTAATAAATTTTTGGAATAGGATATTACTTGCACAACACAAAATAAACTGTAGTCTTAAGCATGTCCTAAAATCTCTACTTGAGATTGATTTATTATTTTGTTCTCAGAGAAATGCAAGTGTTGATGGGTCTGATATAAACCCATCTTCAGTGATGAAGCCAGCAAAACATCTGAGAACTTCTGTATCTGGTAACTTTATTACAAAGAACTTAAAAGTTAAGCTTTAAATGTTAAATGACTTTGTGCCATTTAGTTTATATTTCTTCATGGGAGGATATTTGCACACTTATTATTGGTGCTATGTGTGTGAACGGGATATCAGGCCATCTACACAGATTTCACACAGAAATCCATGTACAAATGATTAGCCAAAAATTTAACAATAGACCTGAAATCCTCCAAAAAGTCTTCATTTTTTATAAATCTTTTTCTTGCAGTTTTCTCCACTATGAGTAGAATGCAGATTCAACATTGATGGTTTCTATGTGGCTTAAACTATTTTAACATAAATTAAAGGCCTTCAGAACCTTGAGCTTTGTTCTCAAGACCTTAAAATTGTCAGGAAAATCAGAACTTCTTGTCATTTGTTTTCACCCACATGCATTAGGAAAATTCTATCTCCAGACTGCAATTCGGATTCAATGTCTTTTAACTGAAGATAGAAGCAATTTCTTCTGTAATTTTCATCACTTGCTATTTAGAAATTAAGAGACCTGACAACCCACTATAATGGTTGGACAATTCTTGACATTTTAAAAAATGACCTGCCCTTGAAATGCATTTTTATAATGTCAAAGGTGATGATGAGGATGGCAGGAAAGGAGTTAATAACATGCCATACATATTATGCAGCTTTAAAGTGAACCATAGCGTGACTCACTCCATGAAACCAAGGTAGGCTGAGACTTTTCAGTTCTTAAAGAAAAACTTGCATCAGAAAAGAACATCCATCCAAAGGAAGCAAACAAGCAAACAAAAGACCAAACTCACCCCAAAATTCCACCCCACTACCACAAAAAAAAAAAAAAAAACAACAAACCCACCAGACCTACCAAACTCCCTTTCCCCTTCGTAAAAAAAAACAAACCCAAAAACAAAACACAAAACAAAACAAACTAAACAATAAAAAGCCCAAACCAACCAATCAACCAAACAAAAAACCCCCAACACAACAAAAACAACAACAACAAAATCCAACCAAAACCCAAACCCCCAAAAAACAAACCTTGGGAAAATATCTCTTTATTCATATGGTCCACTGAGGTGCAACCAGCTTCCTCTAGATATTGTTGAGGGCCATGTAGCCCATGTAGGGCCAGCAATGGAGATAAACTGCTGTAACCTGACCACAGCCCCAAGCATCCCTTGTTGCTTTATTGAGGTGACTGAGTGTTACCTGCAACCATAAAAGTGGGAGGAAAGGAGTCACATTGAGCCTGGGAAAGGAGGAGGGATGTGTTTTCCTTAAGTGTTCTAATGTTTTTAAATTTTTTTTTATGTTTCTCCCCCTCTGATATCTGAATAAATACTTCAATATTTACATAACTCAGCATAAAATAAGCTTAATTGCTAAGCTGAATAGGTTTTCCCCATGACAGTAACTTGGAAGTGATGTCCTTGTTTTTATTTCATGCCACACATGATCATGGCCACCTGTTTATGAATAATTAAGGCATGTCTCATACCTTCATGTCAATATCCCTGGAACAAGCTGAGCTGTAGATCTTTCAGTGGTCAAGCTTCTGCAGAGTCTGTTTGCTTACCTCATTACACTTGCCAACCCCATCTGAAAATTGGCCTAAAGCAAATCAACCTGTCAGTCTCCTGGTCCTCTTGTTCCCTGCACATATTCTCTGCTTCTAAGAATGTCTAATTTAGTTTCTCTTGTAGTAGTGATCAATGGCTGTCAGCTGTTTTTCTTTTCTCTTGAAACTGTTCCTAAATTAGCCTGTCATGTCATCCTTGAAGGGCACATGTAACAATTGTTCTTCTTTCTTCCATCATCAATGAGAAGTCACGACTGCTGCAAAAAACTCTTATCAGAGCTGACCCTAGCAAAACCATTCTGGTTAAGATTTCTCCTTGTCTTAGCATCTGTTTTAGATGTGAAAACCTGACTCCTTTTTTCAGGTAATCTCATTCGTTTAAGATTTGTATGGTATTTACTGTCACATTTTGGATTCCTTTAACAGATAAGGCAGAAGAAAAACACCATGGTCAGGTTTTTTCTGCAGATAGTGGTATGTCAATTATTGCATCATGTGCCTTTGTTTTCATGCCCATATGAGGTCCTACAGAATGTGTTTTGTGATTTCCAGTGTCTCCTACTGGAGGATGTTCACTCTTTAGTATTTCTTAAAATGCCTGTCGTTAAAAACCATTAGTTGCTAGCAAAGTCATGTCAAAACACAACTGTCATCATTCAGCCAAGGAAGGGCTAATTTCTCATTCTCTCATTCTTGTTATCTCATTTTCCCAGTTCTCGAGCCTTTAAAATTGCAGATCTTAATTTCTAAAGCAAAACAGGGAGAAATTACTTAAAAACTCATACTAACTTTAGAAATAAATAAAAAAAGAGAAAAGCCTGAATAAAATGGAATAAATCTCATTTATTCTTCTTTATTTATTAATTCTTTACATCTGCTTTTGTGATTGACAATTCAAGTGTGCGAAAGGAATGAGAAGAAAACCAAATTATTTCCAGTCCCTCACATGCTTTCAGGACAACCTTCATTCCAGCATGGAGTACATTGCAACAAACCAGTGCTCTGGTTAGATCTGGTTTAGGTGGCAAACCAACTCTGAAGTATACACCTTATCTAGTTTACTTTTGGATGTCATGGGAGAACATTATCTTAAAAGTGTAAAATAAGATCTAATTTGGGGTATGTGAAGGTGTCTATCCAGTAATGAAGGGAAACAAAAAGGGAGTGATGTCTGATTTTGTGCAATGCATAGGAATCAGGTACTTTGCAATAATCATTCGATGACTATCACAGTCTTTTTTTGCTTTTATGATGGATAGTCTTTCTCTGCTTCCCTTTATGGTGTTCACAGTGACACTGCAGTTCCAACTAATAAGGAACCATGCTGGGACAGGATGATCTAATTTGCTATTTTCATTGAATCAGATTCTGGAAATTGAACAAAATTATTTTTCATCTCTTCACCCAGTCTTTTCTCACTCCTTTTCCTCTTTTTTTTTCTTTTTTTTTTTCTTTTATTAGTTTTTTTTTAATAGGTAGCATCACACCAAATAGAACATGGTTTTGAAAAGATTTTTCAAGAAGAACTGAAATTGCTCTATCTTGCCATTTTGATTAAATTTAAAACTTTGGGTTAAAATGTCTTTGTAGTACCAGATAGAATTATGTCTAAAGATGCCTCCTCTTCTAAAGAATATCCAATTGCTGAACAACACATGCTATTCCCAACTGATCTCTTGCAATAGTCATGAAAAGCTCTTATGTTCTGTTCATCTATTATCACTCAATACTGAATTAATAAAATTTGAAACTTTTAAGGAAGTATATTTTGAATATTTTCCTGAAATGACAGAGCCATATATCTTAGATAGTTTGGATTTTGATTAGACAGCCTTGAAGAGAATCTTTAACTTTTAAAGTTTCTTCTCCGTTTCTTATATTTCACTGTAGATGAAATATCTAAGACATTTAACTATTTTAAGTATGGTGAGAATAGATAATGGAGATAGATCCTGTGAATTTCCCATTTACTGCCAGTACTTTCCATTGTCTAAGGCCCATGAATTTCAGTGTGAATGGAGATGTCATTTTACATACAAACACATCCTAAAAGGACTGTATTTTTTTTGCCAGTAGAATTACCTTTAAGACCTTATGATGCTTCTAAATCTTAATAATGATGACCTGAGAGATGTTATTTGTACATCCCAGATCATGAATTTTACAATGCTACCAATCAAGCAGCTGCTTTGCTGTACAGCTTCAGGATTTGAGAAAGGAGGAGTTAACTGCATGATATGGCTAAAGACAGCTAATTAAAAGACTAAAACGTAAAAAAAAATCATTGAAAGCAATGAGGCTGAAGGCAGTTTTAACTTGTCATAAATTTTCTTTAAATAATATAGGAGGCAACAGTCATCTGATCCAGGGGAAAAAATAAATATTTTTTAAAAATTAGTTTGTAATATTATTTTAAGGCTATGATGAATTTAAATCTTCTCGGAATCAACTTTACTGGATCTGTAAATTCCTACGTCTAGCTTATCTTGTGATTAAAAGTCATATTGTTGCAAAAATTTCATGACTTGTGTGATGGATAGTGTCAGGAGAAAATAAGCATTACTTATTTTGAGTCACATAACAAAAAAAAAAATAGTTTTGTCTTCTTGTCATTACTTCCAGTCAGCAATACTGTTTATTTCCCATTTAAAGAAATAGAAACAAACTTGTGAAATTTGAAAGTGCAGCCTAAATAATACCCAAGCAAAGCCCCTCATTTCCTACATAGGCTCATAAGATTTGTAATTCATAGCAAACTAGAGTGAGAATTAGAGGAATGAGTAAGCAAGAAAAACCTCAAACTGGTAAGCAGCAAAGTTGTGTGGGTAAGAGAGTCCACTGTTTGCCCTCAGTAGGACATAGCCTGAATCCACAGTGACTGAAACCTGATAACCAGCCTGACTCCATTGTCAAGCCTTGGCTTGTGCTCTACAGCCAGGGAAAAGAAAAGTAATCAGTTGTCCTTCAGTGGCTGTTTGGACTGAGGGTGCCTTTGGATGTGTGTTCGATACAGAGCATCAAAGAGAGCCCAGTGACTGTTCAATTAAAAATGTTCTCAGACCTTGCTCTTCTCTTTTTCAACTCTATCAGCTCCATGGGTAGACGACTGTCAGCACATTTTTCAGATTTAATGATCATTAAAGGTAAAAAAACCTGGGGGGTGGTGGTTGGGGAGGAAAAAAACTGAATCCTTGAAGTTTGACATATTTCTTATTATACTTGATTAATTTTGTGCCAGTGTGAATGGGATTTTTAATGAAAATTAGCAGGATGTTTTTAACTTTGGTGGGCTTATTTTATTTTGCTGGATAATTTGGAATGCCTGTTTTGAATTTCATGTGAAAGTCACAGAGCTACACATTATTCAAGCATCTAGATGAAACAGAGCTTGAGTACATTAATGTGTTTTGGATAAATCTTGAATGGTGTGATTGAGAAATTAAAAAAAAAAAAAAAGATTTATCCAGTTTAGGCAATATATCTTGATGACTGTGACCCCACAGTAATCAAGAAAATTGAAGGAATCTGTACAAGGAGTCTGCTACAGTTGCTTTTCTGCATTAGTGGAGTGTCACAAGATTAAGGTCCCTTGCTTTGACATGAAAATAAGAGTAGATATTGGCATGCATTTTTGCATTACACCTGAGACATTAATTTTGGACATTAGTTATAATCCTTATGTCCCTGTGCTGCAGTTTTAAGCAGTATCATAACCCATGACACACAGTAAGTAGTTAACCTCCCTTGTATTTGTATGTATGAACTTATAAATGTACTGAAAACCTCTGTCTCTAGTTCCTGTTTGCTGTCCTCTCTGCATGCTTGTTTATCTCAGTGCAAAAATGAGCACCACGTGGAAGCAAAGCAGGATAGACCTTTCCACCAAGGTGATGAAAACAAAGACATATCTGAACTTAATGGTCCTTAATCTTAATCTTCTTTTTTCGAGGTGTGGGTTTGTTGTTTTATTTTTGAGGGGGATAGTAGAGGATGCAACTAGAGTCAGAATGTAACATTTTCTCTGTGGTACTTAATTCACTTTCAGTCACTGACTAGTTTCCTCCTTTCAGCTGGGAACATCCAACTCGTATTTCAAACAAACCTTTCATCTTTTTTACACCAGTTCTTTCTGTCTGGATAATCTTAAGTCCTTTATTTATAGGTATAATGAGCAGTAAATAAAGACAACATACTGTGATATTGTATTATAAACAAGAAACAAAAAATGAAGGAGAAAACCACAGGGTGGATAGGTCCATGATTTTTTAAAAACTTATTTTAGATTTNTGTTTGCTGTCCTCTCTGCATGCTTGTTTATCTCATTTGCAATTTTGCAATTTTGCATCATTACAAAAATGAGCACCACGTGAAGCAAAGCAGGATAGGCCTTTCCACCAATGTGATGAAAACAAAGACATATCTGAACTTAATGGTCCTTAATCTTAATCTTCTTTTTTCGAGGTGTGGGTTTGTTGTTTTATTTTTGAGGGGGATAGTAGAGGATGCAACTAGAGTCAGAATGTAACATTTTCTCTGTGGTACTTAATTCACTTTCAGTCACTGACTAGTTTCCTCCTTTCAGCTGGGAACATCCAACTCGTATTTCAAACAAACCTTTCATCTTTTTTACACCAGTTCTTTCTGTCTGGATAATCTTAAGTCCTTTATTTATAGGTATAATGAGCAGTAAATAAAGACAACATACTGTGATATTGTATTATAAACAAGAAACAAAAAATGAAGGAGAAAACCACAGGGTGGATAGGTCCATGATTTTTTAAAAACTTATTTTAGATTTGTAAGGGGAAAAATATCCAGACAAAAACAAATTTTATGGAAGCAGTGTGTTCACAGATAGAAAAATTTATGCAATGAAAGTTCAGAAATGTATAATAAATAGTTTTTTCTGAGTTTTCAGCCCTCTTCCTTCCCATGGAAGAGACCTGGATATTTCTTATTTATAGACTTTAAAGAAGAATATAAATCTCTGAAAAATGGAATTGTGAAAGAAGGGGGTGGAAAACCAGTCCCAAAAATGTATTCATGAATACAAAAAAAGTTAAAAATGAGTTTGTAATTTACTGCAGCTCAGAGGCAGCAATAACTAATACACTGGAAATTTACCCATTTTATGCATCTATTTTGCCTGCTTTACTGCTCTGCTGTTCATAAAAAGAGCATTTATTTCAGCAACTGTCATGTCATTTGGCATTTATGTGATCTCTGAGCTATGTGTGAAAATGCACTTTTTTTCCAGTTTCAATTTTTATTGAAAAAGTTATTTATTTTACAAATTGGTATCAAGGTGATTTGTTCTCCTGTCTAACTAGTTTTACTGTTGTACTTTTATTATGTTCATTCTGATCACTTGGGAATCAGATCCATAAATCATTTGGTTTTGTTTTTCATGTCCTGGGTCCTATTGGAATTGCATTCTGTCCTCTGCGCGTTGCTGTCTTAATTCCTCCTCCTCTTTTCCCGCTGCAAACTGGAAGATTGGAAGCTATATTTTTAAATTCTTATACATTTTCTTACTCTTATGCTGCTCTTATAAGGTGCTTTGGATTGCCCACTGCATTTTGCTCTCAGCTGTGTCTGTTGACAATTCACTCTGATGTTTCTCTTTGTTGTGACCTCTCTCCCCTGGGTGCTGCCGAGCTCAGCTCCAGTGTTGGAGCTGCTCCGTGGCTNATAAATCTTGAATGGTGTGATTGAGAAATTAAAAAAAACCCGATTTATCCAGTTTAGGTAATATATCTTGATGACTGTGAGCCCACAGTAATCAAGAAAATTGAAGGAATCTGTACAAGGAGTCTGCTACAGTTGCTTTTCTGCATTAGTGGAGTGTCACAAGATTAAGGTTCCTTGCTTTGACATGAAAATAAGAGTAGATATTGGCATGCATTTTTGCATTACACCTGAGACATTAATTTTGGACATTAGTTATAATCCTTATGTCCCTGTGCTGCAGTTTTAAACAGTATCATAACCCATGACACACAGTAAGTAGATAACCTCCCTTGTATTTGTATGTATGAACTCATAAATGTACTGAAAACTCTGTCTCTAGTTCCTGTTTGCTGTCCTCTCTGCATGCTTGTTTATCTCAGTGCAAAAATGAGCACCACGTGGAAGCAAAGCAGGATAGACCTTTCCACCAAGGTGATGAAAACAAAGACATATCTGAACTTAATGGTCCTTAATCTTAATCTTCTTTTTTCGAGGTGTGGGTTTGTTGTTTTATTTTTGAGGGGGATAGTAGAGGATGCAACTAGAGTCAGAATGTAACATTTTCTCTGTGGTACTTAATTCACTTTCAGTCACTGACTAGTTTCCTCCTTTCAGCTGGGAACATCCAACTCGTATTTCAAACAAACCTTTCATCTTTTTTACACCAGTTCTTTCTGTCTGGATAATCTTAAGTCCTTTATTTATAGGTATAATGAGCAGTAAATAAAGACAACATACTGTGATATTGTATTATAAACAAGAAACAAAAAATGAAGGAGAAAACCACAGGGTGGATAGGTCCATGATTTTTTAAAAACTTATTTTAGATTTGTAAGGGGAAAAATATCCAGACAAAAACAAATTTTATGGAAGCAGTGTGTTCACAGATAGAAAAATTTATGCAATGAAAGTTCAGAAATGTATAATAAATAGTTTTTTCTGAGTTTTCAGCCCTCTTCCTTCCCATGGAAGAGACCTGGATATTTCTTATTTATAGACTTTAAAGAAGAATATAAATCTCTGAAAAATGGAATTGTGAAAGAAGGGGGTGGAAAACCAGTCCCAAAAATGTATTCATGAATACAAAAAAAGTTAAAAATGAGTTTGTAATTTACTGCAGCTCAGAGGCAGCAATAACTAATACACTGGAAATTTACCCATTTTATGCATCTATTTTGCCTGCTTTACTGCTCTGCTGTTCATAAAAAGAGCATTTATTTCAGCAACTGTCATGTCATTTGGCATTTATGTGATCTCTGAGCTATGTGTGAAAATGCACTTTTTTCCAGTTTCAATTTTTATTGAAAAAGTTATTTATTTTACAAATTGGTATCAAGGTGATTTGTTCTCGTGTCTAACTAGTTTTACTGTTGTACTTTTATTATGTTCATTCTTGGGAATCAGATCCATAAATCATTTGGTTTTGTTTTTCATGTCCTGGGTCCTATTGGAATTGCATTCTGTCCTCTGCGCGTTGCTGTCTTAATTCCTCCTCCTCTTTTCCCGCTGCAAACTGGAAGATTGGAAGCTATATTTTTAAATTCTTATACATTTTCTTACTCTTATGCTGCTCTTACAAGGTGCTTTGGATTGCCCACTGCATTTTGCTCGCAGCTGTGTCTGTTGACAATTCACTCTGATGTTTCTCTTTGTTGTGACCTCTCTCCCCTGGGTGCTGCCGAGCTCAGCTCCGTGGCTGGTGCTGCTCACATCTGCCTTGGGAACCTCACCTGTCCTGTACAACTTCCAGCACCAACTGTGCTATGAGGGGCATCAGATGCATAAAAGAACTGGAGAGGGGAAATGCAAGGTTATTATCTTCCTGAGGAAGTGTTCCCTGATGCTCCTGATGGCTCTTCTGGCTACTGCAGAGATGTGCTGTGGTGCCATATCACTCCTTTGAAACAGCAGATTCAGAGATTCCTCAGTAATCACCTAGAGGGAGTGAAGATCATTAGATAATCTCCTGAGGGCCTCACTATAACAGAAAGGAAACTAGAAGATGAATTAACTACATCAAACATTTAGAATTTAAAAGGAGAATCAATTTAAAAGCAGCTGAAGAGATAGTTTGAATGTACTCAGCTGCAGTTTTCTTTTAGCAAACCTGGCTTTCTACCAAAAAGCTGCCCCTGTATTTACTCAACCATTACATGAACCTGGAGGTCAACTCATTTCTCTGCTCTTTTGTTATTGCTGTCAGCTTAAGTGGCCATGCTTCTTTAAGAAGATTGGCATAAAATGGAGGCTTTTTATTTCTAATAGCAAGCTTTACATGTGACAAGGCCATATTACTTCTTCTTGGCCTAAAACTGATCACAGAATAAGTGTCTGCTCAATGGCTATTGATGGAGAAATCTCATCTGTTGCCTTGGCAGTTTCAGTATATTTAGAAGCTGAGAACCCAGATGTGAGTTCGCATTGTGCTTGTTTATGACTAACACAATCTGCAGGGCCACTCAGTCCTGTAAAATATTCAAGGCTTTTCCCTTGCTTGAGATAATTTAGCTGCAGTGTCTTTTCTGGGCTCCACATTTTGTCCTGACATAGTGTAGAATTTATAGAGAAGGGGTAAAGGTGGAATGAAACCTAATTTTGAGGAAATGAGTCAGAATTGCTATCTTCTGAGCATCATGAGACAAAGAGGGTAGGTAGGCTGCCTCACTCAAGAGAGCCCACCTGTGGACCAGGTATTTTTACAACAGCATTTCTATTCCCATGGAAAAGCCTTTTGTATTCACTTGTGCTGTGTCAGATGTCTGCAAGCCAAACAGCAACTGCATTACTTCTGTGCTATGAGGACAAGCTGGTTGCTGGCCCATAAAATAGTAATGGGAGAGCTATAAAATGCTCCAACAGATCTGCTCATCTGAGATCTGCTCATTTCATGAAAGCTGTGCTTCTATTTACATGCAGCACACCCTCTCATCCTGAAGGAGATCCCAAGCATAGGTATGATCCACAGATAATCAGTCATGTTTGCTTTACGTGGGGTGTCATTTTTGGGGCATCTGCTCTAGACATACCACTGCAAACAATGCTGCCAATTATTAGTTCTCCCTTGCCTCAAAATTCTGAGGGAAAAGCCAGAGTGCTGCTGACAGAAACATAAAAGACAGACTCTGCTAGCTAGCTCTGAACATTGCTTTATTAAGCCTGGTATTCTGCATCCAGCAGCAGTTAATGCGTCATGCTTCAGAGAAAAGGCAAACCCCACAATTTGTGCAAAGCCATAAAATAGAAGTATTCCTTGCCGAGCCTGCAGCCATCAGCTTATTCCCTGAAGCATAAGATTTGATTATATGTTTGTTTCTTGGGGAGAAGAGATGTGAGTATTTAAGCTTTTCAGGCTGGAGATCGTTCATTAGATTAACCTGGAGGACTCTGAGGCCCATGTAGAACAGATTGTGGAATTCCCTTGGCAGAAATGAGCAAAGCAGCCATTACTAACATGCTGTCATACTGCTAACTGGAGCTGAATGACAAATCCACAGGAAATTTTGCTTCTATTTCTGATCTTGAGCTATCAGTGAGAAGCTTGTGATTTCTTTTGGGTGTAAGTACCAACCTTATTTCCCACATAATTTCTAAGTTTGTGTTGTGTTTGCAAACATTATAATCTTATATGAGTAGTAGCTGGGACTGAAGAGCTGGATCATAGCTCTTTGCATCTCTCACTGTGGACTGCTGCAAGGCCTGGGAAGCAAGTTTTGACTCTGTTCACTCTTTTCTATCTATCTCTGAATCATCTTCTTTGTTTCCATTCTAGGTAGAACACAGTACTTTCATTTTGATTAAGCTTTAAAAAATATTTACTTTTTAATTGCTTTTGTCTATTTGTTTGTTCTGGAACTATTTAATATTTGCCAAGGAAACCAATGCAGACAGTACCTATGGCTCCGGTCACACAGTTTGGGGCTAGCCTGAGTTTTGTGAGGAAGATTCACCTAGAGAAGGCAGATGGAAAAAAATAGAAAAGGGTTTTAATTTGAACTATTACCCTGTGGCTTGTGAGCAGCCTTAAAAAGTTGAAAGAATCTGCAAGGAGATTTGAGATTGTACCAAAGATGAATTCAGACCCTGCCAGGCTCAGGAGCAGGGAAAACACAGAGGCCTTTAAAAATGCTTCCTCCCCTACCCTTCCCTCATGGCCTGCAGCACTTACAGGGTACTATATGGTGCATGTTCTTCAGTCATCCTGCAGTATCCAACTGGACTTATGGGATATCAAGGAGTTACACTTATATTCACCCCAGACTCACAATGTGCTACTCTGTTGCATATGAAACCCCTGGCAGTAGAGAGTGAAAAGTGGCATTAACCTGGTTAACTAATACAAAGCTTTGCAAAGCAAAAGCTTTTTTCCTACCTGCTCCAGTTTTGAACAGAAAATGCCTTTTTATCTTCATAGAGTTCTTTGTTTTGTGAAAAGCAGGAGGTTGTGCAGTATTTTCTTCAAAAGTGGTAAAGTTGTTTTAGCTTTGTGTGGGAGCTAAGGACAGTGAAGGGTTCCTGACAACACCCAGCATAAGATTTCATAACTCTTACAGTGCTCCCCCTGTTTGGCAATAGCAGCTTTGTGACTGAAGACTAAACAAGTGGCAGCACCAGTGACTACACATGTGAGTTAAGTCTCAGCTCTGCCAATGCAGAGTAGCTGCGTTGTCTTGTGGGTGTAGTTTAGGCTTCATTTTGTCCTACATCAAGAATCTTGAGACTATTACCCCCTGGACCCCGTGGTTTTCTCCTAGCTGCACACGATGGGTTGCTGGGACTGAGGTGTTGGGGTAAGATTGAGGAACACCTAGGTCTAGAGGTACTCCCAGTCTCAGGGATTTTCTTATAGCAATGGTAGGTGGATCTGCCTTGTGCCTGAGATTGATGATGCTTCACCTGCCATTTCACATTTCCCTGATGGTTACTGGATTGTTGGTGGAGTCTGTCACAGTCAACTGACCCACTCTGCTCACCTCACTCAGGTACATTGCTCTGATCAGAGAACTCATATCCATAGGATGTCGATTATGGGTTACTCCTCTGGTCTGGACCTGTAATAGCTCTGAACAACTTAGAAAGAAACCAATTTTTCACTCTCACTTGCAAAATGCAATCAATATTTCTGATTTCAAGGGTATTGCACACTGAGAGAAAATAGTAAGTGAGAAATATTATTTCCAAGTTATAAATAATGATATTTCCTATCTTCCATTTACTCAATTTTTTTGGCATCACATTACTGTCTTGTTCATCAGTCAGTTTATATTCTTGCAAACAATAAAAGACCTTATAAATGTATTGATCTGGATCAGAGATCACATACAAAAATTTAGCTTAAAAAACACTATTCTGTAAAAAGTAATTTTTTGGTCTTTGGAGCATGAAATTTACTATCAAAAGTATTCATGAAAAGTTGAATTGTGGCAAAATGCCAGATTGTTTACAGGTGATTCCTACCATGCAGAAGCATGTCATTTTCCATTTCGTAAGTTAAGCTCTATGTTCTGGTGCTAAGTGTGAACCTAAGTTCAAAATGCAGAGTAGTTCCTTCATGTCCATTTTCAGGCATCTGAATTTAGTTGCTTGGTTTTAGACATCTTACCCTCTAAATTTATATTCTTTTAATAGTAAAGATTAAAACTAATTTATGTAGAAACATTTTGATGTTAACATAAAACATGGTTCAGACCAAAAACCAGCCTGCCATTGCACTGCAGCACTAGCAGCCCGAACACCTTGGGAGAGAGAATGAAAAGGGCTGAGTAATCTTACTAAGAGGTGATACTGTCCTTGCTACTCTTCAGAAGATATGAAAAATTGCTTAATTTCCAAGATTTTAGAGGGAGTTTAGCAATAATATGAACAGCATGGTCACAAAACATTTTCAGTCCACCAACACAATTGAATTAAATTTTTGAGTGTGGAAGATTTTCATTTCCTTGGACCCACCACTGTTCTGCAATAAGATTGCTTACCATCTTGCAATATAATATTGTGAAAACTGGTTAATATTTCCCAGTGCTGCTGAATCTCCTAAACTTTATATAAGGTTATAAGAACAACAGAGTATCAGATCACAAATGCCATTTTCTAGATCACTGTTTTGGTCTCCTCCTCTCCCACTTCTCCTGCCACTCAGCAGAATGCACTTTAGACCCTCAACTGGGACTGCATTTTCAAGGTATATTTTGAAACTTTCTTTTTTTTTTTGACTTGAAGGTTTTAAGCCTTAATTCCTCTTGTGCTTGTTCATTGATGGAGCTGTTCTCTCTTTACTCATACTGTGATCTGTCCCAAATTCAAGCCAACAAATCAACTCAGGAATTTGACAGAAGTGACATGGATGGATTTTTCACAAGCAGAATCCTTGGAATTCAGACGTCCTTCTCATAACATTGTTTGGTACTGCATTCCCTGAAATTATTGTATTGTTTCAATCTGAAATGAAAAAGAATAAGTGATGGCATTGCCATAACTTGTTCTTTCCATGGTTTATATTTTATAAAGCATTTAAGATTAAATGCACATTGAATGTATAAAACATTAAATATAGGAGAAGATAACTTTACCAGGTTTACTGCTAGTATACAATTTCTAATATGCAATGCAAACTCTTATTTTCATATTTTTTGTCTCATGGGATATCAGGCAACTATAGACTAACACTGAGCCTTACATTCAACATTCCTGTTAACCACTTAGTAATACAACACGTTGGGGTGTTTCATACATTAATTTCTTAATTGATCAAAATAACGTTTGGGATAAAGGATCTCTGCTCAGAGGAAGCCAGTTGGATTTGCATGAGTTTGCAGAGATCTGACAGAGAATCAAACTCAGCCATTCTGAGTGTATCAACACTGGCAGTTTAAGGTATACTATAAGTGGTTTTTTTCAGTGTGAATCATTCTATATTCTGCTCTTGATGTACTATAGATGACAATTTTGTGTCCCCCTGGTATGCAGAAGCTGGATTCTTTCTCTGACCTGGACTAAGAAACAGAAAATTTCTGGCATTAAATTTTTAAGACAAAAAGATTACTTTTCCTATTTAGTTTTAGCCATGTCACTTCTCAAATCAAGTTCATAGTGGCAGTATATCTGAAAGGGAGATACTGATGGTAGGAACATTTAAATTCAGTATTAGCACCAAAAAACTTAATCTTGGAAAACCATATCCTATAAAGTAATTCACCTCAGGGTTTTTTTTGTGTTTTCCGTCATCACTGATAAACATTAAATTGAGAATACACTTCTTACATTCTCTCCCCAAGACCCCAGCTCCTCTTTGTGCATTACTGCACTTTAGATTGTTAACACAAATCATCAAAGTCTCACTTTAATTTGTTTTTTTGCAAGCATTTTCAAAAGCTGCACTGTTAGTGTACTGGTGTCTCTGACCTGAGTAGCTGGTCACTAGCTGGATCTTGCTAGCTTGTTGTCCTTGAGGAGGTGGTAACCACAAGCTGGGTGTTTTCCTTGGTGCTGATGATTTTACAGTGTACAAAGAGTAAGCCTAGTTGCTCCTAATAGTACCTAAAGGTGCCAAACACTCCACAGCTTTATCAGGATCTGAGATTGCTGCAGATGGGAGCCAAGGTTGAAGGCAGCCTTCAGAGCCTTCCCATGCAGAAACCTGCTGGGGTCTGGGCAGGAGGAGGGTCTGCCCAGACATGCAAACAGCAGCCTCACCTGTCCCTGGGTGTCTCTAGCAAAAAAACCCTGTACAAAAAAGGACTGATAACTAAAATTACATTAGGTATTTAATTTCTTGGTTTCAGATGAGCAAAAGTTAAGATTAATTGCTAAAATTCTTGAGTTTGGATTAATGTGCCTTAGGAGAAAATGAAATATCATAGGATTTGGAACATTCATAACAGGCAAATAATACAGTGAAGTTTGGGTTTTTTCCTAACAATACATACTTGCAGGGGAAATTCTTCACTTATTATTTGTTGACACTGACATCTATGAACCAGATACTTATTTGAGTAATATGTTACAGGGTCAAATATGGAAATTCAATCCTTTAGGATCACATATGGCATATATTAACTTCCTACTGTTATAAAGGATTGTACTGCATATTTATGGCTAAGCATATGTTCAAAAATTTTCTTGAATGGGCATATACACAGAACCCCACTTACAAAATTTGCTGATTTAGAGTTCATATACAAAAAGAATTGTGTCACGTTCATGTCATATTTTTATGATGGTACCTTATAAATTAATCTTGATTTATTACACTGAAAAAGATTCTGGGCAGAGCTAACAAGAAAAACCACATTACAATTGATTCTAAAGAAATATGTAAAAAGCAGTCTTGATCCTCCTCTGTGCCTGTGTTAAATATTACATTTTAAATAGCAGCAAACTGTCAGCATCACACACAGTGGATTTGGTGATGAGAGCACCTGCTCGATGTTGACCACCAATTCTTTCAAAAACCTGATTTTTTTTTTTTTTTTTGTTTTGAGGCAATCTTGACCTTTCCTGGTTCTGTTCATAGAGTCCCTGTATCATTCATCACTGCTGACTCATGAACTTCTAGATTTGCCATCATCTATCCTATTTTCCCCTCTGAGTTTCTAGTCAAGAAACAAAATTGATGATGTCCTTAGTACCAAATGAATACAAGGTAGAGTTAATTCTCAGTTAGGAACATTTTATAACTTTACCATTTTTAAAAATGTCTGGAGAAAATCTAGGACAATGACTAAGCAGGATTGTGTTTTTCCTGGTAGGAATAAATTACAGAAATATTTTCCTTAATGCATATTGATGTATTAAATGTTTTGTAAAATAGATCACCTGCAGAAATGAGGGGATGAATAATATAAATACCTAGATGATTCATATGCAAGAAATAGAATAGAATTTAATTTTGCCCAAGTAAATATTGCCACTACTTTCTCTTACATTAATAAGTAGTTAAGCCTATTAGGCCAACCTCCAAAACCCTTTCCACAAATGCAGTGTTGACAGTTCTTGTGACTCATGCTATGTATTATTCTCTCTAGGCAGCTTCCAGCTCTCTCTAACTCATATATATGAGTCTGATTCAAAGGTCTGAAAGACAGAAACAAGGGGAAAAGGCATAGGGAATCAGTAGAATATCTGGGAATCAACCCTAGAAAGACCAAAGAACCAATTTTCAGGTACTGCCATCTTCTTACATTTAAGTTTTTTTTCTGTGTTTTTCAGTCAGATGCAATAGAACAGCTGAAAGGTGAAATAGACATATGTGAATTACAGAACACCAGTGTGCATGACTTGGGTCTGAAGTAGGTATGAGATTTATTAGATGCAGCAAGGGTAAGGATAGCCACTTATGCATGCTTGTCTTGATTCTTATGAGTTAGAATTTTACCATTTTCCATTGGAATCTAATCTCAGTTTAGAAACTGAGAACTTTCTTTCAATAAATAGTTCATTTAACATTCTAATAAATGAAATAAATGACAAAAATTTGAAGTTTCTCTTAGAAATCATACCATAAAATTTAATATCAGCCTAAATCCTAGGCTTGATCCTATTATATAATAATAAGGAATTATCCTAATTCCTTATTATATCTGACTGGTTGTTTTAAACATTTTGATCAAGTGATCAAATAAATATTATTGATGTCAGAGACATTACACCTTAGAGAAAACAAATATGAGTAACACCATAACTACATATTCTTTACCAACTGTACTGCCAGGATTGAATTCTCAGGTGTAAGAAGAATGAATGTGGTATTAGCTTACAGTTTTAGCCAGGATAAGCCAATCATAATAGGGGCAATACTTTTGTTACATTAAAGGAAGTCTGTGTGCTTGAAGACCAGAAACCTGACTAATAGCAGGAAGTTTCATTTATGCCATGCACAGGTAGTATGCTCATCACAATGCAGTGTGAACAGAGAACAATTTTAGGCATCATAAACAACAGTTTCTTGGAACAGTTATTTAAAAAGCTACAACAGAAAAGCTATTTACTGGTGATAAAATCCTGAACAATAGATAGAAAAAAAAAAAAGACCTAATCACAATCAAAGTTTCTTCAACATTAGTATAAAAATACACTAATATTCAACAGCATTATTGGAAGCGAAAAAAAAGTATATCCTTTGATTAAAAGAGCCTGAATAAGAGTGCAGAAAAGTATAAAATTCTTGTAGGTGGCGTGGAGATTTCAGATATCACAGTGGAAATGTTGAGTAAATATGTATTATTTTTCAAAAGGGAAGATTCTTAAAGAACTATACAAAATCAAAATGATAAATAAAATTCTAACATCATTAACCACAGAGTCTGATAGAATCAAAAGTCATGCTTCAGAAATAAATGGAAGACTTGTTCAAATGAGAAAATTTGAAAGGAGCATAAATACTCTCCAGCTGAACATAAGGCCATGATAGGGGAGGACAAAAATTATTTTGATGTAGAACTTGCTTAAAACATTAAAAAATGCTGAAAGTTTTTCAGAAACAACAAATGCAGGAATTTTTCCAGTTTCACCTAAATTTCACGCTAAACTTCCTGTTATACAGGACTTAAGCAACAGGATCATTTGCCACTAGCTTGACTATAAAATGATAACAATTACAAAATAGCAGATAGCTAACTACACAATAAAATACTATAAAATCCAACTTGGAACATAACATGCATTTTAATAATTTATGGTAATGAACATTGAATTACATCATTTGATCTTCATACCATAGGACTCAGGGTTTTCATTTCTTGCATGAAATGTTGGTTTTGCAAACTCTGAAATACATTGGACTCAAGCAAGGGCTGGAAAGAAGATGTTGCTTCCCAAGTGGGTACAAAGAAAGATCTTTGTGAGATGAATTGCCTGGATATTTGAATCTGGATTTTACAAATGTTTTTCCATGTTGTTCTGTCTGAAGAGGGAATCAAAAGGATTTGTCACCTCAGCAACAGGTTTGTTTTTAATAGTTAACTTATGTGTTAAGTCTTAAAAGTTAATACTCAATACATATAAGTTAAGTAAGTTAATTTATGTCTCATATTCCATGTATGTGCTTTTATGCATCCTGTTTTAAGTACTATATGGATTTAGTGGCCTGGTTTGGAGTTACTGATTTTATGAGGTAATGGCAGTCAAAGCTCACATTTGATAAATAAAAGTCTTTCTATAGTTCTCAGGTTTCATCTAAGAATGACCTAATGGAGGAAATGCAGCAACACACGTATGCAGCAGATGTTGTACTCAGGATCTTACCTAGGAGGAAAAACTGCCTTTTCTACTCAGAGATGTGTCTGCTGACATTCCCCCTGGAACCTGACAAACATCCTCTCTGTAACTCCAAGTCTCTTAAATCAGACTGACACCTTCAGAAAAGTGTTGTAGGCAGTGAACACATTTGATAAGGCAGACCATTGTTCCCCTTTTGTTTAATGATGTAAACAAAGGAGTGTCTTTCTGCATCTAAACATAGCTTATTTCTCTCTAAACATTATGACTTCATCTTTCTATGGTGATGTATTTAAGATTTTCTAGAACTAAATACAGTTTTTGAAGGTTCTCCATCCTTTTATGAGGAAAAGTCAGAGTCAAAATGGACTTTAGCGTTTAACAAATGTTGCTGAATGACAAAACATGGCCCAAAGGGAGTATAAGTGAAATGATTCAAAAACGGAGCAGTAATCTGTCTGCTTCCTGAAAAAAAGTGGCTTACAAATGCAATGTTCCTGCAACATGGAAACCTACAATTCAGCATTGTAACTTACTCATTTAAGTGGATTCATACCTTTATAAAATGCATGATTAATCACTTCTGCAGAAAAAAAATTTTGAAGTGTTGACGTGGATGGAACTTAGACACAAGAAAAAGAAAATTTTTGAGACCTGGCTTTAGGCTTCAAGAGAATACTTCTGCAACATTTTCTGGAATACCAATATATGTCTCAGAACACAGCTAAATTTCATTGTTGTATTTCTGAACATTTCCTAAATATTTGACAGTAAGTTCACACAGAAGTGTGAGCTGGTTATCTTGTCAATGAAATTAGTGCATTAAGTATTTACAGGAAAGCTGGATCTAAGGCTGCTTTCAGACTTCAGTTTAGGAATAGAAGTGTGGATGGAAATTTTGTAGATATATATATATCTAACAGTCTCAGGGAGAAGAAACTGTGGAAGTTGGACATCAAACCAAACCATTCCTAGGCCAAGGTGTTAGAATGAATATTTGCATATTAAATTCTCAATTTTCAGCTCTAGTCTAGTGTGCTTTGCAACACCAATCAGTACTTGAGCAATAGCCANTGTTGGACATCAAACCATACCAGGTTTCCTAGGCCAAAGTGTTAGAATGAATGTTTGCATATTAAATTCTCAATTTTCAGCTCTAGTCTAGTGTGCTTTGCAACACCAATCAGTACTTGAGCAATAGCCATTACAATTATATAGAGTTAGCAGAAAAAGGAATAACTTAAAATGTTATGATAAACCCCCATTTTCATACAAAATATTGCCAATAAAAAAAACCAAACCAAAACAACAAAAAAACACACACACAAAAAAAAAACAAACCAAAACAAAAAAACCAGACACTGTAAGGGTAAAGATATGAGATAGGATTCAGAGAGTGTGCTTTATAAAGGTCCAAACTGAGAGGGAACAGAGATAAATGGAGAGATATTTTTTAATTTATCTTAGCTTGCAGCTGAGAAGCCACTCCACATAGTGCACTGCTTGCACAGATTTACTGTGCCTTCTGTACGATGTGACACATTTACTCAGTGCCCACTACTAAAGGTTAATGGCTTGGTCACAGTCTTCATATTAAATATGGTACAAACACTAACTTGTTATTCATGGGTCATGAGAGAGTCTCAGGGTCACCTTTTTACAGGCTTCTAAATATTGTCTTTAAATTTATGCTTGTTATGTTGCAGGTACCCAGCTTCAGCTTTGCCAAAGAATAGAGACCATGAATAAAAGGGAAATTCCACACTTTGTGAAAAATTTGCCCTCTAAACAAAGATCAACAGCCATAAACAAATTGTCCTGTTGAAAATAATCTGGAGCTATCAGAGAGTGGGGAAAGTCTCTTGACCTTCCTGCCATCTTTCCTCTAGTATCACAAGGCAGTCGCTGAAACACGGTCATAGCTGTTGACTGTGATTCTTCCTCCTGTATACTTACTAACACTGCCTAATACAAGCTGTTCTCCAGCTAACACAGTGGTCTGACAATCAAAATACAAACTGAAATACAGAAACATCTGCAATGCATGAATGGCCACTAATGATTTATCAGACTGTAAAATACTGACTTCACAATATTTCTTGCCATGAGCAGAGCCAAAAGAAGCCTCTCTGTTTGGGACATGGACTTGCCAGTGTGGCTGCACAGAGCAGCCATTACCAGTCAGGACAAAACATCATGTGGTGAAAATCTGAAGCTTCTCTCCACATGGTCATCAAATTCTCCCTGCAAGACCCCCAAGTCATTTCTACTGCCATTCTTCCTAGACCCTTCCATTTGATCTACATTTTTAATCCTGCTAAAAGGAGACAGATGGCTGCTGTATCTTGAAAGGGATTCACAACTGCCTGTCCCTCAGTGTGACACTCACAAAGGCCTTCAATACCCCTGCCAGCTTTCACAAAATGTGCAGGGTTCAGGACATTTGCAATCTCCACCTTACTTTATTTTTGACCAAAAATTGCTGGTAGTTTCAGAACATATGAGGAGCATTTGGAAAAGAAGATAATGTTGAGTCTTGCATCATGGGAGATCCTGATTTCCAAGTCTGGGCTTTCAGGCAGAACTCTTTTTACAGTTCCACTCTCCAATGAGTAGATCAGTAAAAGAATTAATACAAGAGGGTGAGGAAAATTTGATTTGAGATTCAAAGAGGAACCAGATTAGCATGAAAAATGCAGATACCTTGATAAAACCAAGATGCCTACCTAAACATGACTCCCTAAGAATGTGTAAGTGATTTCAAGTTTCTAGGAAGAAAGTTAATCTTTTATTAGATCAACACATACAACCAACAAAATCCAAGCTGTATGGGGCATACTTTTATAGGTCTGAACTATAAGCAGTGGTCTTCATAATTGAGTACCTGATGGGAATGATTACTTCTGGTTTAATTGACACTACCCAATTTTAATCAAGGAGAACTTTGCTGCCTTAATGAAGCAGGGAAAAGGAACGGTTTGATTTTCCTTACTTTGTAAGTTATTCCAAACAGTGGCAGAACTTACTGGAACAGAAGACAACAGTTCTGTTTGCTGCAGAGCTTCTAATTTTTCCAACTGTATCTATTAGTCTAACAAACTCTACAAATCTTAGTCCAGTGAAGGATACAACCAGAATAAGATCACAGTTTAACAGGGACATTTCTCCAGGCTGTCACATCTCTTGAGATTAGTGTCAATGATACTCAGCACTTGCATCTCTGAATTAATTGAATTTGATAATGTTTAGAGTAATAGCTGATGAGGTATTTGAACTGAAGATGGAAAGATTGTAGGTTGAGGTAGAATCTGGTAGAATTAAAAAGCCACTGCAGCTTTGCAAAGGAACAGTATATATTCATTTATCTCTGTTCCTTCTCAGTTTGGGTCTTTATAAAGCACACTCTCTGAATCCTATCTCATATCTTTACCCTTTTTTTTTTTTTGATTGGCAATATTTTGTATGAAAATGGGGGTTTATCATAACATTTTAAGTTATTCCTTTTTCTGCTGATTCTATATAATTGTAATGGCTATTGCTCAAGTACTGATTGCTGTTGAAAAGTACACTAGAGTAGAGCTGAAAATTGAGAATAATACACTGGATATGCTCTGGTTGTTCCAGCCACAGTGTTTGAGTGTGATTAGGTACCTGAGACAACACAGGTCACCCATGGTGGCCAAAGCAGTAGTTTCAGGATCCTGTTTCAAGGCTACAGTAGACTGCAGGAAAATAGTGAGAATACAGACCTTTAGTCAATATTAATTATGATCACTCTTCAGGCAGAAGAAGCAAACTGAGCTTACTAAGTCCTGGCTGGCAGCAATTACAGTTCCTGCCCACTCAGACAGTATCTTTATATTCCTTCTGGGTGATCTGACCCTTTGTCTTGTATACTTTTAATATTGCACTATAGTCAGAAACTTCTTGTTCATCCACCCAGGCCCTCTGATTTCACTGCTTGATTTCCTGCTCATTGGGATAGACAGTTCCTGAGCCAGGAAGAGGCCTCTTTGAAAATCAACCAGCTGTTCTGAACCCATCATCTTTTTGAGGCTGTATGTCATGGTGTTCTAAGAAGACTCACAAAATCTGCTCTCCTGAAGCACAGAGTGGTGATGATTTTTTTCCCTTTTGTTCTCTGCTCTTAGGATCCTGAACTCTATCCTTTCATGGCCACTGCAGCTAAGGCCACAACCAGCCTCTACATCTCTAACAAGTTATTCCTTATTTATGAGGTTTAGCAGAGCATCTCCACTGACCAGCCTCTTAATCACCTATGTTAGGAAGTTCCCATCAACATTGTCCAGAGACCTCCTGGATTGCCTGTGTCCTGCTGTGCTGGCCTTTCAGTTGACATTGGAGTGGTTAAAGCTTCCCACAAGAGCCAGGGCATAAGAGCAAAAGGCTTCCTCCAGCTGTCTGAAAAAGTCCTTACATGCTTATTCCTGGTTGGCAGGTCTGTGACAGCCACAACAATGGCTCTCCTTTGGCTCATCAACAGTCCCAAGGCAGAGTGCCCTGTGTCCTCTCTGCTCTGTAATGTAAAGACCACCTTGCTCTGGTCATCATACTGTCCTGTCCTTTCTAAAGGAGCTGTATCCATTCATGCTAGCACTCTGGTCATGTGAGCTAACTCACAGGATCTCTGTGATCCCAATGAGATCACTGCCCTGTAACTCCATGCAGAAATCCTCCTATACATTGTGCATGCATCCTTTGGTACCAGAAGTCACAAGTTCTCAGCCTTCTGCATTGGAGAAGTCTCAATTTTCCAAAATGATAAAGAGAGGCTTTGCCTGCCCCTCTTTCAGTACAATTTGGGGCTTGAGCTGGTGAACCTGCAAGGTGTCAGAGAAGAAGTGACCTTCTTATTGCCAACTCTGACTCTGCATAACCTGCTGAGCTCCTGCAGCTCCTTTGTGCAGCTCCTACACAGATCCTTGCCCAGCACACTCCTCCTGCAAGCAAGGAGCCCATTTCCCCAGCCACAGTCCTGGTGGGAGGCTACAGACAGAACTGTGCAGGAGAAGAGTGCAACCTGTACTCTGGCCCTCTGCAGCTTGAAAGGAGCAGAGCCTGCATCCCAAGAGCAAGCAGATTGTCAGCATCAAGCTGAAGAGATAAAAATAAAATTGCTGCCACTTATAAAAGGATTGTGATTTGATCCTAATCACAAGGCATTTTGGTTTTTAATTCTACTTATTATATGTGATGGAAAAATCAGCAACCAACTAAAAAAATAAAATCAAGCAGGCTCAGATTAAAACCCAGGGTTCAGTCTGACCCTGGGAAGGGAGTCAAATTGAAAATAGATCTAATGTACCATATGTACTGATTCCTCCTCTCTCTCTGAAAATTTGTTGTTGAAACCATAAAAACTGGGGATTGCAAGTGTATTTTTTGACCCAGAACTAAAAAAATACCAAAGAAAAACAATTAGTTCAGCCTAGTGAACTGACCCACCTACACCCTGACAGAGCTTACAAGAAAGTCAGTGAGAGGGAATTTGAATATTTTTAGAGTGCTGCCTTAGTACCTAGTGTAAGATGTAATCTATTTCAGCTGCAGAAGGAAAAATGTTTCTAAGAGCAGACAAAAGAGATGCTAGTCTAGTGACTTTTACCATAATAAAAATAAAAAATAACAAAAATATTCTCCAGGGACAGCTGGTAATTAGAAAGTCTCCAAAACTGGTTCATTAAGCTGTTTGCTGGCCAAGTACAAATTCTGAACAGAGAAAAAGAAATTACAGTCTGTATTTTAAATGTTATTACATGTTTTAACTGTCATTATGACCAGCTGAAGGAGATAATGGTCTTAGAATTAGAGCCTGCATCTCTGTGGGAAAAGCAGGCTGAGACAGGGCTCATTATGCTGTAAGTGGAATGGCCATTCGTTAGCTATCGATTGGAATTCCAGCTATCCAAAAACTGCTGTGCTGTCAGATGCAGCATGGATTTCATGCCCTCCCTAACAGCTCTTGACAGTTACTGGATATGGAATTCCCACCACAAAAGCCATGTGGGATGTGGGGGACTGTCACACAATAAAAGATATATGCATATCTCAGGGAATGAAGGGACAGCTCTATGGCTTTTTCTGAAAGACTTGGCCAGGCAGAAATAGCACAATCTTTAATGAGCTCATTATAGGCACACACAAATATATGTGTGTATACACATAAATATAAAATGCATAGTTATACACATATTTATAATAATATGTGTGAACATGGACACATGTAAATAAATCAATGTGTAAACTTCTGTGCACATGTGCACGTGTATTTATGTTTATCTATGTTGGCATTTTGCATTGCAAATTGATGTTGAGAATTTTTTTTTCCTAATTTCATTTGAGAAAAACATTTAAAAAATCATTCCTCTGTTGCCTCACAGCGCTGACAAAGCTTCCTCTTATGGATATTTTTTCCAGCATCAGGATTAAAATGTTACAATCTTGAAGAACATGCTCAGAAGTGTCTGGCAAATTATCTGTCTTCCTCTCAAGTATTCAGCATTCTTGAGCAAGTGGACAGAAAATATGCATCCTATGCAGTGATGTTGATTTATAATGAAATGTTAAAAGGAAGAATTAAATTCTGTCAATAGAAGTCAGGGGTGTGAATGAAAAAAACCAGAACTGAAGTAGAGTTAAATGTCCTGGTTGCCAGCTCAAGCCAGTTGTAAGGGTGGAAGTACAGAGCAGTCACAGCTCTTTCAGAGGGGTCTGTTGGCTCATTGTGGTAGGGCCAAGTCTGCACGTTTGTTTTAGCTTGAAAGGCTGCAGAAACTCTGCTGAGTGGTGGATTCAGCTGTGGGATTGCATGGGCCAGTGAGAGCTGCAGTGTTGTGAACCATCCCAACCTACCATTTCCCACAAAACATGGAGCTTTCATCATCAGTGTCTGTTCCAGTGTGGCACAAAATCACATTTTCTTTAATCTGTAGATAATGTAAGATTTCCTGATAATATAATGAGTGGACAGTAACACCTGGATTATAAACATTCCTAGGAATGGTTAATGCTGTGATGCTTAAGGGATGATGAGATGTAGATGAAGCAAGTTTTAGCCTTTGCTTAGACTGCTGTAGGTGAGTGTGAGGCTTCTGTGTCCTAAATAAGTGTCCTTGCTTCTAGATAATCATCTGTTCTGGGAGGGAAAAATCTGTTCCATAATTTGCTCAGGGAAAAACACAAAAAGCATTGGGGAAAAAAAGATTCCTTCAAAGGTGCCAGTTAAGTGACATCAGTGTGTTTTTTAACCACCCAATGTCCTGATGACCTTTTCTGAATAGTTCCTGCCTTCTGAGGAAGCAGGACATGATGATGCCCTCACTACTACCAGGAAATGGTATGTATGAATGCCTGAATGGCATGACCTAACTAAAATTCAAAACTTGAAGCCTTTCACAAGCCAGGTGCATTGACTGTCTCTGTATGTGAAAATTGCTCTGTGTATGTGAAATAAGACCTAAGCATCTTTTCAAAGCTCAGTTGTGGGTATCAGGAAACCAAAGTGAAATGAGAGAAAAAAAGTGTTCTCAGTGATGTAAGTGTCAGTGTAGAGACTGATTGGTCAAATACTTTCTGCCAAAATTCTTTCTGCTTGGAAAAAGTGGGAAGAGGAAACAAAGGCCAATCCAAAGAAACCAGTGATTTGGAGATACAAGCATTATGAAGTCACCCTAGGATAACCAACTAGCTCTCATAGATATTTTTTCCCTTATTCTGCCTTTCTATCTGTTAATGTTTACTTTCAAGACAACAAGAGTGACAGCTGTTTGATGCTGCCCACTTTCATTCTCCACCCTTTTCCCCACTCTCAAGTGTTATCTATATCATTTGAATGCTCCTTGGCTGCATCTGCTTTTCAGGTGAATACTTTAAGTCTTGTGTTCTCTCCTGTTCCTTTTGGGCACTGGAAATAGACCATTCTCATGGCATGGATTTAAAGAGATACAGTTTTATGTTGTTAGGAAAACAATTACAAAAATACTGGGTGACCAGGAGACTGGCTGCTGTATTTTTGCTGGTATCAACCATTAGTGAACTTCTGCTGAAATTTGCTCTGGGTTACTCGTGGCAGCATAGCTGCTCATCAGGGAGGTGAGCAAGCAGGCAAGGATGAGCAGGGACAGAAGGGAATACGGTGAATGTGTATGAAGTTGTTTAAAATTGTATTCCTTGCAACTGCTCACTCTATCCCTCCATCCAAAGTAGTGCTACCCCAGCAGACTTAGCAAGAAAAAAATGTCTCTATCCTTGAAGCTTCCATAGTCCAGTCCCTTATTCTTTGTAGCCTTTTTAGTTTCCCATATTGGAACAAACCCTCTGTAAAGGAAATGTAAGTGAACATGGATAGATGTAAACCCTGTCTGCATCCTGCCCCAGGGGACAGCAACCAGCTTTTGGCAGAGGTGAGGCAGGAGGCTAAGAATGGGTGCATGTAAAAGTATATCAGCCTATTTGCAAAAGGATGCTTATATCCCAACAGTGTAGGTTTCCTTGAGGTTAAAGTCTTCTTTTTAAAAATAAATTTACACAGGTTTTCCCTAGTCTCATTTGCATTGTGTTACCTGCATTTCAAAAGCAGTAATCTGTTTGTTATTAAAATAATATAATTCATATCAGAACCATTATTATTTGGGCTAAATAGTGATTTATCTACCAGTTATCTAAGAAAATATTTTTCAGTATTGCATGCTGAAAACATGCCTCATTCTCCCTGGAATTCATTAAAAATCTTCTGGTACCTAGAAAGGCTTCATATTTTTTTTCTGTTCTTTCCCTCTTTTCCTTCAGAAATTCCAGTGTTGTGTGCGTCATAATGCCACAAGGTTGAACTGAATCTCTTCAGTGATGCCTCCTATTAGAGACTGTGAGAGGCAGAATAAAAATATCTGTCTCATTTACAATAAATGAGAGAGATATTTTTATAAATAAAAATATCTGTCTCATTTACAATAAATGAGAGAGACAAAGGTGAAGTTTATACTGAATCAATCAAAAAAATTAATATTTAGCACACAGTGTTTTTGACTTGGCTACCTGATGTTAGAATAATTATTTATTAATCTACCATCACTCTCTTTTTTCCCCCATTTTCCCCTTCATGTACTTTACAACTAAACATAACATGTCTTACATAAACATACATAATATTCTCCTTCCCTCCTCCCCTGAGAAAACAACAACATGATGTTTTTTTACAAAGGCTAAGGATATTAAAGGGCTGCTGGCAGAAATTGTCTGAGGATCTCTGCCTCAGCATTGAAACCTAATGAGAGCTCTGCTGACAAGAAATTTCTCAGGTTTCAACCTCTTTAGTTATTCCCAAGGAAGTGGTTCTAGAGAGGACTTCTAGAGGTTCTAAGATGCAAAGTAAATTGTCTTCAGGCCATATTGCCATTGAGGAATGAAAAAAGAGATGTGCTCAGCTGTAGATCTTTGGTTGCAAATCTTCAGTGCATGGAGGAAAAAATATTCTCAGAGAGAACTGTGCCTTCCAAAACAAGCCAAAGCCGGGATTTTTTCCTGAGAAAGGTCTAATTTCTGGGAGAAAAAAATCCCAATTCTGTGAGTAAAATTTGTATCAAAGGGCTTGTGGTTTGGTTAATGCGTAGGATTTAGCTGTGGGACAACAAACATGTTGTTTCATGAGAACCTGAAATGTTTTTCTGCACGATTTAATGGCTTGCAAAAATATTTCATTAACAGTAGAAAAGGCATAGGTTATTGCTCTGAATTAAATATTTGGTTTATGCTGGCATTAGAATAATTTAGGAATAGGTGTAAAAGATTCACAGACTTACCTAAATATGTGCATTTCTGTGGTCCTTCTCTGCCTGAAACTATTGACAAACAGAATCAAACCCTGGGGATGGCTGTCTGTTACATAAAATATGAATGAACAATTTATAAGGCCTTGGCTTTGGTTTTATGAAATCCATGTTAGAATTAATTGTTTTAATTGCTAGATCAGCAGACTGATAGCTCCTCTGATGACCATAAATGCAGTTTTCTAGTCCTCACTTCACAAGTGATCCTTTGAGATAATTGAAGAAGAAATCCTCCTCAAAGTCCAGCAGTAAACCGTCCTAAGACTAATTTGTTTATGCCACTGCTTTCCTACATGTGTCAAGTAAATATTAACTGCCCTTGCTGCTGCTGCTAATGAATAAAGTGGAGTTTTCAAGGCATCCTTGGGGAATGGAGCCCATGAGTTCTTTTCTCCCTTTAGCTAGTAAATCTATAGATGCTGACTTTAATAAATAGATAAATAATAAGAGTAGCAGCAGCAGGATCCTGGATGGTTCTGCACAAGTAATCTGACCTGACATTTGGTAGCTTTTGTAGTCTCTTTTAGCTCAGTGACCTTTGCTTCAAAAATGAAGTACTGTAGATGGGATCTGATCCAATACTCACTGAGGGCAAATTAGATCTTCCCTTTTAGTTCACCTACATTTTGATTGGGACCACACCAAGAGACGTAAATTGGAGTGCAGAACTTCATGTCAGCCTGACTTTATGAAGTGCATGACAGCCTAGAGAGATGAGACTGTCTCCAAAAGAATCTGACTTTAAATAATCTATTACAGCTAATGTCAGAGAGGGGAATATCTATCTTTGAGAAAGATCACATAGAGAAGGAATCAGTTTGTCCTCTGTGGATGTGCACTGTGAATCAACAAAATAAACAGAAGAGAGATTAGTCTGAGTTAGGAAACTTAAGTTTAATTTCTCCTGTCTAGAAAAGAAGATCTTTACAATTCTCAAGATCCAGACCCATAAATCATTGCATCGTGAGAGTTGATTTCTTCTTAATGACTAAATAAGGGTGTATTACTGTGCTGTACTATGCAGTATGTCAGCATCCATGCTTAGTTTCACCCACTCTATATACTGGTCCATTAAAGTAAGGATAAGGTGCAAATGAAGTCATTGTTCTCTGTTTATAATGTGTAATTCAGCAAAGTGAGAGCCAGCTGATCTGGCTTCTGTGTCTTAACAAATAATTGTCCCCATGAGACAAGTGCACTGAGCATGCAGTACTTCTCATAATTAAACAGCCTGTGTCTGGCATGATGGACAGCTGGAAATGATGCTTTGTTTTCTATATCTGGGGTATACAGTTCTGTGTACTGCTATTACTTGCTGTTTCATGGACAGGATCCCTGGGGATTCTCTTTTGTCTCTTACAACTCAGCAATCCAGTGCTTTAGGTACATCTCTGACTGTATATAAGTCCTTCAAACGCATCTGAAAAAATGAAGGGTCTGTAATCTGATTCAAAAGATTTTAAATCACTTTGACATCTCTGAAATCTTTAACTACCAAAAGATGCAGACACTTTTACCATTCCTCCAAAAACCAAGTGACAAAAATAGCCTTTGATGACTGGGTGCTGGTGACCCAGACTTGCCTGGTATTGATGAGTTTTGTGATCTTCTAAATATTCTAAATTTCCATGGAAACAAAAGAGAATCAAGGGATTAAGGCCTATGCAATTTACATTTCCTTGCATTCATAAAGGGAAAAGCATCATTTTAAAATAAACTGAAAACACTTGTTGATTGCAATAAGTTTTTAACTTTATGTATCTATTATGTATTATTATTATTATGGATGTAATAGTACATCCTCATGCAAATCCTGAATCCAAACCTCATAATAACATTGTATGTCTTGTTTAAATACTCTGAAAACTTTGTCTAAGTCACAGTTGCAACTGCTTTTCAAGAAAGGTGCTACTCTGATGGAGCTGATGAAGTGTTTGACCCAACTAAAGAAAATCTTTCTCTGTTCACATGATATCATTCAAACCCTGTTTTAAATGATCCTGCTTCTCCTGTTATTTTAAGCTGTGTTCCAGCAGAGCACTTATTGAAAAGTAAAAAAAGTTGTGGAATTAAAAAATTAAAACCCCTGCCTTATAATGGTAAACACATTGGAGGGAGGTATGAACCTTGACTGGCATCCTCAAATGCCTGGCACATCACTGCATTTTACACATTCAATGCAATAAGCTTCACAGAATTGAAGAACTGCCCATATTGGAAGGGACCTCAAAAGATGATCTGGTCCAGTCTTTCTTGGGAAAGGGAGACTACATGAGCTTTTCTGGTAATTTTATGTAACTGCATCTTGAAACCCACAGGGGTGGGAACTCCACCCCATCCCTGGGGAGGCTGCACCAGTGATCAAGAGTTCTCACAGCAATAAATATTCATACATTCAGATGAAACCTCTTCTGGCGCAACTTGTACTTTGTCTTCTTGTGGCTCTTTAGAAAGCTAAAGGATCTGTCTTCTCTGGAGCTGCCATTTAAGTACTAGAAAATTGATCAAGTCCTCCCCAAAGCTTCACTTCTTCAGGGAGAAAAGACTGAATGCCTTCAGTGTTTCCTCAGGTTCCTCATTCCTTTGATCTCCCATCCCTTGGATCAGCTTTGGGGCCTTCATTTGGACCTTCTCTAGTCAGTCTGCATCTTTCTTGGATTCTGGGGGCCAGAAATGGACACAGTACTCCAGGCACACCTAACAAATGTTGGGTAGAGGAGGGCTTTCACATTTCTATCCTTGCTGGTAGCCCTCCTGCAGGTGCTGCCCAGGAGCCAATTTGCCTCTGTTGCTGCAGTGGTGCACTACTTGCTTATGTTCCGCTTGTTGTCCACCAGCATCAACAGGTCTTCTACAGCAAGACTGAACCACACAGATTCTAACCTGTACTGAGATCTTTGGTTATTTTGTCCCAAGTTCAGGACTTGGCACTTTTTTTTTTTTTTCACTTTATACTGTTCTTGCTAACCCACTCTTCTACCTGCCCAGGTCATTTTATTTAGCAATAAACTCATTTTTCACCAGGCTGCACGTGAGTTGCTTTTATAAAGGCATTCTCATATTTTGTGAGAGCAAAAAAATGCACCTTATTATCTACTGCATGAATCCTTCAATTTGTCTTTTCAATGCACTCAGAGCTCCAAGGCATGGTTTTGATAAATAATTTAGGGCTAATCCTGGAAATGCTGTGTGTATGGAGCTGCCATTGAAATTGATGGGTGTTCTGAGCATGGAGAACTTGCCCTGGTGGGCCCTTAATCTTGCAGTAAACCAGGGAGGCATTTGTTTTGCAACTGAGTAGTGGAATAATGAGAGCATGTGTATTGAGATTTTATTTTTCATCATTCTTTGCAATGAGGTAGGACACTGTAATGTTTATATTCATCATCTATGCAATATAAGAAAACAGTAGTGGATTTCTGCAGATATTATTTTCTTCAGTTTGTAAACAAGTCACTGTTGACTATCAATGTTTATCAATTTTTCATCAATCAGAACAAGAAAGACACATCTCAGCAGTCATTAAAATGCTTATAATCATCATTACATTACCCTGTTTCTACAAGGTTGTTTATATAAATATAAGTAATCAGAGTAACTCTGATTCTCTCTCTCAGTAAAAATGTCAGAGACAAAACTGCAAGCAATCCAAGGCTAGCTCATAAGTGACTAAAGTAACTAATAAAAGCCAACCATGAAGGATTTCATAATAATATAAAAGCTTATTGAGAAAAAATGCTGTTCTGAAAATTCTGGATGAAAAGACTTTCTTTGCATTGCCAATGTCTCAATAATTTCTTTAAAATTTCTAGCTATTTTATCATCATTATTATGAGAAATTTTTTAAACAAAATGGTAATTCAGCTTAAAGGTCAGGAACCATAAATAGATAAAACCTTCCTTTAGATGTATTGTCTGCATATAAAATAAAGTTTTTAATTCTCTTTGGAATGAAAGTTGGAGTTAATCTCTCATTTTTTAATGCTGTTATTTACAAAGCAAAAGGTTCTATGTGTCTCAGTGGGCTAAAGTAGATTATTAAAAAGCCAGATATATCCTATCCTAAATTGAAGTGCTGATTTACTCGCTAATTTTTAAAATGTGCTGTGGAAACTTCTTCATATTTTATTTTTCTCATCAGAGAAAAGCTGCACTGATGATGTGGGCCCAGGCCCAGTGTTGAGGACCCATGGAGCTGTGCCAAGCCAGCCCTCCCCAGAGCAGACCTGCATGCCTGTGTCACATAAGGCAGATCTGTGTCCATGGGGACTCCAAAATGAATTGGTATCTGCTTCCAAGCAGTGTGAAGTGATGGGCTAGAGGCTGAAATTTGTTTGTTTGTTTGTTTGTTTATTTGAGACCCACTTAGAACATTCTTATTCCCTGCTCTGGGTCAGCCTGACATGAACCAGAGATCTGATCCCAGGGATATGTACTGACCTCCTGCCTTGCACCTGGACAGAGCAGCAGCAAAGTCCAGCTTCTCTAAGGGAATATATGGTATAGGTACATGAGCATTTCAACTGTGGAGTGTAAGGTATCTGGTTAATAGCCTTTTAGAAACTCATTTTACCTGTTTTATCATCCTTTCCCCTTGTTTTCTCAGTGAGTGGTGGAAAAACTCAGCAGGGTATGAAATACTGTAGAATTAAATACTATGACATATACATGAATTTGTGTATACATTCTCTCTTAAAATCTCTGAAACATTAAAATGTTTCTGGTTAGTAAATATTGATAAAACTCTATTTCTAATATGTAGATAGAATTTTGGTTGGACAAATAAATAAAATGCTCCTGTGTGAATAGAATTTCTCTTCACAGAACACAGGATTTGTAGCTAACTATATTTGCTAAAAGTTTTTGTTAGCTTTTATTTAAAGTTTCAATGTTTGCATGATTTTCATGGGCTTATCATTTTCTCACACCTTTTTGTTCTCAAATTGCAAGCTTTGCCCAGTTATGTTTTGCTTGGCCTTATTTTTAGCACATCCTTCATCCTGGATCACAAATACTCAGGCTAAAATCCTTGAGGCAGTGTGGGAGAGGAGAGAAAGCTGGCTGGGGAAAAGGAGCCCCGTAGTCTTCCGAGTACCAGCATTTCCAAACCTTTTCATCACATTTTCAATGGAAGGCATCACAGCCTTTTGTTTTATAAAAAAAAAACCAAGCCCACGGGAATATGAAACAAAGATAAATTAAGACCAGTTGAATTGCCCTAAGACCATACTGGCATATCTATGTTCCATGGTACTGGCTCTATAATTGCATTCTGTGCTGGACCAACCTACCCAGCTATCCTAATTTTACACTGGCAGGTCTGGCCAATGATGGGTGTGTTCAGGTGAGACTCTTTGAGGATAGAACAGAAATTCAATCTCTGTGCCCATTAGTACTGAGGCTATCCTGCACCAGTTGTCCACAGGAGTGCTGCTTCATCCCAGATGTCTAAAGGGCATGGCATGCAATTTACTGTAGTTGTCACTTTAAAATAGATTTGGTTGGAACAAGCTGCAAACAGATATCAACCCTTTCATTCAGAAGGAAATGTCTGGTATTTTTCTTGTTTTGATAAGGGGGAGGAAAGAAATGCAAAAGTTTTAGAATTTGATTTAAAAATCTAAAGCATTTAATGGTAAATTGTGCTTACACTGTTGCCCTTAAAATCCTGCATTTTAAAATCCCAGAACATAAATTTTATAGTCGGCTGAAGATTATCCAACATCCTTGCTCATCCAGCTGAACATCAAAATTGAACACCACCATGCCTGAATTTAACCTCCTGCCATTTGAAGCTGGATATCTGGATGATTTTACTTTCTCTGAAGTAATGGAGATGAACAGTAATGTGAATACTAGCCCATGACATGCTCTTGGATCAAAAGGGAGAAAAATATTGCAGCATGAAACCTAGTGCTCAAGCAGAGTGATAGCTTGCATTATCAGCCCTGTAACCTCCACAAAGCAGCATGGCATTTAATTCTGAAATGATTCATTCTTATTGTTCCCAGCCTTAATAAGACCAAGTGTTTTTATCAGCCCTTAAGAAAGACACAAAAACACTGGAGAACACTCAGTAAATACTCAGGTAAAGGACTCAGGAGCAGATGGCTTGTGAAGTTTCCAGAGTTCAGCCCAACCAATTTGCCAGAAAGATACTGGAAGCTGGCTGCGGGAGACTGGTGCTTGCATATAGTTGCTGCACAGGGAAAAGACATTTCAAGTGAAAAAGACACTTTTCAGCTGTCTGCAGGAGGATATGACTGATTTTAATGGCTGAAAGTTTAAATTTCATGAATCACATTTGAAATATGATATAAAATTAAAAATTAATGAACTTTTAACTTTGTTTTCTTCCACTGCTTTTTAATGAATATACTCTAATCCAGATTATTAAAAAAAAATTCTACAGCCTGTACACACAGAAAGTGGTCTCCTTTGTTTTTATCTGAGTCCACAAGTACAGGTGGCAGCACTACTCTGGTTTATTAAAATCCATCAGCTTGTAGTTTGTTTCAGAAATACAAACAATGGATTTTCTATAGCTAAATTCCATTTCTTGATTAATAGAGGTTTACTGGATCAAGACTGCAAAATGAGAAGCTTTCAATTTGCTTGACCTTGTCTTCTAAAGATGCCTTAATCTGTGGGTTTCTATACTGAGATTTGTTTCCAGCAGGCCAATTCATCATGCATTTTGTTTCAAGTATATTTTTAAAAGTGAGTACAGTAGAGCTACCTAATAGCAAAGAGTAAAATTAATAAAGATATTTTGCATCTGGTCTATGAGAAATAATTGAATTAGTTAAAGAAACTAAATTGAATACAAGATGCTGCCTAAACTGTGGGAAAGCAATAAATATCAGCTAGAAACTACAGATAATAGTATCATACTTGCATCTATTGCCTTCAGTTATAGAGCATATCTAGAATTTTATAAATTGGTGTTTTTCTTGCAGAACATAATTTATTAGCTGTCCTCAGTATTTATTTCTGCCTGAAAAATGAATATATTGCATTAGAAATGGTACTACTAGCAAAAAAAAAAGAAATTTGGAAAAGCTTAAAGGATATTATTAATGATATGCTGGCTTATGACCATCTTTTTTATTATTATTATTTTCTTTGAAGTGAATTTTTTTGTAAATAACATTAGGGGGCTGAGTGGGAGGTGGAAGAAACTCTTCCATTAAAAAAAAAAAAAAGTTGTGTTTCAATTTTCTTGCTTTGAAATCTGCAACTACTCAATAACTTTCCTCATTAATAAATTTTAATTGTCATGTAAATTTCCTGAGACAGCTTCTCTTTGCTAGCTGCAAGGGGAGGGCATGAACACCTAGAAAAATTTGGGAATTTAATGGCTGTATTGGTTTTGCACTGCCTGGTTTATGGTGGTGGGGGACCACAGAGGTGGCTTTTGTGAGAAGCTGCCAGAATCATTTCTGGAAGAGCCAATTCCTGGTGGCTCCAAAGACGGATGTGCTGCTGGCCAAGGTTGGGCCAATTAGAAATGATGGTAAAACCTCTGTGGTAAGAGATTTGAGAAGAAATCATAACCATAATTGTGGGGGCAGTTGTAAGTACAGCCAGAGAAGAGCACAGCAAGAACGTGAGAGCAACAGCCCTGCAGATGCCAAGGTCAGTGCAGAAGGAGGGGTAGGAGGTGGTCCAGGGGCTGTAGCTGAGAATCCCCTGCAGGCCGTGGTGCAGCCCTTGGTTAAGCAGCCCCTGCAGCCCATGGGCATGCAGGGATCCACCCACAGCCCATGGAGAGCCACGGGGATGCAGGGATCCACCCACAGCCCATGGAGGAGCCCCACGCTGGAGCACAGGGATGTCTGGAGGAGGCTGTGATCCTGTGGGAGACCCATGGAGAGAGGGGCCCAGCTCCCAGGCTGGAGCAGCCTGTCCTTGCAGGACTGCACCCCGGGGAGCAGTGACCCACACTGCAGCAGTTTGGGAAGGGCTGTTCCCCATGGGATGGGCTCACATTGCAGCAGGTCACAGGGAGCTGGTGTTCATCAGCTGAGCTCACGTTGGAGAGGTTCACAGAGAATGTCTCCTGTGCCACCCCACGGTGCAGCAGGGGAACGACTCCTCTCCCCTGAGCATCCCTGGGTGATGAACTGACCAAAACCCTCATTTCCTGTTCCCTTGCACTGCTGGGGGGTAGAACGGGAAGGAGGGAGGGTTGAGGGGAAGGGTGTTCATAAGGGCCTATTTTACTTCTCATTATTCTGCTCTGATTTCGTTAGCAATAAATTCACTTTATGTCTCTAAGTTGAGCCTGTTTTGCCCTCAATGGTATTTGATGAGATCTCTCTCTGCTGGTCCTTATCTCAACCCATTAATCCTTTGTTACATTTCCTCCAGCCGCAGAGGGGAGTGAGTGAGCAGCTTTGGTGAGTACCTGGCATCTGAATAGCATCAACCCATGACAATGGCTGGAGCTCATATCATGAAAACATTGTCTTGCCTTCTGGTTTGAACATTCATCTATTCTCTTTTCTTATGGTAAGGTCTTTGGGGACCACGGAGTGCCAATTCCTAGGAACAAGCTCAGGAAATGAATTAAAGGACAGGAAATTCCAAGGCATTATTTATAGGTTGTTCAACCTTATTCCTTTGCTTTATTGATAAGAGGCTTTATCCAAGCTTCAGATTAAAACCCAGATTCCCTAGACAAAAATAATTTTTTTTTTGTGCCTAAGAGAAGCATAAGGCAGACAAATATTGTGTTCTGGTTTGACCTGCTGCCTGATCCTTAGATTGCTTTAAGAGTGATGCAACTGCAATTGCTCCTACACTGGCCCTGCTTCTCCACCTTTGAGGGAGGAGCAGCAAGACAAGGTTCAGCTCCTGTTCTTCCTTGCTTTTTTTGATGAAACCTATCACCTGCTTATGAATCTCTACTAGTTAATGTTACAGCATCACTAAACAGCTGTTTGGACTGTGGTTGTACTCTTTTGAAGGCTACTATCGTTCCCTTTCAAATATTCTGCCTCTAGGCAAGCTACCAACAAACCTTAAGGACTTGCTGGTCACTTAGTAGCCACAACCAACCTCAGAAGCTCTCATATCCCACAGCTCAGGTTGTGCTCTCTATACTAGAACTTGTGCTGCAGCTCCCTCCATTTATTTGTGTCTCCTGTGTCATGGGTTGGCCTCCACCAAAACACTGTAGTGTAGTTTGACCCGGATTTTAACATCCTCCTCCAAAAAACAAGTGCCAAGTCTTTCCTGTACTGTCCAAGAGTTCTCTGCACCTTCCAATCTCAAGCTTTGCTGAGCCTCTCATTCCTTAGGTACTTCTGAGACAAGGGCAGAGGCTTCCTTTCAGCTTATATCTATACAATGTGTTTTCTAGAATAATTTCTGATTCCCTTACTGTCTTCCTCATAGCAATCTGGCATGTTCTCAGCTGATGCTGCCCTTCTTGCAAGGTCTTGTGGGAGGGGCTATAGGTGCTAATTGCACAGCAAGGACAGTGTGCACATTCAACAGCACATTCAATAATCCAAACCAACAAAAACTCTCCATTAAAACTGTTTTCTAGTGCTCCTGAAACCAGCCCATTTGTCTCTTTGCTCTGTGCTGGTTGTCAACTTATAAATGTGTACCAGGTCAGCTCAGGCTGTTGTATTTATCCTAGTCACTGACCAGCAGTGCTATATGCATCCCCTTTTGCTGGTGTGCTGCTGCCCAGCAGGAGAGTCAGGCTGGTTCTTCTAGAAAACAGAGAGCAAAACAGACACCAGCTGGCACTGAGGGAGGAGGGAAAACCTATGGAATGGCATCTTAGCCTGTGAGATGACAGTAGGAAACGAAGGAATTTAAGTGAAATGCTGGAATAACAATGGGGAAGGTTGGGGGAAGGCAGGAGATGAGCAAGATTTAGAAAAAGGAGGAATGAGAAAGGTGTTTGGTGAAGACAGGAAGGCAAGATGAATACATAGAATATATTAGGACTTACTGCATAATTAGGGACTAGAGAAATGGCAAATTGGACAAAATTACAGATTAAAGAAAAACATTAGAATGTGGAAAAAGGAAAAAAAAGAGAAATAGGAAAAATTACTGAGGGGGACTAGAATTGCTCAGTTCACATCAGTAATGGGTCAGACTATTGTTTTTCTGTTGTCCTGCTGATGCTGTAATTTCTTTTTAGACTTAGTGTCTCTTACTGCAGTGACTATGGTTAGATTTGGTAAGTATTAATTAGGCAAGAATTTAACAAGCTGTTAACTAACTGCATCAGACAGGATTGATGAAGAACAGCTTTCTCCAGAACAATAGTTCTTTTGAAATCTGATGTTTCACTGGACTTTCTGTGGTAGGAGCATGGGAATGTCTAATATTTCTCTTTTACAGTGTTGAAATATTTATATCAATTTGATTTGACTTACTCAGTAAGGATAATATAGTCTCTTTAGCATTTTAATACCAGAGTTTAAGTGAAGTGAGCCAGAATGCTGAAATCTGAGATACTTTGACAATACTGAAATGAAAAGTTTTATTAATTATTTGAATTCTTCTGAGATATTTATTTGTCTTCAGTGTTTTTACTGAACAATATTGATGCCTAAAGAGAATTCTGAAATTTCAGAGTTCCTGTTGGAATGAAAGAGCTGATTTCAAGTCATTTACAGAAATAACTTCCAATACTTTCTTAGCTAGTTGATTAAAAAATTAATAACTCAATTTCTTAAACACTGAAGTACTAGATTACAAATTAAAAGGAGCTAGCTACAATCCTCTAGCTCAGTCCTTTACATAATAGAATGTCACTTGAGCAATTCCTATTTTAACAAAAGCCTAGTACTTAGAATGTGATTTAATATAGCAAACCCACTGTAAATCATGCTATTTTGCCCCATATAGTTACTTTCAATGTTGCAAATTTGCCTGATTACCAATGCAAATCTAGTTTCCCTTAGTCTCCAGCCACTGTGCTTCTTTCTGGGGATTTTTAATGTTAGATTAAAAAAAAAAAAAAAAGAAAGAAAATTGTTCTTCTTTTTAGTGTTATGGACTGGGATTATGTCATTATTTAACTTTCCCTGACACCATAAGTCAGCACAGCACTTGATATCTTGGTAGCAAATACAGAGTTTGCAATAATCAACATTATGATGTCTACACTTGTGAGGTCAGCCTTTCTAGCTAATTTTACACTTTAAACACTTACAGGTCAGGTTTGGCTCCACATCGAGTTCAGGTATTTTCTAGTTTCCTACCTTCTGTTAATTAATAAAATTCTTCACTGATTTTTTTTTCCAGTTTTTCCTGCATGTTATGAAATTTCAGAATTCCTTGGAGAGTAAAAGACCTAATTCCAAGCCATCTGCAGAAATAGTTTTTAATACCTGTTTAGCTAATAGATTTAAAAATTAATGAAAGCCTGGTTTCTTGATCACTGGAATATTAGATGATAATTCTGGAAGACCTGGCTACAAGCCTCTGTTGAATCTTTTATATAGTGAAATATTTCCTCATACATGGGCACATGATTTTATTTATGAAAAAAAAAATCACAGAATCCCAGAATTGTTAGGGTTGTAAGGGACCTCTGGAGATTATCCAGTCCAACTTCCCTGTCAAGGCACGGTTCCCTGGAGCAGGTGACACAGGAATGTATCCAGGTGGCTTTGAATGTCTCCATGACCTCCCTGGGCAGCCTGTGCCAGTGCTCTGCCACCCCCAATGTAAAGAAATTCTTCCTCACCTCGGGTAGAATTTCTTATGTTTTCGTTTATGGCAATTGTATCATGTCTTGTTGCTTGTAAAGGGACTGGCACAACTCTCTTGATAACTTTCTTTGAGATATTTCTATGCATTGATGAGATTCACTCTCAATTTTATCTTCTCTTGACTAAACAGGCCTAGCTCCTCATAAGGAATTTCTCCTCATAAGAGAGATGCTCCAGATCCCTCATCATCTTTGTGTCATTGCTGGACCTTCTCCAACAGTTCCTTGTCTTCCTTTCACTATGGAGTCCAGAACTGGACAGAGCACTCCAGGTGTGGCCTCACCTCCCTCACCCTCCCCAATGCACCCCAGGATATCATTGCCCCTCCTGACCACAAGGACACACTGCTGGCTCATGACCAACTTGTCACACACCAATACTGTCAGGTCCTTCTCAGCAGAGCTGCTCTCCAGCAGGTCAGCCCCCAACCTGTTCTGGTACTTGTGGTTATTCCTCCCCAGATGCAGGGCCCTGCCCTTCCCAACACTCCAGCCTATCAAACTACATGTCCTAGAGAAACTTTCAATACCATTACTGTGCATTCTACTAGCCAAATTTATATTCTTATCTAAACCTCTCAAAATGCACCAGCCTTTTTAACATGGAGTTTTTAAGCAAAGAGGCATAGATGACTAATGTTTTAGCAGAGCCAGTAGAGAAGTCAAGAGACTTGTCTTTGATTGATTGGGTGGGTAATAGTTCTTTCTCATTCTACACTACAACATTCCTTGAGTTGTGGTTTAAGTCTTTGTTATGAGAACAGCAATTTGAAGGATGATGCCAAAATGACCAAACTTATTTTTCAAAGCTCTCTTTCTCTCTCTTGCTGCCATCTAGTTTTTAGGTTCATAAGCAGCAGAAAAACTGCTGTCCCTTACATTAATTTTTTAAAAAGCATTCTTTGTCCTCTACTGAAATAGTGAACTCTCTCTGCTTGAAATAAGACTTTCCTTCACCTTCTAAAAAGACAGGGTCTGAGAATTTTTTTATTTCAATAGTTTAATTTCTGTATGAAATATATGTGCATGTAATATAAGTATTTGAGGCTGATTTTGCATAGTAAAGTGCTATTTTTATTAATATGCAAACTGTAATTTATCTTTAATAAATCAGCTATCTATATTATTAGATAAACTCACCAGCTGGATTTATGCAGAATATTCAGTCTGCTGAATTTCAGTGATATGATTGACAGTTACAGTTCTGTTAGAACATCACAAAAAGATCACAGGTAAAACAAGAAAGAAGTGTGGAAATAGAGTTGGAAAAGAATAGTTTGTGGCAGGGTAAAAGAAAATGATTATATAAAAATACCTAGCTCTTACTCAAATATTTATGTAGCAGCAGACAGATGTCACAAATAAATTACTGATCCTCATCTTTCATATTCCTGAGAAATGCTTGTCTGTTAATGCTTGGAGTCCATCATCCTACCATCAATTACCCTGAAGACTACTGTCTGCTAATGTGTTCCTTCTGCACTCAAAAGGCAGTTGCATAGGCACCTGGGCAACTTAATTTTCTCTAATTTTAGATAGTACTGGATGTGTCACTGTCCCTTTGCTGTCAAGGGATTCTAGACTTAGAGCAGATGCTTGACACTTCTGACTTCAAGTAACTTACGCAGGTGTACGAATAGTGGGATTGGCTCTGCTCGTGGGTGAGAGCTAGACCCAAGTAGGAAATCATCATTGGCAGTCTGTGACAATTATATCCATGTTTTCCTAATACTGGATGATGCTTTAGCCATGACACATGAAGCAGTGCAGAAGAAATGACATACCTATGCACAAGGATACATAAAAGTGAAGTAACTCTGCATTATTTTTTCTTAATGTGGTTTCCACAAAGTTTCTGGTTTCTGTACCAGAAAATATCAAACACACCCTTTCTCTTGTGTGAAATGCAAATGAAAGAGAAGGCTAAATGGGTCTGATGCAAAATAACAAAATGGTGCACATTAGGTAATTATGGTAAGTTTGTCTTCCTTACTGCCTAAGGAAAATTACTCAGCATGGGTCAGATCCTCAGCTGACACAGTTGGTGCAGATTCACTGAAACAGAAAGAAGGCTGTATCTATAAATATTTTGCCAGTTCAGAGTAACTCTGAGATGAAAAATAATATAGCAGAGGCTATCCTTTACTAAGTTGTTCTTCTTACTCCACATACCACCTCTGGTGAACTCCAGGCATATTTAATTATCTTACCATATGTTGCCCTCCTCAATAGACATATTTTAATAAGTTAACTCAGGACTGTTCATGAATAATTGAAGTCTGGAAGGGGTAGAAGCAGAGAAGGTTGGTTTTTTTTTTTCTTCAAGCGGATCCCCTAGCAGACTCAAGATTTAGTCTTTACCAGCAATGATTTTTGTTTCCTTTCTTTTTCTGTTCCTACCTCTTCCCTCAACAATCTTCTCAGTTTTAAAGTCTCTACTGAAAACAGATTTAAGCAGGTTGCAAACAGCAGGTTGAGTGTATCATGCCTCTTTTAACAAACTAAAATGTGTATTGCAATCTAAGCCAGTTCTATGTTTTTTCTTTCGTCAACAGTAGAGGAGTTTAGGCCAAAAGCAAAAGGACTTAGGAAGCCAGTTTATCCCACCCTCCCTTGGATGTCTAGGACCAGTGTGATGGGCTAGAGTGAGTATATGTCCATTTGTTAAAAGAGTCAAGGTGATCAACTTGGACTAGACCAGCTTTTGTCTTTAAAAAGAAAAAAAAGACCAATCTTGAAGGGCTTTTGTAATCCTGGCCCAATATAGCTGATGTAATGCCACCTAAACCTTAATGTGCAGGTGGGTGTAGATGAGGAACAGACATAAAGCAAGCAGTGCAATTAGAACTGATTGTTCTAGCCTACCACTGCAGAGCCATAGGTGTTTTGACATGTCGTGTTTTGGAAACAAAATTTTTGGTCAGCTAACTGACTTTTCAGCTCAAATTTCACTGGTTGAAGAGGCCAAGGGCAGAAAACTTTAATTTGTGATTCAATAAATATTGTGTGGAGGTACATACATCAGGCTCCCCAGGGAAGTGATCAAAGCACCAAGCCTGACAAAATTCAGGAAGCACTTGGACAAGACTCCCAGGCACATGGTGTGACTCTTGGGGAGGGTGCTGTTCAGAGCTGGGAGTTGGAATTAATGATCCATGTGGACTCCTTTCAACACAGATTATTCTTTGATTTTGTCATCTATAGACAAAGGTGCTGCTATTTCTATTTAATTGCCTTTTTTTTTTTTTTTGTTAATCTGGAGGATGTGAAATTGGCAGATATAGCAGAAAATAACTCTCTTTTCCAAAGTGAAGATAACTGCTGTGTCCAATGCCTGATGATTCTTGCTGGAGTAAAAGTGAGAGATTTTTGATATAAAATTTTCTTTTGGAGGTTGGAGAAACATTCTACTGCTTTGAACCGAATGGAAAATAAAGATGTACCTCTAACTAGAAAAAGAATACAGTTCTTTTATCAATAAGGAATCAGATTTATTTTGGAAGGAATGGCAAATGAGAATTTTCTCTCAGTTCTTTGAGGTCTGAGATATTTTATTTTCATTTATAATGCTTTCCCATATTGCAGTGTCAGTGGGGAGTGTGTTTGTTCTTCCCCTTTTGCTGAGTTCACATGATGCCACTCCTGTTACTAATGCCATAGTGTCGGCTCAACTCCATTAATGGCCATTGTGCATTAGACCATTTTGCCACCTGGCATCTTTCTTTCGCTGCATCTCTTACTTGCAACAAAGCAGTCAGATAATTTTTCTCTGTGGCTGGCACAGCAGAAGATGTGGAAGGAGCTGGTCTGACAGAAAAGTGATGGATGACCATAATCATTCCTGTCTGGACAGAAAGTGTATCACCTACCAATTTGTTCTGTTCCTGCCAGCTAGAAAAGCAAACTAACAAAATAGCCAGATGGCTCCAGCATGGCAATAAACTTCTGCACCAGCTACTAGAATTGTTTGACACCTATTTGCTGTGTGAATAAAGAAACCTAAGCTTCTTTATCTAGCTAAACTAACCAGGGTGTCTGTTAATTCTGTAGAGTTGCTAAAGCAGGCAGGAAAGGTAAAGAAACAAAAGGAGTTGAATCTACAGTACTGGATGTGCCTCACTTCTCCCAATCTCATATCATGACCCAAACCACAGCTTTAAAACAGGAAGGACACTCTTCAAACTCTTTTCTGTTCCCCAAGCTCATCTCATATTCTCAACACATATAGTTTGCCTTTAAACAAATGGTTATAATGTGACAAAGTATTTGTACCTGGAAGCAAGAACTTCTCTTAGTAGTCCCCCTAAAGCTGGCTGGGGTTTGAAGGCCCCAAAATGATTTAGGAAGACAGGACAAACAGCTTCAGCTACTGGTTGCTGAATGCTAACAAGGCATTTAGGAAAATTCAGTCCTGCTCAACCCAAAACATACTGGACTCACTGCAAGGCTCCTCAGAAACCAATGTGTCTACTCTGAAAAGCCCAAGGCTGATTACTTCTTTCTTAAAGAAAGAGGCTTGAGAAGTCTCTCTTTCCTAGTTATCAAAAACCAGCCCCACCTTCAAGGGGCTGCAGGTTCAGTGTCAATGTTGCAAACTCTCATGATTTTATCAGGATTTTCTCATATTTAACTGTTCTAAAAGGTTCTGGAGCCAAGAGATTACATAACAGTCTTGGATTTAATTTTCAACAGCTCAGTATTTTTGTTCCTTCTGACTGGGAAAGAGCTTGAAATTGGACATTCAGAAGAACTGATGGAAAAATCACCTATTAGCTGTTTTAATTGGTGTTTTCAGAACATCTCACAATAAGGTGAGAGCTGACTTTTATCTTTGTTCAGTTCCTAGCTAAATGCTTTCTTTTGACAGTTCCATGTAAGGTGCAGAACATGTGTCAGTGAACAGTGGTAAAGGCACTTTGCACTTTCTTCAGGGAAGAAATATTTTTGTGGAAAGAGTAAGTTCACAAGATGAATGAAAAATCAGTGTTCTTTTTGAAATATAAACATGGAAACATTTAGTTTGTGATGGCCTTTAAAAGTTAAATCTTCTCATAAGTACTGAGAAAAACTAAAACATTAAAAAAACTAATGTTTTTTATACAAAATAACTTCCAGTGACTGTTTCATCCAATTAAGAAGTAGCCAGAGGTATACTGTGATCATTACTGTGTTCAGTGAGAATTCAGATGCATAAGCCCTTGCTTTCTTTTTTTTATGTTTGGTGTGACCTGTTTAAAATTAAAGTCTTCCATAGATGCTGCATAATATATTGCAAGTCCCCCATGCTGTGACAGTTTGGACAGTTCCCAAGCCCTGTGCAGGCTTTCCTGTCAAAGAGCAAGGTTTTATGGCCTCTCCTAGGGCAGGTTCTTGAAGCCATTGAAAACATTCTCTGTGCATGAAATCTGCTACAGAGTAACTTATTTCCTTATTTTCTTATTTTCAAAATCTGTCTTTGCTTATCCAATTGATCCATTTTAATTTTACCCTGTTGTAGAAATTTATTCTGGTTACAGGTTTGATTTGGGTTACTCAGGTTGTTAATTACTGGGGACTGTACTACAATTTGGATTTCATGGTTGTCTTTTTATTGTTGATTTTGTGAAGACAGAAAAAGTACTTAGAGGTATTTCCCACAACTCCTGTTTGATTCTTGTTCAAGACCAGGAGTAGCTATTTGTTGTCCTGCTGCTTTTTATCTGGTGGAAGACAAATTATCCTAATGCACAGGTTGTGGCCAGGTGTGTCTGTCCAGCAGTAGATTCTTCCAGGACACAATGCAAGGGGGAAGGAAATTGTTCTTTCATCCTTATTTTCTGTGCTGCTTGCCTGGTTTTGTTTTATTTTCACAGTGTACCTTTTGGCTATGGTCTTAAGGCTCTCTTTTTTCTTAGTTTTGTTGGAGAATTGTCCTAGGGTGACTTTATGATGCTTGTATCCCCAAATTGCCTGTTCTGTCTGTGTTAGATATTGTGTTCTGTAGCTTTAAGACTGGTTCCGAGAGTGAAGACGGAGAAAAGAGAAGTGCAGAGTTTGTTTTGAGAGAAGCAGCTGCTCCTCCACATTCCAGCTCCTGGACTGTTCATCTGAAGCATGGACAGGCGGTGGGCCAGAGATCTGCTTTGCTTTTAGTTAGTTTCAGCTAGCTAGGGCAGAGAAGTTCCCTGGACTGTTCTTTTTTTCCTTTTTCTTGGGACTGTTTAAACCTGCTCTTGGACTGAAAGACCCACGAGAGCGAGAGCACCGGGAGTCCACCCTGGTGGGTCACTGGGCCCAGTCCAACATTTTCCAGCGCTGGAGAGACTGATAACAGGCTGAGTGAGCTGAGCTCCCATGGCAAGTGCTTTCTCAATTTTGCCAGGTTTTATTGTTTCATATTATTATTTTCTATGTTTATAAGTACTTTGTTAATTAATAGTTTTTTCCACTCATCTCTAAGGAGATTTTTCCTCAAACCAATAAAAGAGAGGGGCCGTTTCGGTTTGTTTCCCTGAGGGACCCCCCATTTTGAGAGGTTTCCTCCCAGATTTGCCCTAAACCAGGACAAGAATGCTGTTTCATCTTTGGTTTGTTTTTTTTCCCCAGAGTGCTCTCTTGACTTTTCTTTCCCCTAAAACTCATTTATTCAAGGAGAGTCATTATAAAATCATTGTTGAATGCCCTCCTGGTTCAGATGGTGATTACACTGCTTTAGAAACATAGAAGTTTCCCTCTAAAATTTGATTATCCAGGGAATTCACAGGATGATAACAACCCTGAGCCCAAACTGCAATGGAAATTAAACAAACAAAACATGCCTTCAACCTACTCCTACATGATTGTTACCAACAGTGCTCAGGACTGTGAAGCCTCTGCTTGGGCTACCAGCCTTATGTGAGGATTTCTGTGGGAGCCCAGCTCCCTGGGCTGTTTGGAGGGGCTGCCTTGTGGGTTGTGACCGGCTGAACCTTTTGGAAAGAGTGCAGCAAAAAAGAGTGCAATAACTAGTCGTGAGTAATTTATAGGTTTTAAGACCAGACAAAAAAATGGTTTGACACCTGCCCAAAACCATGTGGGAGTACCTTTCTATCCCAACTTCTTGCAGGATTTTTTTTTTTTTTTGCTTTTGAAAATAGACAGTTGAATTCCCTATTGTTTTCAAAAGCAATTTGCCAACCAGCCTGAGGCAGCATTGGACACTCCAAATACTTCTGACTTCATGACCACCCACATGGAAGGGAAGCTGGTGGCCTTCTCATCTGAGTAGAACTGCCTAAATAAAATGTAGGTGTCTGTCCTGAGTTATACCGGCTTCCTCCACAAGTCACCACTGAGAAGGAGACATAGCATTCCAGGTTAAGCACTGGAGAGACAGATGAATGGCATNGGTTTGTTTCCCTGCGGGACCCCCATTTTGAGAGGTTTCCTCCCAGATTTGCCCTAAACCAGGACAAGAATGCTGTTTCATCTTTGGTTTGTTTTTTTTCCCCAGAGTGCTCTCTTGACTTTTCTTTCCCCTAAAACTCATTTATTCAAGGAGAGTCATTATAAAATCATTGTTGAATGCCCTCCTGGTTCAGATGGTGATTACACTGCTTTAGAAACATAGAAGTTTCCCTCTAAAATTTGATTATCCAGGGAATTCACAGGATGATAACAACCCTGAGCCCAAACTGCAATGGAAATTAAACAAACAAAACATGCCTTCAACCTACTCCTACATGATTGTTACCAACAGTGCTCAGGACTGTGAAGCCTCTGCTTGGGCTACCAGCCTTATGTGAGGATTTCTGTGGGAGCCCAGCTCCCTGGGCTGTTTGGAGGGGCTGCCTTGTGGGTTGTGACCGGCTGAACCTTTTGGAAAGAGTGCAGCAAAAAAGAGTGCAATAACTAGTCGTGAGTAATTTATAGGTTTTAAGACCAGACAAAAAAATGGTTTGACACCTGCCCAAAACCATGTGGGAGTACCTTTCTATCCCAACTTCTTGCAGGATTTTTTTTTTTTTTTGCTTTTGAAAACAGACAGTTGAGTTCCCTATTGTTTTCAGAAGCAATTTGCCAATCAGCCTGAGGCAGCATTGGTTACTCCAAATACTTCTCACTTCATGACCACCCACATGGGAGGGAAGCTGGTGGCCTTCTCATCTGAGTAGAACTACCTAAATAAAATGTAGGTGTCTGTCCTGAGTTATACAGGCTTCCTCCACAAGTCACCACTGAGAAGGAGACATACCATTCCAGGTTAAGCACTGGAGAGACAGATGAATGGCATTCAGATATGTACCTGTCCTTCACTGATAACTCTGTGGGGAGCAGAGATAACTAGACTGACTGCCCAGCTTAGACTAGGCAATTAGCTTTTAGCCAGCTATAATGCTGTGCAATTAATCCTGCATGATATTTAGAGTCTGTCAGTCTGCAGCTTTGTAGCACAGGAGACATGAGAAAGAACACAAATTTATTTACAATAGAATTTACTTTCCTTACGTTTGTGTTCTGCTTACATTATGTAAAGAAAAATGTAAAAGAGTTGCTGTTTGTTTTTTTAATGTAAGGAATAATTTAAATTCTGATCATAGTCAAAGACTGCAATGGGTTTTTTTTGCTGAATACACGTTTTTCTCTTTGCCAACTCACACCTCTAGTAAAGTCAAATCAGCTGCACACTTTGTCTTCATGAAATTAAATATTCCCTTGATGTTAGAAAAATAACCAAGTAAATTAGACCTGAAGTGTTATTTGGGGGCACCTGTCATGATATAATACATATTCTTCCTTGTTTGCAGTAAGTAAAGAAGTAATGGATTTGCTTGAAGTTGCTGCCATGCAATTTGCAGCTGACACAAATATTACTTGAATCATTTATTGGTTGTTACCAAAATAACGTTAAAGAACATTAGTTTGCAGTATTTACCTCATAGTCAAGACTGCTAGTCACTGACTTTGTGTGCAACTCAACATGTCACAAATGAGGAAACTGGAAAAAAATCATGTCTAGTTTTGCAAAAAAATACTTTCATGAAAGAATAGCTTTTACACTTTGAAAAAAATGCCCACACTGGACATTAGTTTGATGTTTTAGCTTCATCAGAAAGAGCAGTCATTGTCCCAGGGATTGGTGTATAGGGAAATAAGTCTGCCCTGTGCTCTGTGCTGCTGCACAGAGGCAGCTTCAAGGTTGCCAGCCAAACAAGTCTGTCAGTGAGTCAGATCCTGCTGCTAAGGAGATATTTTTCAAAGTCCAGCATCTGAGTCTTTTACTGCAATCCAAGAAGGCTGGAAGTGATGTTTTAGTTTGCCTCAGTTTAGCTGGCACAGAGCTGTCAGAGTTACCCTTGGCATTATCTCCTTGCAGTTAATTTGTTTCCTTTCAGTTGCTTATTTAATAGATGTGAAACACTTGTTTGATCATTTTGCTTTAGCCCCCTTCCCCAATATTACTTTCTATTTTATTCTAAATGCTCTTGGTTGAAAGAGGCAGGTTCAGCTTTCCAATGGGTTAGATGCTCCCTTTTCTCCTATATGTGCGTATGGAGATCCACTGAGCAGAAATTCACATTTTGCATCTGAAGGCTCAAGACAGAGTAGTCATATCATTATATAAACTGGCTGTAGCTTTTCAGCTGAAAGGGAAAATAAATCTGACTTCAGGCTGTGTTAAATGGATAGGAGTAGATTTGGTTTTTCCAGTTGAATTCCAGTCAGAAATAGGGTTATATTCTGGTTTACTGATGCCGAATCCTCTTAATTGAATAACATATTTAAAGGGATTCACCCTGCAAAATATAAAGTTTATCTCCATATTCCAAGATTATTGCTTCCTATATTTCTTCCTAGAAATGAGCTCAACTGGCTCTCCCAGGGGTTGGGGCTTTGCCACCCACTCAAGATCTTGGCACTGGTGACACCTCTCCTGGGCAGCACCACAGCACAACCTCTGCCTGCAAGGCCTGCAGGTGACTGCTGCTTGACAACACTACCACCACATTATGTTGTAGCTAGGGACAGGATGCAATAAATCCTAAAAATTTGCAACCCTGTGCAGATTCTTTCATGTGAGATTATAAAACAAAAGAAGTTAAATGACAGTATTTGTGAGAACACGGTATTATAAATTTGTTTGGAGTCTTTTAAATTGTCCAGATTGTTCATAAGAAAATAGAAAATTTGAAAAATGCCTTTCATAGAAATATTTTTACCCAGGAAATAATTCCAAACCCAGATTCAATCTTCCAGGGAAAAGTGATTTTTTTCTCTGAAATTTTGAGGAATTGCACACATATATGTATGTATGTTTTTGCATTTCCTCTATTATGCTCTTTAATCATTCATAGGCACAGATTTATTACCTAGTCTAAGGCACAGGTGAATTCATTATCCAAAAACTGGCCTAGAACATACTCTTCATTAAAAGTCTGACTTCAGCCAAGTTACTGCAGGTCCCCTGCATTTAGATAACCCCAGTGTCTGTCCCTGTGTTCAGGTGATGGCACTGCAGCTCACCAAGCAATTTACTTTAGTAGGGACAGGTTCTTTTGCCAATTATTTTTTGATAAAACAGGACAAGTCTGGCAATACAATTTTTCCTCCCAATTTTAAAAAATCCCATTCTAGGAGAATCTGTGGAGTTCCTAGAAGACTGTCTGTGTTTATGTAAGACAAAAACCTGACACTTTATAAGTGAAAGAAGTTTTTCATGACTGCTTTATATTAATTTAATACATTTCTCTGTTTGTCCCTATTTTGACTTTTATTTTCTTTATTTTTCATTTCCTTTATATGTGCAGATGAACAAAATATCAATACCTCTCTTCCCTGAGACCCTGAGGTCTCTTTCTGACAAGGAGCTCTGCTGCAGAACTGGCTTCTTCATTTTGCGTAAGCACCTGGCTTCTTCTTATCACCCTTTTTAACCTAAAGCTAATGAAATTTAGTAAAGCCTTGCTGTAAATCTGAATGTCCAGTCTTCTCACCTGTAGATGCACTCTTCCTTCTCCTGCATGCTCAGATCATGTTTTTCCTCAGATTATGGAAAGTAAAGGACAGTGAGGAGTTTTGATATTCCAGAGCAGGGACAACTTCCTGCAGCAGGAATCAAAATTGAAGGCTGTAGAATTTAGATTAGAAGCCATTATACAAGTGAGGAAGTTTCCTTCTCTTACAATGGGGATAAATTTATTCAAGATCCATTTCTGGTAGTGTTTCAGTACTGTTAATTTCTGGGTCAGTTTCATTATGTTAGAGAAGAATCCATTTTGTTTTCTACTTACACAATTAGATATGATTGCTGTGGTAGTAAAACACCCATCCTTGCCTAGTAACAGGTATATCTGATCCTTCCTGAGTGGATAGAGCCCATCTCTTAAAGACTGAATCGCTCAAGACATAGCAGTATCTTGCAAGGCTTCTGATATTTTTTACTGTATAAACTGTATCACCAAAAGGATAAGTAATGTCTGAGCAAATAGTAATTTCTTAAAATACTCTAGCTACTGACTCTCTTGATTAAGAGCAGGATTGCTCTTTGACTTTTCTCATTATAGCACTCTTGATGTGACTAGTAGTGGGTGGATGTTTCAAACAGAACCTATTTGATATGAGAGTGTAGGTGATATACTATTTTCTCATTTCCAAATAATCTCCTCATTAGAGAAAGTGTGAGTGGTAAATGAGGAGTTTCTCCTCCAGGTGTCCACTGTGTATATATAGCATGTTTCCCAGGCAATGCTTGTTGGCATTTGTAAATGATCTGTTCTCCATCTGAGAGCTTTAAAGTACTGGATGCAGCTGCTCTTGCTTTGCCCCTTTTGTAAATAGTTTTAAATATGTATGATCATCTTTGGCAGATTGCTTTACTTGCAGGATTTATGAGGGTTTTTTTACTTCTTTCTTATAAAATAATTCACCATAATGTCTCCTGCACCCTCCTTTTGAAATATACAGATAATCTGCACATTCTGAAATCCAGAATTTTAGAAGGAAGTGTCAGAAAATCATGGAATGTCAGTAATGCTCATGTTTAGACTGCTAATCACTTACTCCCCAGGAGTGCTTTTCCCTCCCCTCCTTATTCAATATGCCATATGTCAGCAATTAACAGTGAGTCAAATTACAGCTCAACACAGTTTTGCTCATGCAGTTAGTGGAGTAGGCAAGAATCAAACTTAATCCAACAACTATTCATAAATGTAATGCAAAGGGCAAATGGAAATTTGCTGGAAAATTATGGATGGTGAAATGTCAGTGTTATAAATTATTTTAGCTTCAGAGTTCTGAGAGGCAAAGAAGGAGCTTAGTAAATAATAAAATTTTCTGAAATTCTCTGGCCTTTGACCAAAAAGCCAGTATTTCAAAGTCAAACCCTGCTGACTGTAATTGGGACCCCCACAGTGCTGATGGCATTGTTATGGATGACCAGGATGATGTGGTCTGTTCTGATGTGCATAGTGCCATGCTCGAGGCATGGTGCTCTGAGTGTGCTGTACAGGAGAGAGAAGTAACAGGGCATAAATGGGTTGTGTTTGCTTGTTTCTCAGGTAAAGGTCAGGGGCAGATTGCTGTAGCCACAGGAAAGCAGCTCAGACCACGCAAGAACTCTGCTGTACTCCATCCAAGGAACAGGTCTCACCTCACTCCAGTTCAGGATTTCCTGGTGATTTCTCAGAGGTGTCTGCAGATTTTTCAAATTTGCATGTATGTGCACCTGTGTGCATTAAATAATTTCTCATAGACTGTTCAAAAGCTGAGAGATGAAGTGCTGTACAACAATTAGTTCTGTAAGGATTAGAAAGGTAGTGGTAACAATAATATTTGGTAATAAAGATAGGAGCTACTGGCAGAAGCTTAGTATTTTATGATTTCTAAGTTTTACACAGATTTCAGATTTGAAATGTAAGGCATAATTAATATTCCCCCTTTCCTTTTTCTCAAAGCACAATTTTTACATAATCAGTATTGATTACCAAAAATCATCAAAGCAAAATGTGATTCATCACCCTTACAGATGATAGGCTTTTTTTTCCACACAAAGATTTTCCACTGTTGTTTGAGATTTTGTATAATTTATATTTCTAAGAGAAAATCTGATAAGCCAGGAAATACTGTAAATACATTTCAAACTTATCTATGCCTGGCCCATCTACAGTCTTTTGCAGGAGATTATATTTCAACCTCACTGGTTATTTTGCCTTCAGGAGCCAGAACCTATATAATACTTTCTATTATGAACTGATTTCCAGTTCATCTGCTTGATTTGTTAGATAGCCATCTAAGAACCTTCATAGGGATAGCATGATGTTCATCAAATATTATCTCAATTTTTTGTCACTTTCACTATAAACCACTATAATCTTAAGTGCGAGATTTCAAATATTTCATCCATTGTATTCTGAATTATACCTAAAGTTGTATTTCTATCTCCCTAATTTTCAGTAAGTGTATTTCCTATGTCTGACTCCATTAAAAAAAAAAAAAGAAAAAGAAATGAAGAAGCCAGATAGATTAAGGAAAAATAGTGGGTATCTGTGCATGATTTAAGAAGCTCTCAACTGATAATTTTTTAAGTGTGATGAGTTGCAATGTTCTGAATGCAGTGGCATTTGCAGGGCTGTTCTCTGACAGAACTAGATCTCCCACAGAGGTATGCCACTCACATAGATGAGACGTGATTGCACACAGGTCTCTATGACTAAGATTATTTTGCTGTTTTCTATATTAAGAAAGAACTTCTAGGAGGGTAGTGTCTGCATATCTTTGTGTTCTGACAGGATTATTGTGTGACTTCAGATAAATTATTTCCCACTCTGTGTCTCAAAGTTCTGACTGTCCTCTGGCTGGTCATTTTCATGGAGAATTTTTCAGTCATGGTGATGAGCAATTGCATCAATGAAGCTACACTGTCATCCACTCATCTGTTTTTTTCAACACTATTGGAAACATTATGTACAGGAATACAGGGGGAACAAAGCTCAGCTGTTTTGTGGTAAAATTTGTTGGAAATAATCAGAATTTAATAATTTCAACAGCAGATTTATGATCTACAGTTTGGCTGCAAGACATTCTGTGCCTGGGTCCTGCCAGGTTTTCATGGAGGGAAAGGAAAACATTCTGATTCCTTGTCAGCACTGGATGGTTTGGAGAGACAACACGGGAGTTAGGTCTGAAGCAAAGAAACAGACCTATAGTAGACCCTTCTCCCCTGGCTTCTTCCCACAGAACTGGATGCTGAAAAGGGAAATCCTGAGAAAAACACACTGAGGAGAGGACCAGAGGAGCTAAAAGTAAAAAAGCACATGTACAGTTGGAGGAGACTATGACAGGATATAATATTTTGGTGAAGTTTATAATCATTGCTACCTACTCACCCATCCACCTAACTACCTACAGAAAGAAAATACTAAATTATAAGCTTATTTTAGCATAATATATAACATTTTTCAACATAACTTTTTCCTAGCAGAAGTTGCTAGTTCCTTCAAGGAAAGAAGAAAATGCTTTGTATCAAATAATCTGGATCAGAGATGGACTGTCCATAAAGAGACAAAGAGGCACAGATTAGTGATACTACGGTTTAGAATTAATGGGAGTGACAAAAGTAGAGGAAGCAAAAGTATTAGACATGATCACAGAAATCCCAGAACTCAGTCTGAATCTTGGGAGAGAAAATTATACTAGCAGGTAAATGTAATGGAAGAAGAAATAACATTATTTGAGATTGCAAAACATCTGCAAATAGATGAATAAAGCAGAAGCTGGTAAGAAATTACCAGCATGAGATACACATTTAGATCAAAAAGGATGAACATCCAAGAAGAAGAATAATTTGTATTTTGTATTTCAGAAGCAGAAGCAGAATAAAACAAGATTGTCTTTGAAAGTTCAACACTTTATACTTCCTTTTTCCTTGCCTTCTCTCTCCTCTACTACTATTTCTCCTTAACTTTTTCCACATTCTCTTGAAATTCCATTTTCTGGCCAATTTTATCTTGTGATTCAATGAAAATACAGCCCCTACATCTGTCTTGGGCCAGACAGCTGAAAAGAAGCTTTCAAGTAAAAGCCTGGGGCTGCTGTTGAACACCAAATTGAACATAAGCAAAGAATGTGCTTTTGCAGCAAAGAAAGCCAACAGCCTCCTGGACTGCATCAGGAAAAGCATCACTAGAAGTCAAGGAAGATAATTGTTCCCATCTATTCCACACTGGAGAAAGAAACCTGGAGTGCTAACTCCAGTTCTGGGCCCCTCCCTACCAGGAAGACGTGGGCACAATGGAACAAGTTCGGCAAAGGGGCACAAATATTACCAAGGGACTGTAGCACATGATGGTCAAAGAGAGGATGGGACAGCAGGGAGGGTTCAGCAGGAATGGAAGCTCAGGGGTGTCTTCACCATCTCTGTAGGTACCTGATGGAGGAGAGTACAGAGGACAAAGAGATCCTCTTCTCGGTGGTGTCCAGTGACAGAACAAGAGGCAGTGATCACTAATGGAAACAAAAGCAAATGAAACAAGACAAAACTTGTTTTGCTGAGGGTGATCAAGCACTGGCACTAGTTGTCCAGAAAGGCAGTCAGGTCCTCATCCTCAGAGATATTAAAAATCTACATAAGGTATTGGCAACCAGCTCCAGCTGAACCTACTTGAGCAAAGAGTCGCTGTGGTTCTAAGATTCTGTGTTTTCTTTTCCTTTAATAAAATACATAAATTATTCTTCTGAAAAAAAAATTATTTTCTACATAAGCATGTATTCAAAATGTATTTCAGGATGCTGTATCATGTGCCTGGAGAATGGGTCCCCCCATTTTGTGAACAGAGATATCAGCTTCAACTGCCGAGGTAATATGTAAAACTATATTAGTGAAATGGTTTTTTTCTTCTTTCCATGAGAAATTTCCTTCAAGTAAAGAGAGAAAACTCCATCAATGGAGAAGCTTAAAATTTTCACAAGGAATCAGCCTCTGTAAGTTCATTACAGGGGTGGCATCATTAGAAAGTAGAGGAAAGAAAACCCTTATAAAGTTGGCATTAATGGCTGTCACTGTGCTTAATATTTTGGTAAAAAAACTATGACCTTTGCACAAAAAATGTGAAGCTATGTATAAGGTTAGTTAGTTCAATAGAAATATCTAGGACTGTGACCTTTTTCTGTGTGCTTTTTGGGTAAACTCTTCAAGTTTGATGTTTTGTTTTGTTTTGTTTGTTTTTTTTTCTTTTGGTAGTTTGGGGTTTTTTCCCCTCATGGAAAATTTGCAGATTTCTTTTGAACTAAAATCTGCTTCCTCAGTCTCACTATTTAAAAGACCTGTGGTACCTAATATATGACTAGTGAGCTTCAAGTGAGTGTATGAAGAAGCTTAATAAATAAGATACTCTTTTCCTGAGGAACTGTCTCTATTTTTCACATTAAAGTTCTCCAGGTACCTGTGTATGCTCAGACCTAATTCAGTGTTGTCATGACTAGTGATTTAGATATATCTTTGGAATGGGAAGATCAATAAAATGCACACTTATAGAGCACATTATCAGATCAGAGCACTCCAGTAATAATAAGGTGACCTTTACATGTTTTAAAAATCTATTTAGGCAATCAGCAGTCAGAGACCTGCTTGAGCTTGAGATAGCATTTAGAACACTCTTTTCAAAAGCTACTAATGACCTTAACTTCTGTAAAATTTTTAATGTATTTTGAACCATTTATGCTGTGGCTCTTTGATAAATTCTGTGAAAAGTCAGTGGCAATGTGTTTCCAATTTAAATAGATTCTTATGAAAAATGTGGTTCTTCTTTTAAATTTGGCACCTGATGATTTTTCAAGGGCTGATTTCCATTCCTTCCATGTACTCTGAGGAACAATAAATGCCCTTCTCCCTAGAATTACTAATTCTATTAAGCAACCTCATATCCTCTTCACTGACTTTTCAAAACCATAAAGTCCTCATATTTATACTTTCATATAATGTAGAATGTATTCCACAAATCTGGCAATCTTTGTTGCCTTTCTCTGTCCTTTTTTAACTCCACTATTAAGTTTTTAGAAGAGGTTTGCCAAGAACTTCATGCAACATTTAAGACGTGGGCACACTGCAGTAACATGATGCTTTCAGTTTTATTCTCTATGTATTTCTTTATCATTCCTATTATTCTATTTACCAGTCAGTGAGCACGAAGCTAATGGGTTAGATTTCAGAAAACAATAGTTTTTAAGATTTCTTTCCTGCTTAGTAATAGCTAATTTAGAAGCCAACCTCGGGCAAACCGAGTTATTTTACATTGGAAAGACCAGTTACTAAATCTGCAGATAAACTCTTTCTAGGCTCTGTTTGATGATTAATTCATACAGCCCAGGTTTCAAACTAGACTTGTGTTTTAAATTCCCTCAATTTAAACTTTTTTACTTCTATTAAAATATTCTATGAAAGGACCTTCCTAATTTGTCCATGGAAATCTAGTTTCTTTAAACTTTCCTGTATGATTCAGAATGCAACACATGAACATTTCCTCTTTGCCAGAGGAAAGTCCAACTCAGATTTACCATTACTAAGAGGAACTGCTCCTACTATACTGTCTTAAATTGGCCCAATTTTGCATGAAATTGCTAGGATTTTGGGTCCCAAGACAGTGCCTTAGCAAGAACCAAAATTACTGTGAATCATGATTATGGCACATACAGAAAAACATAGCTCCTTATTACTGAAATACTTTCTGTCAGCACCAAGGTCAAAATATTATGAACTTTTTCTTGTGAAGGTTGTTTTTTTGCTTCTCTTTTGTTACGAGACTTTATGCTCCAGTCACATAGTAAGCTTTACATAACAGAGACAGCTATAGTGCCTGATTACAGTAATTCACTGTACTGTTTTATTCCCAGTGGTATGGGCAATGGATTGTCTGCTGAGATTCCAGACTGAAGTGTAGTGAGGTGTTCTTTCTGTAGTTGCAGTCACCCAGTAAGGAGTAACAAAAGGATTTTCCAGTTATCAGCACTTTGATATATTTCCATTTGTAGAATTAATTTAGATGAATGCAGTAGCCAGTTAATTGAGTTACTCTAGTTTGTTATTGAGATAATAAACCAAGTTTTATTAATAAGTTTATTTTTTTCAGCATAAGATCAAAATATGTATAATGCGTCTGTCCATTCAATGCATCACATGAAGACATCCTGACAGTAGGAGGAAACACTTACTTTTCATCCTGTAATGCCAAGTAGCTTTTCAAAAATATTTTTTAATAAAGACTGCTGTAAAGTTTAATGTCCCCATAGAAAAAAAAGTCATGAAACATTTAAATACACGTAAGAGTTGAAGTGCTGATGAGAACATAGAGCATCTAGGCTGGCATTCTGTATCCAATAATGAACAACACCAGATGCTTCAGAGTGGATGAATGGATATTTTGGAAATACAGTGAAAAGTTTTAGCTGAGTAGATTTCTCCCTAGCCTTGCACACTTTTTTATTGGCTTTGTCTCATAGTGGGCTATTTATATAATCATGTACTTCTTTGGGGTTTGTTCTCATCAGTGCAACTGATATTTCTTTCTACCTGTGTAAACTTTCCAGTCTTTGGGAATCCTGATAACATCATGGCAAGAAGTCAAGTATGTCAATTGTGTGGGACAGTTGAGTTCTGTGGGGAGAAAGAAAAGCATTCTAATTAGTAGCATTTCCGGTTCAACTGGGTCCATCCCTGTGACTTCAGATTGAATAGAATATATTTTTTAAAAACTCCAGAGAAAACTGGCTTTGAAATTAGGATTTGGGTACACATATGCTATTTTTTTTTTTGGCAAGTAAATGATTCTGGATATTTTCAGTGTTTTCCAGTCTAGCAAATAAAGTGGTTTATAATTTTGTAACTTTCTATTATAACTCCTTTTTCAGTCCAGTTTTTCATTGGATTAGGATAAATAGAAGAATTTTCCACTGAAATTTTGCCTGAAAGTTTCTAGTAGTGTTAAATGTGTTGAAGAAATCTTTACATGAGGGATTTATTGGAATTGTTCCTCAAGTAATGGGTATCACCCAATTCAGTTTAACTCTCTTTGGAGTCTGAAAAATCATCAGCCTCATACTGGCTACAGGTCATTTAAACTACAGGATCTGTCTTTGCTCTCTTCTGTAGAAAAATGCTAAGAGGAATTTCTGGCAGGAGCATCTGTTTAAACTCATGATCATTCTAATGCACATTCTGTTTTGCCTAGTTTTATATGGGCATGGGGCTTGAAATGCCCACTGCAAAGAGAAAGAACTAGCCAGGAAAGAAATTCATGCTGCTCTGCTTTGCAAATTGTTGACAGAATGGTTTGAAGGACCATATTAGCTCTGGCTATGCAACCTCATCTGGTTTCCCAACATACAGACAGAATACCTTAATAAAATGGTAATTCCAAAGGGTTTTCCAAGGTAGAAATCCAAGAACTTTTCCTTTCCTGCCTAATTTAGAAACTAATATTTTCTGTCTTACTGCCCGCTAATGCAATTAAATAAGTACAACCTTTGTTTTCTAGTTTTATTCCACATTTCATCCTTCATATGAACTTTGATTACTTTTCAATAGATTTTATTTATCAGAGTCCAGTAATGTTATGGAAAGACAAAATAGGGAACAGCATTTGCAACTTATGCATGGTACAATTTGGCTGAGCAGAGAAAAGACCTGGGCTCCTGGGAAAAATATACTGTGGATCTCTTCCTTCTGTGAAGGGAACTATGTTGGTGACACCCAGAGAGAACTTTGTCAGGAAGAGTAACTTTTTGGAAATTGGTTTTTTTCAGATTTTAAAAAGTTTGTAGAGCTTTTGGCCCTGATTTTATGAGTATTTTGGCAAATGAAGGACTCAGCAGGTATAAATCAGCATACAGCTCACTCCAGCTGACAGTGCAGTATAGCTACTCTACAGAGGAACTAATTTTCCTTCAAGTGATGGTTGTGTTTCCAGGCATAAAAACCACACTTCAATAATCCAAAATTCTGAAAGTATCATTCCTTGAGAGTAAGCCCTCAGATAATGCAGCCTCTCAGACAACGATATTAGTGGAAGAGGCAGAAGAAGGGGGTTTTCACTTGAACAGAGTTCCAGTACATGGTGAAATCAAAGCAGCCCTGCTGGATGAAAGCCAGATTTCTGTTGCATTTACTCTTATATTGCCTAAACATTTCTGCTGAATCATAGAGGCTTCTACTCATACCCCAAGAGTCACTCATGCAGTAATTCAGAAAAATTGCCTTTTCACAAGAAAGGGAATGTTTGGAAATATTATGTTGCCATTAAGCAGAGGCAGAATTTCCACAGTGACTTCAAGTGCATACTTATTACTCTATGTACAGTTTAAATCATTATATTGTTACATTTTTTTTTTCCTGAAGGCTGGTGACTATTTGATTTTTTTTTACTCATTTATTATTCTACCACTCTCTGGGTGGAAGAAGTCTATCAATTCCTTCAAAACTATTTAAATCCATGATTTTACAACATGCTCTGCTTTATAGGACCACTCTTTTCCTACTGCTTCCTAATAAAACCCTGCTAGAATCAGTCTGATGAAAAACTTCTTGGTATAATTTTCCAAAAAGTAGTTTCTGGTTCAACAAATTGAAACAAAAGTACAAGGCTTTGTGAAATAGTAATATAAAATACTAGCTTTCACAACAAATCTAATCATCCCCAAAGTGAGGCCTCAGTGGATGGATTTACACAGTTACTTTCCTCGTACTTTTATTAGGTCTACCCAGCTTCTTACAAGCAGTGCACTGACAAGTTTAGTGGTGTTTGGATGGACGAAAGCTCAGCTTTCAGAGGGATCCAGAAAGACTCTTTGTGGAAAGATTGGAGAGAGCAATTTGACGGGAGTTGTTGAGACAAAACCTCCTGCCAGAAACAAGCTTGGAACCTGCTGTCTCCCTCAGGATGGCTGGGGGTTGGAATATTTGGCTCATGAGGAGAGGCTGTGAGTTCAAGGTTTGCTCAGCCTGGGGAAAGGATGCATTATGAGAAACAAGTAGCTGTTATCTAAAACTTACAGAGAGATTGTTCTGAAGATGGAGATGTTCTTCACAGTGTTGCACTGAAGGAGAATGACAGACAGTGGGGTTAATCTTATTTATATGCAAAAAGAAAGAACACCTTATAAAACTAAGAATTTATCATTTCAATGGATTAGGTCCTGTGTTCTTCAACATCTTCATAAACTACTTGGATGCAAGACTGGAAGGGATACTAAGCAAATTTTGAAAAGAGAAAACTGTGGAGAGCTGTTGACTTCCTCGAAGGCAGGGAGATCCTGCAGAAAGACCTTGATTTTGAGCAGGAGGTTGGACTAGAGGTCTCTTTCCAGCCCCATCCAGCCTGAGTCATCCTTTGATACTGCCCTATCCAGAGATGGGCAGCTTGCAGGTTCCTTTAATTACCACCCTGATAGCCACAGGGGTTGCCTAGGTGGAGTTGCCACTGTCCTGTGACTGTGATGTGGAGCCCAGCTGCATGGTTTGTAGCTGTGAGAAAGAGTCTGAGAGGATAATTCCATCACCATGGCAGCTTTGCCCAATACTTGGGAAGCAAAGGCTTTCAGGAACACATATGGTCACATGCCTTGGGTTTGCTCCTGTGTATTTGCTTTGCACAACATTTCTCTTTACTTATTTGACAACCTTTCACCTGCATTGTCTGCATTATTTGACAGACTATAATAAAGGGGATTCTTTATTGACCTTTTGAGAGCACTTGAGGTCTGAAATGGAGGGCAGAAGCTATTAAACTTAATTCATGTTTACTGTAACAACGACTGTTTCAGCTGTTTTTAAACGATATTTCTCTGAGCCATCAGTGCCAGGACACTCCAAAGAAAATGTCTTTAAAATACTTTTATTCTGAGTGGACATTGAGGGTTTTAGTACCAGTCCTTGTCAGCTTTCTGTCAGTGCTCTATAACAGTAAAAAGCTTATCCTGGAAAACATAGGTGGCCTCTTTGAAGATAATGCTTCACTATAGATTCTGCATGTTTTGACTTCATCCCAGGAGGAAGACTGGTTTCTTAAATATTTCAGTTAGGGGGTGCATAGAAACAGGCTGTTCTATTATTTTGGCCAGATGGAAGAAGAAAGAATTAAAAGCCCCCAATCCCAGGTTTAATTTATTTTGCCTGAACAATTAATGTTTATGACAAAAGGTGACACTCTGGCATTTGGAGGTGGTTGGAAAGGTAAGGAGGCTGTAAGGCTGGAGGACAAAATGTAGGAGATTGCTTTCAGTGGAAAAAAAAAAAAGACTTTGTAAAGGGGGTTAAAATTTAAGTGTTTAGAGGAGCCTAAACTGAACATTTAAATAACCAAAGTGCTTGGGCACCAAGCAGTCTTGCTCAGCTAGACAGAGATGTCCTCATTCATAGCCTTCCTTCCCTGCTATCTCTAGCCATGGGCCAAGCCAGGCACAGGGCAGTGTCCAGCCTGGCTGGAGCACTTGGACCGGCAGGATAACCTTCCCCTTTTTATTCACTGGTAAGTACACAGCAACCCACCATGAGCCTGACATTTTGCATCTGGCATCAACCTTTTTGAGGAGAAGCTAATAAAGCAAAGGTACTGGATCCTAGTGAACCCCCATGGACAGGGGTTTGTGTGGTTGCACATCACTCATAGGGCCAACAGCTCCGTGTGCCATGGCAGCAACCATGACATCAAAAGGGATTATGCAGCAAATAGTGTCAGAGTGTCAGTGTTGATGTCATGAGGCATGTGAATAAGTGCCAGCAGAGCCAGGTTTCCCTGCACAGAGAGCACCTTCCAGGCCCCTCAGGCACTACAACTTTCGGTAAAAAGCATGGAAGAGATGGAAGAGGATGCCCAGTTCAGGAAGGGGAAAACCAGATGAAACACATTATCCAGGAAACCTGATAAGTCAGAGGCAAAATTAGAAATGTTTTTGATGTTTGACTTTCCAAGAGAAAACACCAATATTACTTAGAAAGAAAGGGGAAAGCTATTTCCCTTGAAAATAATTTTGTTGGAATACTTTCCAGTCAAGCCATCACTACTCGTGAGACCTCAATTTGCTATTATGCTCTCTTTTTGTAGAGAATGCAAGCATATTTGAGCACTTGAGATACTGTCTCATTTCAAACCAGAGTAATTCGGGTTTTTCAGAGAAGGGAATAACACAGTTCAGGAAGATACAGTATCTCCTCTTTAGTCTTTAGTCTGTTTGGGTTGCTCCTAGTCAGAGCTTTCCTCCAGGAGGCACAAGAAAATTCCCAGTAGAAGTCTAGACTGCATGGCTGGCTGAATGAGGTGTAGGAAATCCCACCTTTTCCTTCTCTGGACAGAAAAAAACCCGTGTTTGGAAGTACCTGGGAGTCCTGATGCCAGGTGGGCAGCTCTTGGGACCTCTTGTCTCTGAGGTAGCTGAAGAACACCTCTCAGGCCTGAACATCTCAGCCTGTTTCTGGGATGGGCATGGTACCAGCCTCAGAGGCCACCCAGCGAGCAGGAGAAGTGGTAGGAAGCCCACTAGCAAGGCAGGGGATGATAACACACACTGCCAAGATGAGTACTTACATCTTCACAAGCAGCTGACCACTGCACATGGGATGATTGGTCAGGCTTGAACTGCTATTTCTGAACAGAGAAATATTATCAGATTGGTTTTGACTTGCTTTTACCACTGATATTATGTGGAGAGAGATGGGAATTGTTTGTGATAGAGCCTTGTCAAAGCATTATTGAATGATTTCATGCTTTCAAGGAAATAATTCCCACAAGGATGTTCTCCTTTTTATCGCATTAATCATTCACCAGCACTAGGGTATATCTACGTGACAAAATGCAGTACTGTGCAGAAGCTGTGATGAAAAGCACTGCAGTCCCTTCCAGGGAGCAGGACCCCTGGCTAATTGTAGGAACTTATATGGGCAAGAGTGTGTACTCCATGCACATGGTGCATTGAGAGTTCCTGACTCGGTCTGAGAACAGTTTCTAAGATATAAGCAGAGGAAAGAGAGTAAGTAAAGCTGAACAAACAATTTAATCACAGGGCATTACAGACCAGCTACAGACACACATTTTCCCAGTGAGGTGAAAGGATTTTCAATGGCTCCCCAAGACAACAGTGGAAAACCAGCAGACCTTATAGCACATTTTCTCATGTTGAAGGGAACTGAGAATTGCTGGTTGTATCTTCTTCATCAGCATTTTCAGCTTGGCATCCTGCAGCTGAGAAGATCCCTTTTCTCTGGCTTTTTCCCCAAGGAGTTTTAATCAGTGGACATAGATGCTGTGGCTTAAGCAAGTGTGACTGTAGTTTTAATAATACAAGGTTGGTTTGTAATATTATTGGGCAGAGAAGAGACATGAAAGCTGTGAAGGACTGCTGCATCTAAGAGGACTTTAAAAACAATGAAGTTCAGCAAATTAGACTAAATTGCCACTGTAAATTTTGCAACCAAGCTACCTAAAATTCTGACATTAGAGGATGTTTCCAAGAGTGAAACCATAATATGCATAACTGCAGACTGTACTGCAGTCATTCACAGGGATACCTGCGTCAGAAAATGCTGAAGAGAGACACTTCCAGGGAGACAGTACTGTTAATAAATAACATGCTGTTGCTAGCAAATCTCATATCCTTATTCCCAATCAAACACAAACCAGAAAACATGTAAACTATAGCTAGACAGAATCAGTGACTTCTATTAGCAGAGCATTCATGTTAGCAAACTCCCACACCTGAAAATGTTCTGGAGGGCTTACATTTCTGACAGTGCTTGTCACTCTTCAGGTACTCATTGTATGAAATTGAAGTAAAGGTAAAGCAAGTTTGTACATCACTAGCAGTAGTTGATGAAAATAAAGGTCAGTAAAACATTAAGTCTGAAACTGCATGTACTAAAATTGGCAAAACCTGACTCACTTCACCCAACTCACTTCTGGAGGCCCTCCCACAAAAATTTGCACCTGTCAGAGTATCATATTTCTTGTAGAAAATACATTTACAGAATAAGTAATCACAAATAAATCTGGAAGCATATTACTGAAGTTGTGATCTGTTTCTTCACTCATGTAATTTTAATTTCTCATTCTTAATTTTAAGGAGCAAGCAACCGTTGCTTTAATCTCTTTACCTTCATTCTTGTCATAGGTTTGCCCTGGCAATGGTGCCAGTGCACCTATGAATATGTATTTGGTGAAATCTGCTGTGGGATGTGATTGAGAACAGAGCAGAGCAGGCTCAGACTTTAGAAACAAAAACCAAAATTTATTAAACTACAACTACAAATTAATAGAAATGAAAACTTTCTTGAGCATTTTCTTCTCTTCCCCAGTTTCTAAACTTTCCACACTTACAAACTTATTCCATTCACATTCCCCTCTGTTTCCACTGAAAAAAACTAATCTTCAATTCAGCAAGAGAGAGAGAAGCCTTTCTCCTGCACCATAGACTTCTCCACCGAAGTGCACAGGAAGGGAAATCCACCCTCCCATTGCCTCCCCTGTTACCCATAACAACCCAAAAGGAAGTCCATTGGGTAACGTTCTTCTCTCTGCCCATATCTGATGCTCTCACCACCAGATAGAGCAACTGCACCTTGGGGCTTATCAAGGATGNATTCTTTTTACCCCAAAGTGGAAGTAGTTCTGTGGCTATATGCAGCTGGTATACATGTTCTGGGATGTGTGTTAACTTTCTTTAGGAAGATTTATATCAAAATACCAGAGAGCTCTATATATTTTCACATAATGCAATTTATTGTAGGCCTGGGAAAAGAAATTATATAGAGAGAAGCCATGTTGGATTCCCAACAGGGTGTTGTACCTTTCCTACAGGCATGTATAATTTACTGGAAATTAGTATTTTATATGCTGGAAGGCAGCCAGAACTAGCATGCTTTGTTGAATAATGTGCGCTGGTTCTGGGTTTATAACCTATAATGAACTGGTATCTGGTGAAAAAAAGGGAGTATAGCCACTGGTGTGCCAAAAATGTAAACTCCATGTTCACATGGAAGAGAAGGGGTGAGGACTCAGAGAAGAAATCTGAGGGTATGGGGAATGGAAATGGACGCAGGGGGGAAACTCAGGGCAGGGAAGGACAGGCTGGATAGTGCATGGTGGCACAAGGCATGTGCAAAGGGAAATGCTGGGGCAGGGCTGGCTCAGCAGGGCAGAGCTCAGAGTCAGCTTCCAGAGAGGAAAAGGCAGTAGGGCCAAGATGTGGTGGAGAGATGTGCAAGGGGCTGTGCTCACCTCCACAGGTTGTGAAACTGCCATCCCATCCAGCAGCATAACACATTTGGTATCCTGATATCTCTTTCAATCTGAGGATTATCTGGTCTAATTTTCACACTGATTCAGCTGGGCAGGAATAGTTTTGGTTGTCTGTGACATTCTGGTATTCACTGGTTGTGACACAGCAACTCTTAAGTAAAAGGTTTAATAAGGGAAAACCTTCATTCCAGCAAAATGCTTTTTTAGAGGGGCAAAAAGATGCTCGTCCTATGCAAGATACACATTTTAATGTATTTCTGTCTGCCTCATTAATGAACTTCTATGACATAGTGAACAGTGAACTTGTATGCAGACACAAATGTTCATGGCCATTCCCTCCTGAAGTTAACAGGGTACTGGAAATCTTTGGTCTGTGAGGAAACTAGCTACTGGAAGAAGGGCTCTGGTGAGAAGGTGTTGACAGTAAACTGATACAATTAAATGCTTCTGCAATCTTCCCAAAAGGTGAAAAGGAGTTTTTTCCCATCCAGAACACATTCTCTTAATGAAAGGCCCTAATGGGAAGATGGGAAATAAGAAGGCTGGAAAGCAGACTTAGTACCTTTCTCTACATGTGGTTTCAGTCCTTCTTATGTTTTTGTAGTTATTGCATTTGAATTTTCTGTCCTCCAAAGAGATATATACCTCTCCAGTGGCAAGTTATGAAGATTCTCCATTTAGCCCAGTTGGGAGAATTTGGTGCTTCTGGAGCCAGTGGTAACCGGTTTGTTCTACTCTATAGCTTAGCACAATGTTGTTTGTTCCTTTGTCTGTGGAGAGCATGGATCAGCACAGAAGCACAAACTGTTCTATACTGCTAGCTAATAATTGATTTGTTCTGTTCATTTGAAGGGAAAAAATAGACTTAGACTATAAAACTTCCTGTTTTTCCTCTTCTGAAGCAAATCCTCCCCAATTTAATCTGACATGACTATGAAGAGAGAAGGGAAAAAACATTCAAAAATACCAAAAAGTAACAACAAAATTCAAAAGGTGGGGTGGCTGGTGGCAAAGAAAAAAAGAAAATATTTAAGTGTCAACTAATGGTGGCCAAAAGGCTTGAGCTGCAAAAATGGTAGCAAGGGTAGAAGGGTGTGTATTTATTCAGTGTTTTGGTGTTAAAGCCACAGTGTGCAGAAGCAGAAGGTTGTGATTCACTGGCCTCTCAGGAAACCTGAATCCACATCAGCTGCCTGCAGCAACCTGGGGAAGGACTGCTCAGCACACAGAAGTGAAATACTGCATTGTGCTGGAAGCTCTGGCTTCATAGTTACTCTGCCAGCCTCAAAGCAAGGACTTAAACAGGGCATTCATTTTATTTAATCCTTGTTAAAGGGACAGAATAAATTAAGGAAAAAGTGGAAAGTCAGGACCTATCTTGGACAAGGATTTGGGACTCTGTTAAGACATCACTAAACCCAGAGCTCTGAGTGTTTTAGGAACATATGTTTGAGACTGGGTTACTGGTTATCACTGAAAGACTGAACTGTTTAAATGTCATAGAAAGATATTCTGTTAAATTTCAATTCTGCAATGGAATAAGATGTGAGGTATTGAAGCTTTTATTATGAGGAAACAAAATATCCTGGGCGTGACTTTTAAAATTAGAAAATATCAAGAAAAAAAAGAAAAAACTTTGAACAAACTGCATTTCACATTATTTTGATTTAAACATTTTGTAACTCTTGATGTTGTAGTGTAAAGTATTTTAGTTTTGGGAAAGTCTTGTTTTTCAACCAAAAAATAAACCTTTAAAATTGTTTGTAGGATGTTTATTTATAAAGGTTTAAATTATCAGAATAAGCTTTTATGCCTCTTTATGAGAAGAAAGCAGAAAATTAAAAAAAGGTGATCACCATTCCCTATTTATCATATACAGCCAAGAAACAGTGTAGGAATAATTAGGGTTTATAGTAACAATAAACACTGGCTAAATCCACTCAAGTTTTTTTTAGTCTGTAAATAATTTTGCACAACTCTGTCTGAGGGTTTGAATCAAGGAATAGTTCAGAATGGACTGTGGACTGCCCATTGCTAATTGGTTTGACAGGGTGGATCCAGATTTGTTCTTTGGTTTCTGTTGCCACATGGCAAAATGTTGCTTCTACATTTTTAATTCGATGTACATGAAATATTTTGCTCACTTATAGCCTGTTTGTCTCAATAAAACAGTGAAGGCTGCTGATGAGGGTGGGTTGTGAAGAGTGTCTGCTGACAGAGAGTCATTTTTCATACTGAACAGCCATTTGGGGGAGAAAAGAGAAAGAGAAAAAAACCACTTTAACAGCTTGCAATGTAACTAGAATTCCCTGTTCCTTTGCTATTTTATAGTCAGTAAATAGCTTCTAGAAACTCATTCCCTTTGGCCTCATTCCATTGCTTCTTGAGCTACTAAAAATTGTTTGCAGAAACAGCAGGGGTTGTAATACCTGTTCTCTTAGTTCTTCACTTAATGCAATCTCTTACTGTTCTTAATATTTGTAATTATAGAAGATTTTTTAATGATTAATAGTTACGGATTTTTTACTGTTGTTTTGATAGCATAATCATATTTTCCAGGGTTTAAAACTGGACTATCAACTTTTCTTTGTGTTGGAATCTTGGCCTCATAATTTTTAACTTGGCAATAAATGGTTGCTTTTTATTTTACACAGCTGATTAGAATGGTCTGATGAGGTGTTATTAGTACAAACTCATTTGTAGCTACATTTTTTTGTAAAACTTTGGGAATGAAATTCACTTTACCCCAAGGATTGCTTTCTTAGCCTGGAGAGGTTGAGAAGGCTTGAAGCTGTCCTGTGGTGCACTCCCATCCAGAGACACTCCTCTGGCAACTCAGGTTTGGGCAGTGCATGATTTCCTGCAAACATTGTCAGATATTTTGTGCAGAGAGAGAGTGGATGAAAAAGAAACTTTAGCTAATGATACTTGTGTTAAATATTTCCCAGTGGTAATAGAAATCCCTACTGTTCACGTGGATGTCTTCCTGCCAGTGAACTCCAGATATCTATTCAAACTTAATACCGGATTTGCACTTTTTTAGTGCTCTGCCTTCTCCACCTTAGGAACCTTTTAAAAGGGGACATGATTTCTCATGACTAGACTTTTCTGTCTTGCCTAATTATTTTCTCACAATTGTTTCTCTCAGTGTCATTCAACTGAAAGACATTTTGTTTTTCCTAGATAGAAGGCTTCAAATCTGTGATTTCCTTTTCCTATATAGCACAAGTAATTGATGATTTTCACAAAGTCTCAGCTGATATTTGCCACTGTGGGGTTTGCCTTTTCCACTGCACCCCTTGTTACCTTTCAAGTTACTGTGCAATTAAAAGATTACTTTTAGTTTCACAGCTAAACTTTTCAGCTGTTCTTTTTACAACTTTCACACTAGTGGTCTTGAATTCTTGACTGACCCACCACTTCTTTTTCCACATCTATTGTCATTTGTCACTTTGCAGAGAAGCCTTTTAAAATAACTTTTCTGGCATGTAGTAGGCTGGTGTTTGGAGATTATAAAGGTTCTTAAAATGCAGATTGAACTCTAGGGCTGTGTTTGACATTAGTTATATTCTTTGGGAATATTTGCAGTTTAAGTTTGCATTTGACTGCCCTCATCACTGGATACTCCAAATGACCACAATGTACTACATTCTCACAAAACAAAGAAAGCAAGAAAATTCCTGCCTGCCCACTGCAACAGGAGAGGCAGTAGGAGTGAGTATCCTAGACTTAACAATGTAAATAATGGTTCACCTTGATCCACTGTCAGGAGTGCTCTGCCTATGACATGGCACGAGGAAACTCACTCTAGAGTCAACACGAGTCTGGCCACCATGTGGTCCATTCCCCTTGTACTCCACCAATATCCAATTTGAAAAAAAAATTAAGGAAAAAGAAAAAAAGAACATTTCACTTTTCATACTGCTGTGACTGTAAAATTTTACATCACTGGGGTTGTAATTAGCAAAACTCACCATTATTTCTGCAGATCTACTCCAGAGCATGTTTTTTTGAAGTTTCACATTGAAAGGTAAACTGAGGAAAACATTGAAAGCAAAAGAAAATGATTTTGAATACTTAGTATTTTTCTAGATAATCTTAAATAGCACTCAAAATTTCAAAACTTCCCTTTGTGACATCCCATCTAATAATGAGCATCCTTGAGCAAAAAATTATTTTCAGATTGGGCGACAGTGTTATCAATGGCTGAACTTTGCCTTTTTCAACATGAAGTAAAAGACATTTGGAGTGACTTTATGAGGTAAATATGTTCTAATCTTTCCCAGTACAGATTATGTGCTTCAGGAAAAAAAAAATTGTCTCTGTTGTTGCTGATAGTAGTAGTACCTGGTAGGTCATTTTGGTTTCACTCTATACCTGCAGCTCTCACTGAGATGTCTGCAGTGGCTTTTCAGTGTCACAGAATTTCTCTGCACACCTGCATGTTGCACTGAAAAACCTTAAATGGTGCTTTTTCAGACAATCTCTGTACAAATAACCAGTGAGAAATGTGAGAAGCCATGGGAACTTGCTTCATGATGTTGCCTGATATCAAAAGACAAAAACCCTTGCAGCAGTACTAAAATGATAAAAACGATAATAAGATAAAAAAGCTGTTACTTATTGTAAACTTCTGGGTGTGCCCATAGGTATGGGAACACATGGTATCAGATTTCTACAATTTTTATAAGTTTAACAAATTTTCACATCTGACAAACACTGTCCAATTAGAAGAGCAGCTGATTAGGCAATTTTTACAGAGGCACTGCCCCATTGGAGTTGGTCCAGGGCTTCTTTGCTCCACTTCTTGTTATGTCTTCTCAGATTCTGATTAGAAACCAAAATGTTCTTCTTGTAGGTCCTCTGCCTCAAAAAAAGACTAAAAGGTGTTTCAGGAATGTTTTATAAGGTTAGATTATCATTCTAAAACCTAAGAGAAAGGATAGGAAAAATACCAGGAGCTGCATAAGCACGTATTAATGGTCTACAAAGCTACAAACATATGAAAAATACATAAACAGTAAAAATCTTTAGGCATCAATAAAAGGTGGCTGATATAGGCAGGACTAGGAACTTTACTGGGCAGCAAGGAGTTAGATCTGCTGTGGTTAAAACCCCTTCTTTTAAGCATGTTCCATGTAGACATTTTGTATGTACAGCATGAACAAAATGTTTGTATTTCTCAGCTGCTTCAGAGTTTCAGACCTCCTGCAGATTTCCCTGTTCGCTGGCAAGAGAGTAGAAGCTCACTGATGTCTCAGTTTGTAAATTTCAAAAAGCTGGTTTCAAAAGACAGGCATTTCAAATTCCCTGTGCCAAAACTTATACCCCTTCCAATGATAATGTGTAAATTGAAGTGAGATAGCACACTTTTACCAGCCCAGAAAAATATTTGATATTTTCTGTTGCCCAGTGGTCTTTGGAAGAAGCAATATTTGACTAATGTTGGCCTTATCTTAGGAGAGCCTATTTTCCAGATATATTATCTGATGAATTTCAAATGTTGCCTCATAAACCATGTAATAATTTTCTTTGACTGTATCCCAGATTGGTGGAATCTTTGTTTAATAAAGAAGTGATGTATGATGAATCAAAGGAATGTTCACTTAAGAAGTATAAATCCTTTGCTGAAGCTTCTAGACAGTGGGAGAACAAATTTCTATGATCACCACCCATATGAAATGAAGAACATTGTTGATGGAAGAGAAAGACCAGACAATCACAGCTCCACTTTGAATCAAAATATTTGCTTTATTAACTTTAGTCTTTTGATGTTTTCATTTTTCCATAAAAAAATATAAATTGTATGGAAAAAAGTCATTTTCTAATTAGTTATAAGCCCAAAATAAATATCATCATGTAACCAAATAAAGTGGTGATGAAATCACTGTTTCTAAATCCTTAGGCATTCTACCACTATGTAAATATAACAGAATATTGTGATAAAAGAGATTATACACAAATTTGGTTGTTAATTTAGAAACACACTGAAATATTTAACTACTTTTAAATCTAGTTTGGGGTTCCATTATTACCTGTAACATGTACTATTAATTAAAAGAGATTTTTCTCATAAGTAACTTTGACCCACATATTTTGAGCCACAACTTAGCTGTGCCATTCATTCTACTGTTTGCAAATGGAAATTTGATTTTCTTTTCTCTCCTGATCTCTGATCAGGGTATTATACTGGGTCTCATTTGACCTTTTACAGAGAAATTGAACATTTTAACAGGAATAGTGAGATCTAGGAAAGGCAAAGCATTTCCATGAAATTATTTCTTTTATAAATTCTAATGGGAAAAATTGTACTTCACATCTTCTGTGCTAGAAAAATTTCTGGTTCTGACTAGGCTTATACAACATGTGTGTGTCTGCCTCAGCAGTTACACAGGTAAGAGGACAACCTCTGGATTGCTTTGTTTCTGGGATCTGGGACAACCATTCTGCAAAATAATCCCACACAGAGAAGCCCAGACCATCTGGTTTCCCCATCTGCTCAGCTCCCAAAGCCTGAGACACAGTGCCCAAAGAATCAGCCCCCAAAAGTTTAGGTTTGAAGGAAAGTTTTCAGGGTTCAGCTTCTGGGTCTGTGACATCTTCTACATCTCACTTGTCTCAAGCATGGTCTAGGAAACTTGTGCTTGAACCTGAGGAAACAAATGTCTCTTGAAGCCCAGAGTATTTATTTCTGGAGTATTCAGCATGTTCATACTGTCAGCACATAATTTTCTATCACGAAAAAGAAGGCTCAGATTAATTGGTCCTGTTAATACCATTCCTACAGCTCACAAAGGAAAAACAAGGACTTGGGTAAGAATCATGTCTGCATCCAAGACTCCAGAAGAATCCTGTCAGATACCACACGGCAGCTCTGTGTCTTTGGGACAGTAGCTTGAGAACAAGCTGCTGAGAACAGAAGGCTTTCCCTTAAGCATCTGAACTAGCTTTATTCACCTGAACTGTGTTTCAGGTGAGGACTGCATGGCTGGTTATCAGTTCATCTCAAGGTGAGCAGTGATGGCTCAGACTGCAGACACCTGGCCAGCCAATAGCAGTGCTGACATCAAACCAGGCACCCATGTTAGAGTGCCTCAACTGTGTCCCCTAACTTTGGGAAAAACACCTGCTTTGATTGTCAAAAATTTAGGTGGCTTCGCCTCATTAGCAGCCCAGGATTTGAAACTCATTTCATAGACACACTCCATGTATTTCAGTGTTTCCTCATGGAAATATTGCAGGCTTTTTGTTCTTTGAGCTTCCTTCAGTTTTGTCTTTCCCCTCTTGAGCCATTTCAGCAAGAAAGCCTGAAGATACGTCCAAGTGAGCCACGTCCTTGGTGAAACTGTGCTATCTGTGTCCCTCTTTTGCCTTCCCAACTACCTCTGACTTCCTCGTAGTATCTCCCAATGGGAATGTACCACACAGTCTTCAGGAGACTTATCTGGAGATAGAGGGATGAAATAGTACCTTGTTTCATTGCTGTACAAGTCCTTACCCTATACTGGGATACACATGGATGCACCAAAATATGCCTTTATTATGTAAACATACTTAAATATCTGTCTCAATCCTTCTTGTTCTCTGAAGCCAGGGACACTAATTAAACCTGGAAGCTGGGACAGATCAACACAGACTAACAACCAATATGGTTACATCATGCGTTCTCCCCTTTATCCCTCAAAATGTCTGGTTAAATACAGTTGAAATAGTTTACAGTTACAGCTGCACGCTAATTGGTACAGAGAGTTAAAGGAATGCAAAACAATCTCATTTAAAGGTAGCTAGCATAAATCCACCCTAACTATCCTATCTAAAAAATGCACTCACCTTAATCTAATTTCTAACTGCACCACTAAGGCTTCTCAACTCTCACAGGCCCAAAACCTGAGGCCCAGTTTAGGATAGCTCAAACCTCATTCCAAAGAAACCTCATGTCCACATTCTCTACAGTTCTCCTCCCTGGATAGGCCTAATTTTACATTTCTTATGTATGGATGTGGCTGCCTGGAGTGGTGGCAGCATGGCCTTTTGTTCTACCTGGGAGAGCGGAAGGTTTTAATGAAGAGATGAATATGCATGAAAGCCCAAAAGCTATTGGTGGTTGCTGCGCTGTCACTCTCAGACACCTCTGTGTTTGATTGGACAGTCCTGTGTTATCCACGCCCAGGACAAAGGTTTTAAGAATGTTTCCCAGGCTGTACTCCTCGCATTTGGGGACAGCAGCTAGTAAACTGCCTGTTCACCTGGAAGCCAGTCTCCCTCACCCTTCCCTCAGAGAAGCCCTATTTGTGTTAGAAATCTCCCCCTTCCCTCCTTCCTGCAGGCTCACACACACCCACGGGACTGCTGGCTCTCCCCCGAGAGGAAGAAGCTGGCAGGACCCACTCTCACACCTAGCCAGGACCACAACAGAGCAGGAGGAAGAGAAGATAGGGATCTTTTTCTAACATATGGAGACCTGATCTTGAGCAATAGTGGCAGCTTCATGCTGTAATTACAAAAGAATATAATGACAAAGAAATGAGGAACAAGGAAAGTATCCCAAGGGCCACACATAGCAGTAATATGCTCTATGAATTGGTTTTCAAATTATTTGTAAAAGGAGGGGGGAAGGATAATTAAACTTGTGTATCTTTATTTCTCTGCAACATAATCCCAAGGGCTAGTTTAGGTTAAAGCGTGCTCCACTCACAGTGTAATGCAACAGGATTTTGCTTCACACTGGATTAGACCTCACAAAATTACAGAATATTCTGAGTTGGAAGGGACCCACCCAAATCATCAGGTCCGACTCCTGGCCATGCACATCACCCTCCCCAAGAGCCATACCATGTGTCCAAGGGTATTCTAACACTTGAATCCTACTGGACTGGCGCTGTGACCACTTCCCTGGGGAGCTGTTCAGTGCCCAGCTACCATGTGGGTAAAGAACCTTTGTCTAATATCCAACCTAAACCTCCCCTGAAACAACCTCAGGCCATTCCCTCAGGTCCTGTCACTGGTCACCACATAGAAGAAATCAGTGTCTGCCTCTCTTCCCCTCACAAAGAAAATTCTAAGCTGCAATGAGGNTCATCCAGGTTTGCCCCATTCCAGGTGCATAATCCAGCACTTACCCTTCCTTGATGGGCTTCATATGGTTGGTGATCACCCAACCCTCTGATTTGCTGAAGTGTCCCTGCAGGGCCCCCCTGCCTCTGAGGGAGTCAACAGCTCCTGCCAGTTTTGTATCATCTGAGAACCTGNATGGCACCGCCTTCCAGCATCTCATTCCCCAGTCTGTCTGTTCATCCAGGTTTGCCCCATTCCAGGTGCATAATCCAGCACTTACCCTTCCTTGATGGGCTTCATATGGTTGGTGATCACCCAACCCTCTGATTTGCTGAAGTGTCCCTGCAGGGCCCCCCTGCCTCTGAGGGAGTCAACAGCTCCTGCCAGTTTTGTATCATCTGAGAACCTGCTCAGAGTCCATTACAGTCCTGCATTCAAGTAATTTATGAAGATGTTGATGAGCACAGGGCTGAGGATGGAGCCCTGCAGAACTCTGCTAGAGACAGACCACCAGTCTGATGTCACCCCATTAACTAAACCCTTTGTTCCTGAACTCTGAGCCAGGTGCTCACACATCACATGATATTTATTCAGCTGTGAGCTAGATATTTTGTGCAGAAGGACACTAGGAGAGAAAGTATTGAAGGCTTTGTTGAAATCCAAAAAGATTACATCAACTGGCTCCCCTTGATCAGCTAGGTGGGTTATCTTGTCATAAAAGGAAATCAGGTTTGATAAACAGGGCTTTCCTCTCATGAAGCTGTGCTGGCTTCAGGCCATCAGGCTCCAAGGATTTGTAGGGATCCAGCTGGAGCCCCAGGTTCAGTGGGAATTGATCATTCCTGCAGTTATGGTTCTCCAGCTCAGGGTACTGAGGCTCCCTTGGTCCATCTGGTTTTGATGACAGAGGCAAAGAACAGGTTAAACATCTGCCTTGTCATGTGAGGATTGTGAGGAGACCATCCTCATCCTGTAATGAGCTGATATTAGTTTTACACTGCCTGATGCCATTAACATATTTGAAAAAACTCTTTTTAGTGTCCCTCACAGTTTTGGCCAGCTCCAGGTTTGACTGCCTGAATTTCCTCTTTGTCTCTGTATCCTCACCATGTTACCTGGTCCTGTTTTCACCAGGCATAGACCTTCCTTTTTGCCTTATTTCCAAGAGAAGACCTGTTCAGCCAAGCTGGCCTTCTGCCTCACCTGCTGGAATTCTGTAGTTTGGGAATTGCCTGCTCCTGTGCCCTTAGGAAATGATGTTTAAAAAGTGACCAGCATTGATGGACTCCAGCATCTGCAAAAACATATTCACAGGAGACCTTACTAAGTAATTGCCTGAGAAGCCTGAAGTCTCCTCTCCTCATATCCATAGTTGAGGTTTTGCTGGCACTTTTCCTCTTATTAAAAGAGATTTTAAACTCAATTTCTTCTTGGTCACTGTGGCCAAGACAGCTGCCAATCTCCACTTTGCTCACAAGATCCTCTCTGTTGACAAGCAGCAGGGCAAGCAGGACATCTTTCTCAGTTGCCTCCCTTAGGACCTGTTCCGTAAAGCTGTCATCCAGGTTTTTTAGGAATCTCAGAAGAGAATGAGGCAAAGAAATCCTCTAAAAGTGGATAACAACTGTGTTAGATTCACTGTGAAGAAATACCTGCTCTTCACTGTGGACTGTATAAGGGCTTCAAAGTTTTGGATGTAGCTGGGTAAGAAGAAAGATAGAATAGTAGAGCAAATAAAAATACGTACTTTTCTGGTTGTGCTACAGTAATGTAATTGCCACCAGGTTAAACCACATTTCAAGTGTCATATTTGTCTTCTTGCAATGTCTAAGATGCTGAGAAAGGCAATTTAACTTTAATGAATTTATAACTTTATTGTCATCTGTAGCAAATCTTAACTGACTCTTCAAGGTTCCTCTTCACTTCCCTAAAAATGATTATTTGACTGCCTGCTTTCTAATCTTGATCCATTCAGATTGCTGAGTCTATGATAAGAGGAGCATTTCTATAAAGTTCTCAAAGTACAGATTGCCTGTCCTTATGAATTCTCTAGCTCTCATGGTTTAACCCCAGACAGCAGCTCAGCCCAGTGCAGCTGAGTGCTGACCCCTACTCTAAGTTGGGATGGAAGAGAGAACTGCAAGACTAAAAGTAAGAAAACTCATGGGTTGAGATAAAGACAGTTTAATAGGGAAACCAAAATCTGTACATGAAAACAAAAAACAAAACAAGGAATTAATTAATTCAGCACATCACATGGGCAGGCAGGTAATAAGCCATCCCCAGGTAAGCACAACTCCATCGTGTGTCAGGGTGAGTTTAGAAGACAAACACCATCACTCCTAATATCCTGCTGCTGCCTTCTTCCCCAAAGCTTTATGTGCTGAGCATGATGCCCTATGGTCTGGAATATCCCCTGGTTCAGTTGAGGTCAGCTGTCCCAACTGTGTCCCTTCCCAACTTCTCATGCACTCCCAGCCCACTTGCTGGGGGGTGAGGAGCAGAAACAGCCTTGACTCAGTACAAGTGCTGCTCAGCAATAATGGAAATATCCCCACTTTTGCTAGCACAAAATCAAAAGGCAGCCCCATACCAGCTACTGTGAAGAAAATTAACTCTATCCCAGTCAATACCAGCACACATCCTTATTTATAAATATGATTTATCATTATACTATAGGGCCAAACTAGATGAATTTAAACAGCAGTCCACCTAAGTGTAGAAGAAAGTGGCATAAGACTATACAGCTGTGGTTACAGTTGATAAAGCTAATCCTCCCTGGAGATTTTTATTGTAGGGAAACAATTATATACACTGAATAAGCCCATACTTTCACAATGCCTTTAGAGAAAACTTGCTGTTCATTTCAAGGACAGGCTCTGTGAAGGCCATTGCCATCAAATTTAGCTTGTCACTGTATTTATTAAGGTGAGGTTATTTTTGCCCTTGATGTTCGTCCATTTTTTTATATTACAAAATTCTTCAGTACAACACATACTATTTGTAGAAGAAAGTGATTTTTTTCTTTCATTATTTCCACCCAGTTTGTAAAAAGTATTTATTGGTTCTTTTATTATGCTTGAAAATATAGTGAACCCAGTCAGAAATAAGTACATGTTTAAAATGTCTATCTTAGCTGAGAATGGACACTGGGTAGCTAATGTTAATCTGAGCATGATTGGTTAGTCTAATCTGCAATTTCCTTTGTAGATTTACACATAATCATTGCAGACAATATCAAATACTAATTAGCATTTGATCAGATTTTGGATTATTTTTTTTCATCTCATATTTAAAGGACTTAGCTAACTATAATAGTACATTTATTTATAACAGTTGTTGGGCAGTTTCTCTTCTCTACATTTGCTGTTTTTGCCAATAATGTACTTTGGAGTCTTAAAAAGTGAGGGAGGAACTGAGACTAAAGCCATCAGTAGAGAAGGAAAAAAGACCTCAAAAGCATGATGGCAACCTGTCCCCTCAACCTCAGTCAAAGACCTGGCAGTTGCCAGGACCTGATTAGCACTGCTACAAGACAAATGCAGCTGTCCTTTCCTGGTCTGCAGGTGTTGCAGTAGGTATTCCATTGTCTGGCAGCCAGTGTTTTCAATCAAAGTAATTATCTCCTGTAGGAAAAATAAAGTGTTAGCTATGTTGTTCTAGCAGCAATTACCCATCTGTAACAAGATGGGCACTTGGAGAATACCATTAAATCACTGAGCTTCTGACCCTGTGGTCATTAGATTTTCCTTTTTCATTTCCACTTGATGTCAGGTGTCTTGCTCACTATCTGGCTAATTCTGGCTTCCGATGCTGTGTGCTTTTGAGAGTCCTAGAGATAATGCCTGAGCCTTGAAAAGCTGTTTTGTGCAGAAGTGAGAGAGCTGGCTCTCTTGTCCTGGTGTCAGTGAGGACTGAAATGACAGTGCCCAATCTGTCATAGCCCAGAGGACTGAGCATCAGTGCAGTAGGAAAGAGAAAGTATTCACAGAAACCAAACTGATCTAAAACTGCATGAATGAGGCTTAGTCATACATTAAAAGTGTTCTACCTGACAACTTCAGAAACAACAGCTTGCAAGTTTAGAAGGCAACAGCATGTAGCAAATCTGCCACTTATGTTAGTTTCCAGGTAAAGTATTGTATATATAATTTATTTAATGTCAGCCCTGCAGGCAGCCAACCTCTAACCATTTAGTGTAGAAGGGCTTACTGGACCCTTATTTTTCCACCCACTCTTATTTTTCCACTTTTCACCCAGCTCTCAGTGAAATTAATTGGAGGTAGGAGCAGCTGTCCCTAGAAAATCACGTGGCTCTTTTATTTGTTACAACCATAAGAAATACTAATAGTGCATCAAACTGCATGCAAACAAGCACTTATAATCTTCCCAAAACACAACAGGAGTGAGTTCTCAATGAGCTCCCATATACATTTTGAAGTCCAGAGGAGACTGGAACAGGAGATCACATAGAAATGTGCCTGAGTTCCCAGCCTCTCTGGGGATCACTGAGACACAGAAATTGTGTCAGAAGTAAATGTTTTAAACATGAAAGGATTTTGGATATATATTGGATATTAGGAAGAAATTCTTGACTGTGAGGGTGGTGATACACTGGAACAGATTTCCTAGAGAAGCTGTGGATGCCCCATCCCTGGAACTGTTCAAGGCCAGGCTGGATGGGTCTCTGAGTAACCTGATTTAGTGTAAGATGTCCTTGCCAATGGCAGGGGGGTTGGAACTCGATGATCTTTAAGGTCCCTTCCAACCCAAACCATTCTGTGGTTTTACCTTGGCTGCCTGCCTTTCAGGTGTGTGCCAAGGGTCAATGACTCATGGTGTTCAGAGCCTGAAACCACAGCAGTGCTCAGTGGCAGGTGGGATACTTTGCAGGAATACATATTATTTTCTTTTTACTTTATGGAATTCCACTCTTGCTTTTTTCCTAAGTCAAATTCTGGTCCCATAATTTGTATTTATTATGTTAGGTAAGTTTGTACAACAATTACAGAAACATTAATTAAGAATTAATATGGATTTTCATTTCATGTAAGGGTTATGAATTGGTTTTTTTTTTTTGGTGTTGCTTCAGTTCTTAAATGTGATTGCTGCAGGAGATGGCTGTTCATATATGTAACACATGGAAAACTCTTTGACAAATTAATTGACTGGCAAGCCAGGTTCAATTAATGCATCCACTTTGTAATGAGTTATAATTAAAAAAAAATAATTAACAAGGAAGTAACTATGATTTGATCATCAAAGTTTAGACAGGCAAGGTGACCTAGGTGTGAACAGAAGAGTAATTATTTGATAACTATGACATCACCTATCCACATCCCTCACATATTCTGTTAAATTAACCTTTGCCATCACAGACAGGCTGTTGTCTGGTCTCTTCAAGCTGAAATGATCATATCTAACTTCTTACTAGCAGCAGCATCATGGGCTGGCCCATGAGTTAGATGGTTCAGCTAACCTGAGACACAAGGGTTCAACCAAGCACCTTGACTTTTTCAGAACTATTTTAAAACACCTATTTCCCTCCTGCCAGGCCTCTCCTGTTAGCAAATTTGATGTAAATGCAGTGAACAGAGAGATTTGCTCTGGATGCAAGGCGGTGTGTTGCCTTGTGCTGTACTGCAGCAGGGAAGTGCCCTGCATGGTGGCTGCTTCGGGTGCAGCAGGGACTTGCCCAAGATTACTTCTCTAGGCTACAAACACAGCTCATATTCTCACTGATTGTTTATTCTTACATGTGAAACTGTGAATGATTTATGCATTTTTCATATGATGAAATTGTTTGTTCTCAGAATATGAATGTGACTAGTTGTCCCATTATTTTTGCACAATCCAGAAAGCTGCAGGGTTAGAACCTCTAACACTGGCTTCTTAAGAGTAAAGTTCAGTGATGGACATAAGAAATTTATGACCTCAGCTCATAAGATTTACCATTTTAATATAACAAGTTGTGACTTTGGATGGGGAATTTATATTTGAAAAAAAATTTGTTCTAATGTACATAATGGAAATATGCTTCTTTCAGTGGGTGGCTCTGGACTGATGAGTACCAGTGGGTTTATTGTTCTGCACTGAAATACATCCCATCTAAAAAACATGGTAATGCTTTGCTTACCTGCTACTTTCTTTCCTGATTACATCTCTTTTTTTTTTCCCCTAACTTAAAGATACATGACTGCTCTCTGAAAGTGATAGAAACTAAAACTGGTGACTTCACCTGATGCACTCATTTCCCTGCATGGAGAATAATAGAGAGAAAAAAGCCAGACCGTGTTTTTTTGTTGAACAGAGAGTGGTAGCAAGTAAAACCTTTTTGATAAAACCAAGAAAAGAGAGCCCCAGTTCTGGCCTGTATACCAGGGCATTATCTCAAAAATTGCATCTTGAGCAAGAATTCTGTCGATTCAGTCTATGGCATCTTGTTCTTTAATAGGCTACATTCTAGGAAACTGGAAAACTGTATGCACACCAACATGTAAAAAGCTGTCAAACTGACCATCCAAATTTAAATAAAACAGATTCCCTTAGTGTCTCAATGAGGTTTTTCTCACTTCTTTCTCACTATTTCTCACTAGTTTCAAGGCTGCATTTCATGTGCACAAAGCTTAAATATTCTGTGACTAGTGCATGCTTGTCTGAAACACTGGCAGTGAGTCTAGAGAAAAATGCCACTTTGAATCATATTAGGTGGTGCCATCCTACAGGTACAGCACATTCCAGTGTGCCACAGAACAGCTCAATGCACTCTTGTACTAGCTAAATAAGGAAACAGAGATAACCCATAATTTCATACCAAGTGCCAGTGGTATGAAAGACACTGGAGAAGAAAAAAAGTTACTTTTATCTTTTTCAGGAAATAAGGTCTTTGATTATCTTTCTCTTTTAATCCTTTTATTTAAAGATACATACTCCAGTCAATGATTTATTTTTTTTCTCCAGGAGAAACATTGGTAGACAGGATCAGAGTAAACTGAATGCAGAATTATCCTCTCATCTATCATGTCAATAGCCCAGACACGAGTGAAACAGAGGTCCCAATCTAGACAGTGTGCTTGGGTTGGCTGCTGATGCAAGAAATGAAAAGGGACTCCTGAGTATACAAACACCTCTTCTTGAGGTGGGTTCCTATGACCTTTTTAATACCACGTTAGGGATCATGTTACTCATACCCATCACTGTTTTTGCAATACCTGGTCACTTTCTCAGTTGCTACAGCCTTCTCTCTAGGGAAGACAAATAGTTTAATTCTTGAGAGGCCTTGTGTCTGGAGTCATACTATTTTTGTGGGAACGTAAAGAGAATGAAAATTTATAGCAAAATGTCATAGAGTAATAGAATCAGAAATAACAAGGGACAGAAGGTTCAGAATTTAGGATACCTTGATTTGATTTCCAGATAAGGAAAATGGAATAAAATTAGGTTTAAGAGCTGAAATAATGGAAGAGAAGACATATGATCTATTTGGGTGAGGAGCCTTTTCAGTAAGAGAAACTTTTCACTGCCATGAGGTTTCAGTGCTGTTTGTGACCTGCAGAGTTGTTTTCCAGCCTCCTCATTGTATTTGAGTGGTCAATTTCTGTGTTTCAGGAATCCATCCTTCAGCCAGCTGCTTTCAGGTATATTGTTCATCATGTCATCGTCATCTGAGCAGGAAGGTTCCTGCTGAAGCAGTATATCTTCTGGAAATGAAATAAAAAGTCCAACTTTAGCCATGCCCTTGAGGGAAGAAAATGAAAATGTTCGGATATAATAGTGACTTGTATTTGAAAAAATACTCAAAGAAGAATATTATTTTTGAGCAGCTCATGAAATAACTTGTATTAAGTAGCCCCTTCTGAAACAAAATTGCTCACACAACATCCCCCCCATGTTTTGTTAATTTTAACTTCCAATGTATTTGTATGTTGTAGGCTTAAAAATTTTTTTAAAGTTCCTTGGGAGAAATTTTGGTTAATGTGATATCTGGAACTATGAAAAAATGTCAGAAGTTCCATCAAAACTTTACCATTGTGAGCTATTTATATTTCTATCTTTTTCTGCTCCTTGGGAGTCATTCTCAGTAGCTCACAGCACACAGCAAAATCTTTCCTTGCTCACTGGTTGTGAAAGGAAGGGAGTTTTCATAAGCAATAAAATAATGAGATACCTTGGAAAAGAGGACATTAGAATTGTTCCATCAGCCATAAGATAGAAAAATTCATAAAGCATTTCAGTAAAACAATAGAAAATTATTTGAGTACTATTTTTAATTCCTTCTGCTGTGCTGATTTACTTCTGTGAAGAAAGCGACCAGAAAGCTTAATAAGTTTGGGCCATCAATAATCTGCATGTCAGTGAAACCCAGATGCTCATTGTAAGACTTTGAAGACGATGATAAAATCTATAATTTCCTTTAAATTCATTACAGTTTTGTTTATTGAGCAGAAATGTGCCCCTAATGATTCATTCTTCTGCAGAATCTGAGGAAGATCCTTTGCCCTGCTTTAAGTAGTAGGTTCAGAGCTCATTTAAAGTGCCTCTACACAGGCAACCTCCTCCAACGATTACCTAGAGTAAGAGGAAAATTATTAAGATTTCTATGAGAACAAGTTATGCTTGCTTTTCTACTTTTAAATAAGAATTCCTTATTCTATTGTTCCTTGCATATATTTTTTAATGTCAGTGAGCAGCAGTTTCATTATAATGCATTAATACTAGGACAGTGAGTTTTTCCTGCCAATCTATACTGTTGTCTCAAATACAAATACGTTCAAACACACAGTCTAAAACAACACTTTTAATCCCTGACACAATACAGATGAACGTGATTACTCTATATTTAATTGAGATGGGAAATGGTATAAAAAAAGCAATGGAAAATATTTTTTTCATCTGACAACTAATATAAAGCAGCATAATTTTAGCTATCACATATAGTTGATTTATTGTTGATGTCATAGAAAAGTGTATATTTGTACTTACCCACAGATATATGATGTGTGCATCACTCTGATCCAGGATGTGCACTGGTGCAGAAATTCAATAAGATATGTGGAGCTTAGCAGAAGGAAAGGAACTCATCAAAGCCTGCATGTAATCTGTTACCATCATGCAAATTTTATTTTAGCTGTATGCATACATTAGATGCCAAAATGTATCAAATGTACATGTAAATATGCCCAAATTGGAAGCCTGATATAATGTAGAATATAAAAACAGACTCAACTGCAGCATCCTATTTCTGGCAGTAGCAGCCTGATCCTAAAAACCCTTAGGGCCTCAGTGTGACAGAAGCTGGCAGTTTATATTTTAATCATAGATCTAAAATACTGTGTATTTTTGTATTATGACAATTTACACTAGAAAGTGAGATACGGAATCAGTGGATGTCTGTGTTAAAGGATTATTCAGGTGGAAAACATGATCTCCTGAGAGACTCAGCAAAGTGGACAGAGATTTAAACTGGTCACAATGAATTAGGATGGTAAAAATAGAAATGCAGTAGAGCTGCAAAATTTGGATCTAGTCTTAGACTTCAAACATTGCTAAATTCTGAGTAAGTCTGTTCTGTACACCTAAAGTGGCTGCAACAGCAAGCCCAGCTGCCACCATGCAAATGGCACAGTGTGGGAGCCTGGAACATTCCAGCAGTTGCAGAGCACTCATTTACCAGAGTTTATGAGTTGTCCCCATCATATTTGGTAAACAGCATCCAGAAGATGGCTAAAAGGTCAATTCCTCCTCAGTGCACACAAGTGTAGATTTAGTTAGATGACTGAGGATGCACTCTAGGGGCTGAGTCATTCAAATTATGAGATCAGGGTGAGGTCAGAAATCTACTTCAGCTTATGCAGAAATATGTCTGTAAACAGATACAGACATATACATGGACATTTATGATTGTTGAAGTTTTCTGCATGGTTTCTGTTGCACACCTATTGCTTGAACCTTATTTTAGAAATTATCATGGTTGCATGTGTTTGCATTAGCAGCCTGGAAATTATCCTGCTTACTTATTTCAAAACATAGGACTTCATGTGGTGTAATATATGTTCTGAGCACATTCCAATGAATTGTTGAGTCCTAATGGGAGCTACCTGAAAAATTTTAATCTTCAGGCACTAACTGTAATGGCTTGGCAGCTTAAGCTTTGAAGATATCTATATCTAATGCCATATCCAAGTGCTGTTTTTATTCTTCCAAGACAAGCTTAATGAGTCCCATGTAGTGTATGAAGGTCTTCTCCACCTTGGCATGAGTACCATCTGCTACAGCTGTACTCTGTTTATAAGTAGCTTTGTAGGTTGCTTAAATGGATTTTTACATACTTCAATTTCACAGTTTAAAGGTAAAACCTCTATTTATTTAGCTCTGAAAGGCATATTTCCAGGTTAGAAAATGGGTTGAATGAATTTATGCAGTAGAAAGTCTGTATACAAAGAACGGCATCTACAATAAAGCTCAGACATTATGGCAATCAGCCCTGATTACATGCCTCCTCCACCACGGGATTTATGTGGATGTGAGAGCTGTCCTTCTCTTAGATTGTGTCTTCATGCTCATTTAAGCACAGCAGCTCACATTAACTAAAGGGGGTTAACATGAGCCATCTTTCTTTTGAAGGGCAATTTGCTTTCAGAAGCTGCTTGTGATCTCCATGCTGTGTTTTTCTCAGCTGGGCTAGGCTCAGCCTTTAAAGCCTTTTTCCATGCAAGCTGAGCAGTGCAGCTGCCCCTCTTAGCACATTTCTCTCATTAGCTACAGCCTGGGAGTTTTCCTCAGCGTCCCCTGCTGCACAGAAAACTCAGTTCCAGGACTTCTCCCCTGGGAACTCCTGCCTTCACATTTTCTAAAAGCATCCATTCCCCAGTGAAGCTGCTTAGGCATTGCAGTAGGTCTGTATTTTATTCCCTGTGGTCTGAACTACATCAGGAAGAGTACAGAGTTGACCAGCGTGGGTTGAGAAATATCCTTTGCAGTGTTGCTTGGGCCACAGATTTGTGCAATAATGGTTCATGGAAGAAGACCATGACTATATCATCATCTTATTTCTATTTATGACTATCATGCTCTGGCATGCCCTTTGCCCAGGATTTGTAGAATATGCTTTAATGGTTTGTCAGGGAGTAAAAGACCATGATCTGAGTATTATTTGCTGTAGTAATTGCATGTTTTCAAAAGAAGAGTCTTTGAAGTCTCCCTTTTTTCACTTGTCATTTTCTTTCTGTGGTTATCACTTTAGCTGCATTCGTTACTATGGGTTTTTTTGGACTCACATCAAGGATAGTCCTACACACTTCTTTGAGAAAATCTTTCAAAATGTTCCATAGCTGCATCTCTCATTCATTTCTAGCAGATAAAACTGATGAAAACAGCATATTGTAGAGAATTTTGTGGCATACAAAATATTAATTACTGATTTTCTAATACCAACTAATAACACTGAAAGCCAGCCAATCTGATGATGAAACAATTATCTCTATCTGCATGTGAAGAAAGAAGAAAAATGCATAAATTAAAAAATTAAAGCAAGAAATGAATATGGTATTTTGTACAAATAGATAAAAATGTAACTGTAATTTCACCTGAACAAATAATATGAAGCAAATAACCAATTTTAATTTAATCTCCTTAATGTTATAAATTGGTTATGAGTTGCTTAAAAATATAATTATCTTATATTTTTATGACAAATATTACTTATATTACAAAATATTTTGGTGAATAATTCTAGACAATCTCTTTATAAATAGCTAAAAATAAAGGTTTGATATGGTTTCTGCCTTGCTTTCCTCTTCTGCTCTTTAGGTGGGAGAAGTACCTCCATCATGATGAAATAGCTTAGCTTTAACAATTCCAGGTTTTGGTTTAAAAAATTTCCAGATGTCTTAAAAAAGCAATATATATCTTAAACTGGTGATCTATTTTGAACTCTAAAATGTAGCTCAAGTTTCCATGCAGCCACTTCTTAAATTCAGTGGGGATAGGTCAGCACCTACCAAGGATGATTCTGGAGATCCTGAGGGAAGTGAGATGAGCCTATGTTAAAGGGCTCTTCACTTTCTGGGGGATGCAGGGAGGAGTTGAGAGCTAAATTTTTACTGTCCCATTTAGATGGGCAGATTCTTGCATGCTAGATGTAATGAGTCAATTGTGTGTAATTTCCACACAGCAGAGAGCTTTCATTACAGCTCTGTTAACATGGAGTGTCAAGAGAGTACTGAGGTACTCCTACTACTCAATCACACCTGCAGGAGGCAAGAGTGGCTTTGGCTTCTGATCTGGAAAACTAAGCACTGGGTGATGAAGGTGGAAGGAACCAGACACAGGTCCTGGGGCAGTTTGTAGGTCACTATGTATTTCAGTGCTTGCACAGTGGCTTGGGTGCCCCATAATCAGAGCTTGTAAGGCTGAGCCAGTATTTGACTCAATGCTAAGTTTCTCCATAAGTACTGAGTACTTTTATGCTTAGATCTGAAAACTGTTCAGCAGGAGTGCAACATGGTGAGTTGATTCACAGATGTTTCAGGGACAAAGAAATTCCAAGAAAAAGTTAAAATTTTTCTAACAAGAGTTGACAGGACTGTGCTATAATTTTCATGCAATTCTTTCAGTTTTCCAAGCTGCCAAGGAGGTTTTTCAGTTTGAATCTGTCTGATCCTACTGGTCATAATTATATCTGCTATGAATTCCTAAAGCAAATTTCCTGAAAAACTTCTAGGAAAAAACGAAGTTCCAAATTAACCCATGTATTCTAACATAAAGGTCACAAAGTCTTTCAAATGTGTTGCCTGTAATCAGAATTATGTGGCTAAATCTCTCTGTGGCACTTCAAAAAAAGATCCTTAACAAAGGCTCTTTCTCTGCTTCCAAATGCAGATGAGTGATCTCTGAAAAAAAAACCTGAAGAAACATAAGTAGCTAAACAAATCTTTGTGTATATTATGAAATGCTTGTACTTATTAATTTCGTTTCATCATTATCCAATGCTGTTTGTCCTAGGACTTGACTGGGAAAAATATTTTTTTCAAAAGTTACAGCCTACTATGAATAAAAAAAACCCTACTGGTAATGTTTGTCTTAATTTTATTGACTTCAGTAATTACAGCTTCTGAGGTAATTACCTTCTCTAAGGTCTTGTCTGAGCTTGCAAGTCTCTTTAGCTTTACCCATCATGAGTCTGACCTTTCCTTGGGGCTCTCTGCAGCCTTTGGAATTAACACACCCTTTTCTCCAGGTGTCACAAATCTGACATTGCTCTTCAGACTGCACTCTTTTATCTTTACTATTTGCAGGCAGCCCTTGTGTTCATTTCCTTCCTTCTGCTGTCCCATTTCAGCACCCTCACTGGCCCTGAGGATCTGTCTTGTGAACAGTTAGCAAAGTCTGGCAACATGGAGAAGAAATGCAGTTATTGTGAGCTCATAAGCTCTGATCATAATCCATAATAAGATTCATTATTAAATGTTACCCTGCCCCATTTTATTTCCAATAAAAATCATATAGCAACTGCTTATCTAGCATATCATTTAAGAAAATTAAAATCAGGGAATGTAGCATTTGAAAATATGTGGTCAAAGAGCAGAGCTAAGAGAGGGGGACCCAAGGTGGGAAAGCTCATTGCCAGGGATTATATCAGCAGTAGATATCAGTCCTGTAATTACAGATCATATGAATAAAAGCATTAAGTGCTTTAAGTCACAGAGATCTTTCAAGAAATTGCTAGTAAACTAAAAAGGATCACCTCATATTATTGTCAGTGGTTTTTTTCCACAGCCAGTTTCTCAAGTGTCTCACAGAGAAGAGAGAAACAGTCCTGAAAACTCTCTTAGGTACTTCAGGCATTAGTTACATGCTCAGGATAAGACAGGAAGAATCCAGTCCTGTGACAAATGGGAACTTGTCTCAGTGGACAACTAGCAACTAAAAGTGTTAGCTTGGTTATCTATCCTTGGATCAAATTTGGTTATCAACCCCTGGATCTATTCATCTTTATTTGGAATCTAAATTAACAGGGTCAACATTTAAGTAGAAGAGACTCTGCATTTCCACCTTCAAACCTGTAGTAGCTGCTCCACCCCTCTGGAGAAAGCAAACTCACTAGAAAATGGAGTGCAGTCTCAGGAATACTGTCAGAGAAATCAAAGAAATCCTGGTACAAGCACGAAGTAAGCATTTCTAGTGTTTTGACTTTCTCTGATGCAGGTAGAATTTCAATACATAACGATGTGTACAGCTGAAAGACAAGCATTATCTTCACAGCATGAGGGACAGGAGAAGAAACTGTCCTGTTTCAAGAACTCTGCTGTATTTCACCTGTGAAAATATGTGGCAATTGACTAATGATATTACCTGCTTGTACATCTTTGATTTACTTGCAAAGTTTGCATCCAACGCCTTTTGGAACAGGCCCATGTTCTTCTGCTGAGAACCCCAGAGGTGGATGCTGCTCTCCAGGTGGGGTCTCTCACCAGAGCAGAGGGGCAGAGTCCCCCCCCTGCCCTGCTGCCCATGCTCCTTTGGATGCAGCTCAGGACACGTTTGGTTTCCTGGGCTGCACTGCACAGTGCTGGGTCATGTCCAGCCTCTCACCTACCAGCACCTTGAGTCCTCCTCCCCACAGGTGCTCTTGATCCATTCTCCACCCAGCCTGTCCTTGTGCTTGGAATTAGCTCAGCCCAGGTGCAGGACCTTCACTTGTCCTTGCTGAAGTTCCTGAGCTACACACAGCTCCACCTCTCAGCTGTCAGGGGTACAAGTCTGCATTAGATGCAACTGTACAACCTTAAGGTGACACACCGACATCCCCAACACACACACACACACACACACACACACACAACTATTTGTAATAAATTCAGTGAGGTTTCCCTCTGGGACTGGCAGAAAACTGTCCATAAATTACTTGCAAAAAAACCATGAAAGCGAATTATAATTCAACCATTTTTGTATAGAACATATTGCTTTACATAGGAATGGTTGGCTTATGGCTGTCTGAAACCAATTATCTCATTTCATTCTCAATGACTTATTTATTAATGTGCTGATTTTACTCATACACAGCTTGGAGTACACAAAATAGTTTTATATATAAAATTGATAAATACATTGAATTTATTGATTTGCGAATGACAAATTTATTTGGTCTAAAAATTTTATTGGTTCCTAAGAATGAAATATTGATTTTTTGGTGTAATGTAAGTTTCAGATGTGCACTTAAGTAGAGGCAGCCGAACTGCTGATACCACCTGGTGGAAGTCTAACAAGCTTTTCAATCTTATCTTTATTTTGAGGATTTCATAGCTAGGTCATAAAAGATTAGTTTGGGATGCATCTTCTTTTAAGACAGTTGTGTATCCACTGCTTGACATCTCAGCCAAGAGTGCTTTTAAACACATTCACAAAACTGGTTGGTCATTGTTAAGCTGTACATTTTTAAAGTAAATGCCCATTAATGTAACTCTAGATTTATTTCTGTCTATAATTTCTGTAATTGGCAGTTTGACATCTTCTGTGTTTTCTGTTACAGAAAATAATGTGTTCATTGAAGAATAATAAAAAATATGTTATCATTATCACGTGCTTTATAGACAGGCAATGTGTTGACTTACAGCTCATCCTGGTGGTCCTGAAGACAGTGAGTGTATTTTCATAACCTGAAATATTAATTAGTTAATTCCCCTTAGCCCTGGGGCAGAGAAACATCCAAGCACATCACAACAGTATAACCCAAACTCAGCATGGCAGCAGTGCAGTTCAGTGCCTTGCAGATTCCTGTCATTCCCACACACATTGTGCCTGGTGTCTAGAAAGAGAAAGGTAATGAGCTGCATTCACGGTGAATCTTAATATTTCTGTATAAAATGCATATTACTTTGCATAATAAGGTTATATACTCACTTCCCACCAGGGTGTAGGAAGGAATTTTGAAGGCATTATAGTTAGCTTTACCAAGAATAGGAAGGTGTGGACAACTTCATTTATTCACATATTAAATCCCAGTAAAAGTAAGGTGGGTGATTTGTTTTTGTTTTTCCCCTGCTTGAACCAAGATATGCTCAGCAACAAACAGGTGGGATCTGATCTCAACTGGAAGCCTACTAGAGTTAACAGTAGTGTCATGGATATTAATTTGCAGGGGATTTCCTTTAGAATTTTTTATGTTTGTCTAATTATGAATTTTGGTTTTATTATGAAATAACTAAAAGAAAAACCACAATTGAATGGAATTAGATACACTGTGTCAATTGTGTCTCTGTGGATTTGCCATGGTTTCAAGATTTTATAGAATGCCTGAGTTATGACATGTAACTGCATGGTAGATTAATTTAGTCCCAGAGGTTGGCCAAGGTATTTCCAGCTATGCAGACAGGCTGGACAGAATATAACCCCTGTCACATCTCACCTCAAAAGACAGAGTTTTATCTACTATGGACATGCAGACACTTGTTTTTACCTTCCCTCAGCCTTTGTGCTCACCTGGAGACATGACACTTGTGAAACTATCCACTGATGGGTATAAGTAGCCTTACAAATAGTACAGCAGCAGTTCTGGGACCACTGAAGCTGAACATCAATATGACCAAAAACCTTCTGTCAGAAAACAATATCAATGAAAGATAGATGGAAAAGGGTGCAATAAACAAACTGGAAAAATACAAGGTAATAGGGAAAACACAGGATAAAGTGAGTCTTATCATGACTGTTTGAAGATTTAAAGAATTATTAAAGAGTGAATAAATGGCACATTTGTAGATCCTACTGTTGAATTCTTTACCAAAGTACCTGCTATACAATTATTTGGGGAACCTGACAGATGAGTTGTACGTGTAATTCTAAATGAAGTGATCAGTGCATAAAAATAGGAGGACACTGATTCAGTTAAAGTCCTTGGAAAAACCACATAGATAGAATAATTTTTGTAAGGAATGTTTATTTTCAGTTCCATTTAAACAACCCACTTATGTAACACATAGTAAAATCCTTAGGAAACATTCTAAGAAATTTCAGGATTATAATCACAGAATGAATTAAACGTATTTCAGTTCTGGAGATTAAAATACAGAATATGTTTGCATCATTCTGCATTTTATTAGGTTGCTGCCTTTTGGTATGAATTACATTAAAAATACATGACTGACACTCTTTAAACCAGTAAGCCTTTTTATTGAAAAAAAATATTATTGCATTAAACTACATTCCCAGGGATTCCTTGAATAAGCTAAAAAAAAAGTCGCATTGCATGTACAATAGTGCAATTCACTTAGCTACTGTATAATATAAAACACTTTATACAGAGAATACAAAACAAAATTACTAGTTTACATATTATACTAGCCAGAGTATTATCCAGTTTTAAATACAAACTTGACACTTTTAAAATCAATCTGATCAAATGGCATTTTTATGCAAATCTGCACAACAAATAAAAATGTTGAATGTATTCCAGAAGTGCATCAGATACAAAAAAAAGTCCCATTCAGAAACAAAACAAAAAAAAATTATCATGGTGTGTGTGACTCAGGAAATTTTTTAAATTGGAGTTTTAAGGTGTGAGTGACCTCTTTCCTTGGATTATGTATCAAGAATATGCAATCAAACTAAAATAGATTATGAACTTAGGGTGTATGTATCACTGCCATAAGAATACTATAGCTCTCAAAAATCTGGTTAAATAAATTGTTGCACGGCTCCATACCTCAGGCTCAAGAATGCTTTTAATTATTACAATGATACATATTTAAAATACATTACTGATGAAAAAAAATATGGCAGCAATTAGAGAAAATATATAATTTCAGCTGTGCTGATAGCTTTATTACATTTCTCCAAGAAAATCCCTCCTGTGCACTAAGAACAGTATTGGACGTTGCCTTTGTTTGGTAATCAGTGATTATTGTTTTTCTGTTGTGCTCTTTCTGCTCTCTTTTTCTCCCTATTAAAACATCTCAAAATTCTATTTTCTGTTGTTCCAAGAATTAAAATTAATCTTCATTGTCAATTGATTTGCCTTACCATGTTGGTATGTACAATGATGCATGGAAATCCTATGATTTAATTTCTTCTAGAGTCCCGTTGTATGGTACATACATGTAGGGAAACAAATACATTTCTTTTCCATAAATGATCTATGTAGCTGGACATGGTTCGGTTTGATTTGGTCATGTTTCTGGCCACAGAAATTTTTACAGTATTAACATTGGTAGAAGTGGGAAAACAAAATATGTGTACAAATATTAAAAATGAGATTAGCTCATCATTCCTTCATTTCCATTTTTTTTTTTTTTGTTGTTACCTACTTAGGATACAAATACACTCATCAACAATGGGAACAGCTGGGTTTACTTCAATAGAGATGAAAATGGGTCCATAAATTTAAGAGCTTGTGGGGCTGGAAGTGCATCTTTCATGCTGGCATTATCCCTGGACTGCTGGTGATGGCCCCACAGCCCAGTCAGCCCCTTCTAAGGTACAGCTTGACCTGCTGCTTTACAGGTCCAATTCAGAATGTTTCTACAGAGTTAAGACTAATGTTTCCAAGTAGTCCACTGAGTGAGTGATTTCCATCCAAGCAAGTAATAATTTTCAGAGGTGTTAAGTCAGAGTAAATATGAAATGTGAAATATGTTTGATTCTCACAAAATAAAGTATCAGAAATACAGAAACTATGTGTAAATTTAGATCTTATTTTGAGAAAACTTTTAGCCAAAATTGAAAGGAAGAATTGTTAAACTCTGGAAACATTTAATTCTACATACTTCCCAAATAAAATTTTAGACTTCCTTAATTCTGATGCAATAATTTCAATTGAAGAATTTGTCTATAATTTAAGTGAGAAAAATAAATATAATTTATATACTACTTACATGTAGATAAGTAATACAAAAATGGCATGAATCCATTTTGTTAATAAGACTAAAAATTAGTTGGGAATAAAATCAAAATATGTTTGATGGTGTTGGTGCCACCACCCATTTTCAACACCAAAATGTTTTGCTTCTGCATAGTCTCCATAATTTTTTTTTCTGCTTTTTTTTTTCAATAGTTAAACCATCAAATATCTAAAGTTACTTTGAAAATACAAAACTAGCAGCCAAATACAACTTCTAAAGTGATTGGAAAAGTTTAGCATATTACCAGCTTATGCTGAAGAAGCTCCAGAAAGAAATTAAACCAATTCTATTTTATTGCAATGAATTGATATATTTTGATTAAAACTAGGAAAATTGGCCTTATTGTGTTTTAAAGACACAACTTATTTGCAAATAGATTTTTCTGCTTCTTCAAGTAGCTGAATACAATGGAATAAAATTCCTCCAAAAGTTTTTCAATCTGTTTTATATTGCTTCTGAAAGATACATTTTGTGCACTACCTTATTGGAAATCTATTGAAATTATTTCAAATATTTTTAATCCAAACAACCAGATACCGTCTGTTGGATACTTCATGGTCCAATTTTGCTGGGAAACATGCCTGCAGTCTAACCATAATTATGAACTAATTTCATGCTAAATATTCTGTGTTCAGTTAGAAACATTATAAAAAATGTCATACTATGCCATTCAAATAGATGCTGAAGCCTTCACCTATTTCCAGGTACACGGTTATTATGAACAATTTCAACCACACATTACTCTGAAGGTTGGGTACATGCATTCAAACATTGTGGATTCGCAATTTCAATTTACTTATTGAGAGTTTGGGAAGCCATGCGAGAATCTTGACATTTGTTTAGATTCAATATACTTTGAAATGCTGAGTACTTGAACAAGTTTTTCTCTGAGTCTCAACCTGTAGAGCCTGTAGAGTTTTTGACCAGAATTTTACTTCTGCATCTTTATGAACATCAGCATGATTTTATAGGACCAGCCAATTGTTTCTGTTTGTGAAAGGGATGAAAAATATTTACATGTTCTTTGGGAAAGACTCTTTCACACATCAGAGCTCTGTTTAGTAGGAAAAAGGTGCTGCAGTTTTGGCCAAGGACCTCTGAGGTTCAAAGCCAGCACTGGCTCCTTGGTGATTCTGGGCTGCTGAGGCTCACCCCAACATACCCTGTGACACAGCCATACACAGGCAGTGCCAAAGAACTCAGTTTCTTGGTGAGCCTTCTTGGATGTTTGGCTCAGAGAGAGAAGAGGCAGCCTGCATCTGCCAGCACAGAGCTTCCTATGCTAAGGGAATATTTTGTTATGTACCTGTGGCCTGACAGCAGTCCCTCTACACTGTCCAAGCAACATATGCAGGGATGAAATCACTAAAGTATCTTCTTGATGTTGTCGTGATCCTCATTTTATGGTGGTAACTCATCATCCCTCCCTCTGAGCCTTCCCAGTTTACTTTGGCCAGGAGAGAGCCTCAGGGTTTGCTGGTCCCAGATACCTCATTTTTTGCTCAGTCTGAAATACCTTAACCAAACCAGGCACTGTTTCATATACAAACTCAGAAAATCAGATATTTGGGGTGTGTCAAGATTGCTCAACCTTAAATTGTGCTACTTTAAATCCCTCATCAGTGTCGATACTGATCCCGTTTTGCCTGGGTGCTGTGGTCCCATTCCTACGGACAGTCACAGACTTCACTTCAAGCTATTCTTATAAAGCATTCTGTTGAATGACACTGGCCACTCATCCTTCCTGTGATAGTATCAAGAAAGGCTTTAAAGCAGCTTTTCCTCAGTGATACAAGATCAACATTCATGTGCTGTCAGCCAGATTGTGGACTTTAAAATCTTTGCTGTTGTGCTCTCAGCAAAACAGTAGATTTCCCCTCAGACATGACTGAATACTGAATGCTTTATTTTATTTAAATTTAGGGTTGGAGCCATGGTGAAATCATTTGGGCTAGTTTAAGTAGCTAGAAACACTGAAAACTTCTTTTGCTGTAGGTAACTGTTGGGTCTGGATAGAACAAGAATAGAGATGGGGCTCTTGTCCTTGCAGTAAGGGATGAACTAAGTGATTTGGGTGTATAGCAGGAGGTGTGGCTGTGTTCAGGTGTGGTGTAAATAAGGCTGGGATATATGCAGCATGTGGCAGTGCAGGGAAGGTCAGTGGGGAAGGGTGGAGGGGAGTGGCAGAAACCAAATGCAGCGGGTGTCCTGTCAGCAAAGCAGGGTGGGTGGGAATAAAGGCTGGTGCAAACTGGGACAGGGATATAGGGGCAAAATGTGCCTGAGAGAGGGGGTGGAGGGGTGCCAGGGAGAGATGGCTGCCGTGGGGGTGCACAGATGCTGAGACAGCAAAGCGTTGCAGCAGCGTGTGGTGGATGGTGGTGACAGTAGCCTGCTGCTGAACAGGGAGGGCAGGAACTGCTGGTGTTGCAGAGAAGGCAGCTGGTCCTGGGGCAGGCAAAACTTTCAGATGTTTTGCCAGAAGCTGTTTCTGCATGTGCTGCTGGGCTTGCAGTTGCAGCAACCTGTACTTGTCTACTTCTTCTGGTGTGAATGTGATAGGCTGCTGTGTTAAAGGAGGGGAGGAGGATTTACTGTACACTTCTAGGCCATTTAGTGTGTCACCATACTTCTGCATAGCATTGTCACAAAAAGAGTCTGAACTGCCTTCTGCCCGGCTCAAGTCCATGTTTATATCATGCAGTTCTTCTTTGGTCTCTGTTGAATTAGCAACAGAATATCTATTAGAGGGAAAAGCACCAGGGAAATCATTTGGTACTGGATCACAGCTTTGTATAAAGGGCTGCACTTCACTAATGAAGAAATTGGTCTGTTCCTTTATTGCTGCGCTCCTTTTTATGCTTGGGCTCTGATAGCCTGTTTCAATTTGAATGATGTCTTTAAGAATACAAGGATCATAATCAGTTCCAGGTGAAATTGTAACATTCGTCATCTCTGATGCTTCACAGTTGTTTTTTTTCACACTGTTTGCCAACGAACTGATTTCATTATGTCCCATGTCATTTTTACCTATGCTTAGCACTTTCTCTGGCAAAGATAACATTGCAATGTCATCTACTGATGATGCAAACTGAAGAGCAAAGTGACTTTGTGAGTGATCCTTTAATTCTACCCCACTGCTGATCGAAAATCTCTCTGAATCACGCATTTGTTCCTGGGTTTTCTTAGACTGCACTTTTTCTAAAAGTAACTTGGCTGTCATTGACTTTCTTTTTCCACACATGTCTTTTGCCAGGTTTTTGGAAGAGCAGGTGACAAAGTTTTTAGACTGATTTTTCACATTCAGAGAGTTGGAATGTGCAGTTTCAGCTTTTCCTGGTTCAGAGTTGGAACCTCTCTCTGCATCCTCTTTTGTTTTGCTGTCACAGTTGTCAGTCTCTGTTGAGAAGGATCCTGAACTGCTGCCTCTTGATATTCTGCTGCTAGATGATCTTTCACTGCTTCTTGAATCGCTGGTAGAACCACTTTTTGATTTGTGGTAGCTTCTACTCCTACTATACGCTTTGCCAAAATGCTGATGTCTACATCTGCTGTGTTTGGACCTGTCTCTAATTTGTAAAACTTTGTGTCTTGAACGTCTTCCATATTTAATTGTGCCACTCTGAATACAGTTTCTAGTTCTATGACTTCTACTATGACAAAGATAGACCTTGTCTGTATCATCTGAAGTGAAAATGCACTTGTGCTTTCTGTGTTTATATTTGTGCCTTTCATCTGTCTTGCTTTTTCTTTTACAACAACAAAGCAAATTATTTCTTCTGTGATTGTCTGATGTGGGGCTCATGTAGCTCATGTAGCTACTCGAACTGCTAACTGAAGTGTCAGAATAGCTGGAGTGCCTGCCAGACGAGGACTTTTCAGGAGATGGGAATCTCCAGCAGCTCATGTAACTTCCACATCCTTCATTATCTGAATACCTGCTGTTTGAACTGGATTTACAACTAAAGAAACTTCCAGTAGAGTCTTTTCCGCTGTCACTGATGTCACTGCTGCAGCTGATCACATCTTGAAGTGATCTGGAGTCATTTTGGTTCTCATATTTTTCTTCTGAATCAATTAAATGGCATTTTGCAGATTTAGATTTTTTAATCCTAGACATAAAAGCAGAAAAGGAAATACTTTCATTTCTAATGTTCTGAGTTTTTCTTGCACAGCCATGGAAATGATGCTTTAAAGGTCTTCTCAGTGTTGTTGTATAAAGACTTTTTTCTGTCACATAATCCTTTTGTGAGACATCAAGGTAAGCAGGCACTTTGGGTATATTTTCATTCAAATAATTTTGACCATTTTCATTTATTTCTTTCCCTGTGTCTGACTCAGCTTTTTGTTTGGCCTTTCTTGGGTTTAGGGAACCTTTCATCTTCTTTGGTTTCAACAACTGATTATCTTGGTTATTTGACATTTGCTTGTGTTTTATTAAACCTGAGGGTTCATATTCATCTGCAGTCTTATTTTTAGAGAGCTTTTTACAGCTTGTTCTGTTTGTTTCATGCTGTTTACCCTCCCTGTGATTTAAAGAGAGTCTGAAGTCAAAATACAATGGATTACAGCCATATGAAATACAGGGCTCAGTTTTTGTAAACAAAAGTAATTCTGTGGGCCACTGCAGAGCAGTGGTGCCATCTTTGCTCACCACATGGAGGAAAGGCAATGCCTGGGACTTAACTTCTTTAACCATGGTCTCCTTTGCAGGTGTTTCCGTATTTCCATTTGTGGTTTCTGTAATCTCCAAAGATCTTTCTCCTTTTATCAGTCCAGGACTGTCATTAATGTTGTTTGAACGGGTCAGCTCAGGTGCTGGCTGTCGTGGGAGCTCAGATAATGGGCCAGGCAGGGGGGCATTGCTTTGCTTGTAGGTGTTCAGCTGTGTACAAAAATTGCTAGCTTGGCATGAAGATGAAAAGGGAATTTCTAAGAATTGTTCAGATTCATTCAGCTTGCTCTCTTGCTCTGTTTCTCTCAGTGGAGCAGAAAAATTCAGATTTGAAAGTGGTATTTTGGCTTTAGAAAATGAAGGATTAGCTCTGGATTTTTCTTCTGATTCCCTATCACTACTTTTATCATTTTCCTTTAGCATTATAGGTTTTGCAGCTGCATGACTTGATGCACTGTTATCCAAATCCATTTGGTCTTGTGTAATAGGTGACTCTTTATCCAAACTTGCTTTCAGTTGTTCCTCCAGAAGTGTGACAGAATGACAGCCTTCAATAGTTTGCTTTTTATTATGGTTGGAGGACTCACTACAATCATTTCCTTCTTCAGAGTTCTCACTGAAGACGGATGCTGAGGACTCAAGCTTCAAAGGGACCTTTTTAGAGAATGAAAAAGACACTCCTGCCCTTTGAGAGGTGCTGTTGCTATGGGGGAACATTTGTGGGATATGATTTCCAAGTGCATGGTGTCTTTCAGTTGGGGGATGATGCCTGCCTATAATAAGTTGCTGTTTCTCCAGTATGCTCTTGGAGAAACCTTGTCCTTCACTTGTGATGGTTCTTTGAGAACTTGCTGTGAACTTGCTGCCCTTGTACAGGAAAATGCCATCTGGTGGTTGCTGCTTTTCCAGGACTAATCGGGGGGCTTTAAGCAATGGTCCACTCCCAGGGATGCTTTAAGATAAAAAATAAAGAGAAAAAGAAAGCTGTATTAAGTAAACAAGTTATGACAGACCTTGCATTTGACAATGTCTGGTGAAGGAGGGTGTCACTCAGTTTTTTACAATTTAAAGCTAAGTTCCAACAGGGTAAATGTGCAGTTAATCATCAGTTTGGGCTTCTATATGGGCAAGACTGTCTTTAGACATAGAAAATTATATGTTTTAATGTCAGCACATGAATGTTCTTTTTCAGTTATGCCCATGTACAAGCAGCACAAATATTGGTTTTACTCTGAATTTATATTTAGGCGAACTTAATCTGTAGTAAGTCTTGGATTTCTGAAAGTGTGGCTGCGCTTCTGCAAAGGAAATTGTACCATGTTGAAAAAGAGATGCTTCCACCTGGAGCATCTGCAAAATCAAACTCCAGAAGAGAAACGTTCTGCTTGCTTAGGGAAGAATGTGTTTGTTTGACCTTTTTAAGAGTAGGTTCTTATTTTATCTTTAAATTCTTCCACAATAAATGACTTTGTAAAATATTCAAAGAGATTTTCATACCGTAACTGTCAGCAAACATTGGTGGTGAAAAAAATCACAGCTTCACTGGTCTCATTATCAACCATGACTTGACCATTTGCCACATTTTTTATGTTTTTCTTCCATTAATTACATTATTCCTCTTTTCAAAATATCTAGGGTTTTAAATGTGATTTAGTTTTCTTGTAATTAAAAAAAATACCTGTTCTAGGGCCTTAACAAAAATGGCAAACCACTGATTTCTTGAAACAGATAATAACTGAGACTGAAATGACTGTTGCCATTTTCCATTAGAGACGTGACATATATAGCCACCATAAAAGTGTTTTTCCAAGATAGATCTTAAACACACATTTCATTAGACTAATTATCTACCTTTGCTATCAATGCAGTACTACAGTACACTAACAAGAAAAAAAACTGGAAACAGATTAAATGAAGAGTTTGATAGAAAAAAACATAAAATATTTTAATTAAATGTAAATAAATTAAAACTGTTAGATCTGCATACAAGCTATTTATAATTGGCAATCATGTTTTATAAATGCTATAAAAATTACATTGTTCTTCAGCAAGGGGAAAGACAGAAAGATTCCCTGGAGTAGGTTCAACTCATAATATGAGAATATGTGCACATTTCAAAGAATATATTTGCATTTGCCAGAAATTCAGCATCAGAAGATACAAATTAACCCCTATTTGTATGTTAAGAACAAATTACCTCTTGGAGAAGGCATATAAAAAAATCCTTTTCAAAGTCATCTTAGAACAGCAAAATAAAATTTTTCTGTGCACAAGAGTAACAATAATTTTGTTGTCAGATTGAATTAGCTTGTTGTAAGGAACTGTGTTTGAACCTGAGAGACAGTACTCAGGGAAGGTAACAATTGTATGTGTGTAGACTTCTGCCTACAAAGGCTGACATTCTGTGTTTCCTGAGCAATTGGGAATGCTACCCCTCTGCCAAAATCCCTGCACTCAGCCTCCCTGAGCCTGTTAGTGATTACAGGGAGGAACAGCAAGCTCTTTCTTTCCATACTCTATGGAAAATATTATGGATTCCTGGCTCTTTCTAAAGCAAACCTGCTCCTTTCCTCCCAGATGCATTCTGGCTTTGCCATCATCACTGACATTATTGGTCTGTCTGAGGCTGCATCTTCAAGTGCGTGGGCATAAAGGAAGCTTCCCACAGGCAGTTACATTTGTTTCAGCAGATTTGTATGAAAATGGAGTTGCAATCATAAAAATGATATATTAGCATTAAACTGTTATATGTCAGCAGATTGCTCAAAAGCAATTACATAGGCCAAAATGATCTTGTAATAAACTCTGAATGCTATTATTTCCAGGGTACAGTAGTCTTCAGATGAATTTAAAACAATGCCAGTTTATTTATCTGATTAAGTCATTATGCTCATATATTAATGTAAACAATTGGTCTGATGGCAATCTATTCTACTGGAGCATTTCATGTCACTAAGCAAAGGAGATTTCTCAAATTTAAAGGTTTACTACTGCAATCTTTGTCCTCTATCTTGATATTAATCAAGAGAGTTAACAGTATTAGACCAACTTAGTTCGGTTAATTACTTGTTTTACATTCAAGTTATCCTACAGAGAAACTGAAGATTAATCCTAGTACCTTAAAAGTAATAAAAATTATTCACAAAGGGTTTATCCTCTCCCATTAAATTATGATCAAATGTTAAGAGAGTAATACTAATATCTTCAGATTAGTTTGGGCTAGCTCAGATGGTGATATTATAAAAGTGTCTTCAAAACATTCCATTTAGAAGACACGAGAACCACTATCTACAGTAGAGAAAATGACAAACTTTCACACAGCATGTAATTAAGTCAGAGGTTCCCAATATATGGTTTGCAGAGATCATTTGGAGTTGAAGACAGCTGAAAACAGGTTACAGTACACACAATCTCTGCACATTACATTGTGTAGGAGTAAAAATATCATAATTTCTTCTGGAAGGGAGCAAAGAGGGCATTAGAACCTCATATGACTTTTAAAAACTTGCCATTCTGACTGCTTCCGTAACTCTGCAAGCTGGTGGAGCCGCTTGAGTGCTTTTTCCTGTTTCTTCTCATCTTTCCAAGACTTTGAAGCCACATTTCGAGCAAACTCCCTTTGTTTTAAATCTTTCAATCTCTGTGTGAAAATAATATATATAGAAGGGATTAGTGATGTACACAGCAGGTACAGTTCCTCTTACTCAATTTATTCACTTTTTGTGAAGTTAGTATGTAAATGGAGAGTAGAAGTATACTTAAAATACTATAATAGTGAGAAGAAATTGAAAATGTTACTTTTGCTTAACAAAACAACATAATTTGCCCTCTGCTATTTATCTGATAAATGCCTATATATAAATGATAGCTTTTCTGGTTTCATATGAATACACAAATGTTCTGTTTTGTACAAATACAGACACAAAACTGGAAACCATTTGATGAGGTCAACATTTTCCTATTTAATTCATCCTTTTGAAATGTAATCCACAGGCATATACTGGAATAACTCTGAGCTCCTGTGAGTAATGTATTTTATAGTTCTTTACTTGCATGTGTATACACAGATGTGTGGGGACTTACCTGTTGGTTTTGTACCTTTTAAAGTCTGTAGTATTTTCTCGAAGGAGAGAACCACTGTCTGAAATATTTGATCAGGAAACTCTTCTATAGTTATTGTCACAATTTTTTAATCTCCTCACACATCTATAAATCAGGTAATTGCTGTTGGAGAGAGCAAATTTCTTTGCCTTTATTGCATTTTTTTATTGCCTGATTTTGCACTGCCAATAACATAAGGAAAACGAAAGAGAAGACGTAAACTAGAAAGCGTCAACAGCATCTGCAAAAGTTGTCTCTGAGTTCACTGTGCTTTCTGGGAGTCAGCAAGTCACATCTCACCTTACAACTCCCCAGTTCAGAGCCATGTTTCCATACTCCATGGCAGAAATGCCTTCCTCCTTCTCCACTTCTCAGTTTTGGGGAAAAAAGTTTACAAGCTGGGAGGGAGCTCTGGTGTGTTCAGCCAGATGCCCAAACTGGAAGCTTTGAGGACCAGAACTGAAGCTGAACTGCTGCATTCACTTGCCCTTTGGTCCAGAGGTGGCTGCACTCGTCTGTGTAATTTAGAACTCCTGTACCAACACCACAAAATGCTAAATATTCCATGGAGCATTTTTTGCAAAGTAGATTTGAAGAAAGGTTTTGATATCACTGTCATTTTTAAACTGCTGCTCATCTTTCAGCATCTGTGCCTACCTGACTGTCCACCAGCACCTAAAGATCAACATCCCAATCACTGCCATCATCTCATGCTGTTGTTTCATTATGACAGGGCCAAAAGATCAATATGCATCAGTAGGATAAATTGAAGGCTGACCAAGCATTGTAAAAGCAAACACTGCTTTCTTCAACTCAGATATGGGGAGCAGTCATGCCAGTACTCTGGCCAATATGCACCTGCTTCTGAGAAACAGGGCTGGAAACAAAGAATCCTCAAGCTATAAAGGTCAAGAAAATTATAAATGCATGAGCACTTTTCTGGAGAGAGGTCTAGGTTTTGCCAATAGATTATGACAAAGCAAATGGGTGATAACCATCATCTAAAGAGATGACAGGTCCTTTTTTGCCCAGCTAAGGTGAAAGAATCCAGTAAGTGGCAATGACATAATATGGTATAGAGGCATGGAAAAACACTCCGTGGAAACAGGCCCTACAAGGTCTGTGATTTCTTTCTGTGAAGAGTGCTGTAGTATTGTGCTGTGAAGAGTGAAAGCTGTAGTGAACATCTCTCAGCACTGTCATATCAGCTCTCCTTCAAATATGGGATTTTTTTAAGGAGTCAGATAATACCTATGAGAGAAAAACAAGTGCTGGGAGACTAAGAGCAGAAGTTTTTTGTTTGTTCTCAGCCTTTTGGACTCCAAGACATATGCCTTTGAGCAGTGATCTGGAGACAGGGAGAGCTGATCTGTCCACAAATCATCTGCTCAGGAAGCTTAGGATGGGTGTCTGACTCTCAGCCACCCCAGTGGTTTTGTACAGACACTCTCTGTTGGATGAGGACAAAAAAGCCTGGAAGTTGCTCAAGGAACTGGTGCACCACCAACCAGCAAGAATCATCATGCTGCCTAGTGCCTGATGAAAGTTTAACCATTTCATCAGAACTGTCTACAGTCTGTCAAATCTGTATGTGTAGGAATCTTGTGGGGTGTTCTGGGATGGTAACCAGCGATCTTTAGAGTCCAAGACCATTCTTAGAACATGCAGTTGGGTAAAAAGAACATGGGTCATGGGTAAAAAGGGGGCTAGCTTTAGCTGCTAGCCACAGCTTAAAAGCAAGCCCCAGAGAGCAAAAGACAGCGAGACAGAGCAAGAGAGAGCAAGAGAGCTAAATTCTTGTTACAATACATTATATCTTTTTCTGTGTTGAGTATTCCAATTTACGGCAACCAACCAGCACAAGACACAAATCCTATAGAATTTACATACAACCTGTAAGAGTTACTACATTGCCATGTTGTACAACATTTTAAACCTTAAAATCCACTCACAAAATCTCTTTTTTCTTCCCTGCCATGTTGTCAGGGTCTCTCCAACCTTTGGACTTTCAGCATTCCTTTAGTTTCTAAGGGTATTGTTTAATCAAAGGGGATTCTCCTTTAGCTGGCTAAACCATTGTCTTTCCTAGTTATTCAGTAACTAGCTGACTGGCTTTGGCATCTTGGATGTTGAAGCTGGCTTTCATTTCTACTCTGCTTACAGGTTTCATATTCTCACTATCCTTTTGGCAAGCATAATTATATGGCTTTCCTGTTTCATCTTCCCCAACATGTAAGTTTCTCTGTAAAGTTTTTATCAGCCCCAACATCCAGTACTTCATTGAACTGAACTATGAAACAGGACACCTGCAAAGTCCTCTTTAAAGCTCTTAGGCTTCAGCTTCTTGGAAAGAAATGGTCAATCCACATATGTTTAGCTCTTACCTGTCCCTTTATGTGCCCTCTCTCACTATTCATTTGTCCCTTGCCAGGCCAGTCACATTGCACTCCATTCCCTCAACCTCATTGTCTGCAATTTACAGTCAAATGGATGAATATGTAAGACAGTATAACTTTTGGTTCAAGAAAGAAACTTGTCAAATAATATAAGAAAGCCAAAGCTGAAAAAAGAACTCAGAGAATCTTTCTAGAACTAATTCAAATGTTCTGTCACCTAGGTAATATTTACATGAGTATAGAGATATTTAAGCTGTAAAGATCTTATTCCCCACAGAAAAACACAGGTAGTCTTGGGCCTTATTAACATGTCCAATGTGAAGAAAGGGCAAAGAAACACATTTGAGAAATGCCCTTTAGGGCGGCTTGCAATGTTTAAGCTGTCACTGTGAGCTGTTCAGCATCACACATAAAGCATTCATGAGGAAAAACAGAAACAGTTTCTACCTGTCAAGGAGACAAAGAACGGTGTGAAACTGAGAACTATGGAGCACAGCACTGAAAAGCAATGCCATTTCATTTCTTTGACAGTTAGGATGATAATCAAAAAAGCAAATGGACCAACACTAAGAATAGGAGTTCCAGCAGTATTTTTTGCTCTCTAATGGCATGCAGCATGTGTCAGAGAAGTAAAGAAAAAGAAATGCAGGTAAGCACAGCAGAGAATTCATCAACTGGAGCTGAAATCCAAGAAATCAAAAGCTCTACAGTCCGAGGAGAGAAAAGGCTCTCCCTGCACATCCCCTCAGCAAAACAAAACAAAGCTGCACTGCCAGAGCTCTAGTTAGGAGTCATAACGAAATTTGTCAGCTATGTTGGATAGATCATGGGACTGCTTGCTGAACCTGCAAAGCCCTGGTTTTCTTCACTAACAACCTGTGCCAGACTTCTGCCAAGCACACAGATATTTTCTGCAGGTGAGGTACAAGAGTGTGCAACTGAGCAGGTATCTGAATGACAACTCCAAGCTCAACAGGTGTGCTTGAAAATTAACATTGTTTTACAGAGTAACTGTATTTTTCACATAATTAGGTACTTAACTGGACATCCAAATACAGGCATGTATGATAAAATATTATTTAAATATTATTTAAATATTATTTATTGTATAGCTTCCTTATGTTCTGTCTTTCACCTGCTACAAATATAGTTGTCATGCAGTTATATTGCATTTTTAGATTCATGCTCTATTCTTTCTAAGTTTTTTGTACACATGTGTGTGGACATTTCCATTTCTAAAAGTAAACCATCCGTTTTTAATGGACACACACACATAGTATTAGAAGACTACAAAATAATGTTCATTGTCATGGAAAGATTTATTTGTAGAACTGGTCTGAGTCCCACTGGCTCTTCTGTCTAAGACTCTGTCAAAAACTGCTGAATCTATGCTATTCCTCCTGATTCACTATAGATTAGATTTAAATGAGCTGCATCTTCAATACATACTTTTGCTAGACATCAAATAACAGTGGTCAAATACTTGTAATTTGGGAATTTCTTCCCATTCTTAATGGTTGGGGGGTTGTGTTTTGGTCTTTTTTAAATTGTCATTTTATTTGGGCCAGTACTCGCTCTGCACTGACCTATGAGCATCTGAAGAATACTCACTGCTGACTGCATTTGCAGTACTGAGTTTGCTTTCTATCCAGAGTTATGATCCTGATTTCTGTTCTTCCCTGTGCAGGTAAATGTTTACCTGGATTGCTATTCTTCTGATCAACTTCAGATGCCTTTCTGCACAACCACTGGAAAGAAATAAGCACTTTAGGGACCTAATCACTTGTTTTAAAAGCAGCAACCTAAAACAAGAGGGATAAAGTAAAATGCATAAATACATCTTTCTTTTCATTGTGTACAGAGGTTATTAAAAGTGTCTATCTTAATTTCTACAGGGTGTTCCTTTATGAAGGAAACAGGACTTCTCAGCTAAGATGTCTTTACACCAATGCACACAACATCGACAGCAACCTGGAGGAGCTGGATCCCACTGCTCTGCTAGAAAGGTAGGACCTAATTACCATCACTGCAACGTGCTGGGAGGAATCAAAGGTTTAGTCAGTAGGCCCACCTGAGAAACTGCCCTCTGGGACAAGGGAACAGAACCAAGCTGGCAGACCTTTAAGGAAGTTACACCAATCCTTTGGTGTAAGAGGAAAGGAGAATGGCATGGCTGAATCAAGACCTGCTGGTCAAATGAAGAGACAAGAAGAAAATGTAACAGTAGTGAAAGGAGGGACAGGTATCCTGGGAAGAGTATAGTGATGCTGCTCCATCGTGTAAGGATCAGTCAGGGAGGCCAAGGTGCAGATGGAGCTGATCTTGGCAGAGGGTGGAAAGAACAACAGGAACAGCAGGAATGTCAGCCAAATAATGAAGGTTGACTAAAGCATACTGCCAAATAAAGAAAGTAAATGAGAGTGGTGAATGGTAACAACAAACACAGAGAAATGTGAGCTACTCAACAACTGCTTTGACTCATTTTTAGCTGGCAAGCGTCTCAATTTGAAGACCATAGGGATTATGGTACTGGGAGACAGTGTTACTTCTCCTGAGTATTGTGCCAGGGGTTATGCCATTATATAGATTTACAGGGGTTCTCAGTGTTAACTGCTTCAGATTCTGGGAAGAACTGTTGTTGCAACTATACTGAGGAGCAAATCTTCTTCTTCAAGTAGTGTAATTGCATGGATGTAAATAAAAGACATATTTGAGAAAAAAGTAATTTTCTCTGTATTAAGCTAGAAAATGTCATTTTAGTATTAGTTAAATTATTTTTCCCCCATTACATTTAGAATGCTTTTGTTCTCGAATATAATTCACAATGCATGCTCCTAACTACTCATTTTGCATTCCAGCCCCAGGTAAAAATGTATATACCAACTTAGGTACATGTCTTCTGTTATATTTAGAGAACCTTCTTTGAACTGAAGTCCTTGAGCTAATGTGAGTGTTTGAGTGCCTGATTTGCTTTAAAGATTTATTTCCACTCAGCAAAAAGGCTCCCTAATTAAGTTCTAACCAAATTCACCATATAAGGGTTAATTGAGGAAAAGAGGAATGTTAATTTCAGTAATTATTCTCTTGCCTGTAACCATAACATTGGAACCAAATGTGTTATTTGTAAAATGATTTAAGACTGCAGACCATCAAATGAGAATGATAGTCACTAGAGAACACAATTAAACTTCATACATAAAGCTTACAGTGTTAGCTTGCTAAGTGAAAGTGAGGACACAGCAATGAAGGAATTTGCCTTTACTATGGTAAGTAAAATCCTAAAAACAAATTGGAAAAGCTATTATATACAGGAATTAGCAATGAGAGATGAAGTTCAAAAACTAGCTGATAAATTTTCATTTGTTTTACCCATAAATAGCCACAGATCTCTTTGAAGTGTGTGCAAGTAATTATGCATTAGAGTATTTTATATTATAGTCAGCTGTAAGAGATTTAATATTGGCAGTGGAAGTGAATGAAGACAAAAAGAAAATATCCTGGTCTGATTGGATTAGGGAATGATATGATAGCAGGAGGGAGGGAAACTCAGTCCTCAGACATGTCCTAGATAATCCATCTATCAGTGAATGAGATGCTGATCACAGATCTAACCTGAAGGAGAAATTACAGATGGCCCTTTGGGGGGCTCGTTTTTTCCTGTCTTCAGAGAAACTCTTACTGTTTGACCAGACTTGCAAATAGTCCTACTAATTAACTGATTTCAGCTATTGCTGGATGAAAATGTCCATTTGTGGATGCTTTCCATTTTAAAAGATCCAGTTGTGTTTCTCATAAGAATCCCCCAAATAAAGTTGAAGCAGATTTGGAGGCTGTTTCCATAGGGAAGGGGACAGACAGTGCACTTTGTGCCAGCAACTCCCTCCTGTGGAAGCCTGAGCTATTGAGCACTCATGCGTTTATCAGTTCCAGCAAACATCCTGTCACAGGCTCCACCAAGCTGGCTGCATTCTGTGGATTTTGATTAGATGTATTTAGTGTCACTTTGGAATACAGAGCAATTTATCCAGAAAAATCAACACATTTGAATGATAAAAACTTGGGGCAGGGCCTGTATATTCCCTTCAAGTTCATATATTACCTCACTTGTCAGGGTGTTTGGATCTTTCTTAGATCAAAACCATCATCTTATATTTCTTTTTCCTTCTCCTTCAGGCAGCTAAAAGAAAAGAAACTGGCATTACAGATCCTGTGCAAGACTAGCTCCTTTTAAAAATTTCAGTACTTATTTTAATCTTATTTTGAAAATATTCAAGGCTTTCCACAGGTTTTCTCACCACTTTGTTTTTCTTTGTTTTAACTATAGCAGACAAAATACAGAATCACCTACATTTTAATGAAAAGAGAGAGAGTCTAAATTATCCCAGAATTCTACAGGTGAATCCAAAACCTGGCCTCAAACTTTCTTCAAAGCAGTCAGAATGTTTTCAGAGTAATGAAAATGAGAGTAGAAATGTCTATACATAGATCTTAAACAACATTTTTCATAGACAGATCTCAGATTTCTTATAAAACTTCATCTTTGCCATGATATCATTTTACAAACAAATAAATGAGGGTGTAGGGAGATGGAGTGAATTCTGGAAAGAGCAGGGAGGAGACTGAATCAACATTATAGGTACATGTGCTTAATTATCACCTCTATGTAAACTCATTGAAAAAAAAATGCCAGGCACCTAAATTAAACCTAATTTTGATTTAGTGGCATAATAGTTTTATTATTGATAACGATCATAATGCTGAGGGGATAAAAACAGAGCATAAAGGATAAACCTCTTCCAAATTGTTGTGCTATGTTCATAGTTTACATAGAAGAAAGTTGACTCAACCACTGCCCAGTGACTTTGAAGTGCTCTACAAGAGAAGAAGTTAATCACTAAAAATAGATCTTTTAATATGTACTTGAGATAAATGTGATCTTGCTTGTAGTCAACAGTCACTGAACTTTAGATGAAAAGTTATGAACTGGGCAAATGTGTGCAAAGGATATTGGAGGGAATTAAAGCAAAAGCCTCATCAAATATATGAAGGAAGTAAAATATTGCTTTTTCAATAGCTGGCTATAGAAAATATTTTAGATTGTGGTTTACTTTTTTTTTTTCCCAGCCTATTTTCCCAAAATATTCTGTCTCTTGTATTTGCTCAAAGTAGACTGAGCTCTTCTGGGTTAGGATGGTTAAAGGTAACCAGGAATCTAGATGCAATTCTGTAACAAAAAAAATCAAAGTAAAGGAGCTTTCATACATGACATTTCTTTGCAGTTTTGCTCAATCATAAAAGACCACAAAGGAATTTTGTAATCATCCAATTAAAATTTTTCACTAACACAGGACAGGAAGCAGCCAGATAAACTGATGAATTTAAGTTACTTTGACAAGGGCTAATTTATATAATCCATAATAAATTAAATGAATTACATAATAATTCTTCAACATTTTATGGAGACCTGTATCAATCATGCCAGTATTTTCCCTGGCACTAATGTCAGAATGAAAGATTTTCTTGATTCTTTTTAAATCCTACCATGGCATCATCTCACTTGATGCTTTTTTTTTTCTAGTGCTCTGATACTCACTAAAAATCAACATTAGTTATTAGGAGAGTTTATAGCCTGAATCAGCTGAGACAAAAATATTTATTTCTAGAATATGTTGTTTAAGATCCTTCTTAAGTATTGATAGAGTGGTACTTCAGAATCATCCTAAAGATCATACTAAGGCATCTAGCTTTGTTCCAAGTATAGAACAGAAATCTGTATTGAATAATCTTTTTTATATCACTGCTAAAAAGTAAATAATTTCAATTTGGACCAGAAAATTCTTTATGTTCTCAATACATTTTCAGAAACTTTCTTTCCCTCAGCTCTGATGATTACGGATTTTTCTTTTACCCTTTTTACTTCCCCAATCACTTATTTTCCAATTTCTGCACTTGTGATTTATAGTATTTACCATCCATTTTTCCTTTCTCTCCTTTATTATAAATTTAAGACAGAGAGAATTGACTTTCCTTCTAAATGAGATTAGCTGTTTATAACCTATTTGGTCTTTTTCTGTTCTGGGATTTGGGTTCTTAAACCATCTGCCAAGTGCACTTTGAAATTCCTTTGTTCTCTCTCACATCTTTCTGTTTAATTTTCTCCTCTCAACCCATTTTACAAGCTCATTCACCTTTGTGAAACTAAATTCCTAAAAGAAGTGGATGTTACAGTTTGTTATTTAAACAGATATATGCAAAAATTTTATTTGCATTTGTGAAATTCAATTTTTTTCCTTTTTAATTTCTCATATGTGTATGTTAATCACCATAATGCTAATAATATCTATATATTATTAGCATTAAAGAAAAGTTTAAGAAATATATTATTATTTTTAGAGACCCACAATATGGATGAAGTGTATTTGTGCTATTCTTGTCATAAGTGAGACCCACAGAGGCTGAACATTCAGATGGAAGATCTGTTAATTTTTTTTTTTCATGCATGTGATTGGAATAGTACTTTATGTTCTGATTTCTGGTTTATTTGCAGAAAAAGATGAACAGATGTTGGGGTTTTTTGTTATTTTGATTTTTTTTTCAGGGATAATAATTCAAGAGCTTGGTTTAGCCTTTGTTTATCATAGACAATCTTCTAAGAACATATCTCAGTACATTGTACCGATTTTTAAAAAGGTTATTTTCATTATATTTTACAGTCTCTTTAAAGATTTTCCAATTTTGCTTCACATAATTATTCTGTTTTGTCCTTTGATGTTAGTGTCCTTTCTTCCCTCTTCTTGGCTTATCCATCTCTCTTCCTGGTTGAAAGGCATTTCCTTCTGAAATAACAAGAGCAATAAGGTGCTTCTAAAGAAAATTCAGTGTCATGGAAAAAACTGACCAACCTCTGAAGAGTGAATGCCCTAATTTTCCTGTTTATAAAGGTAAAGATATTTTGGTCCTATCTAGGTCAATTTTTATTGTGAAGTGCTTAAAATATTATTTATTTACAATTTATGATTTGTATTTTGTCCCCTTGAACTTATTGGTGTGCAACATGTTAATGAGCTGAAACTCTACACACTTAAATTGTGATGCCATAATTAACATTTTTAACAGTATTCTAGAAACTGCTCCCTGAAAAAAGAGTAGAAATGAACATGATGTACTTCTATAAGAGGAATCCTGTGGTACTTTTCTTACCCACTTATATATTCCGGAGTTATGGGAGGTAACATTTAATGTTATCCTCTCAGCCATGCTCTAGATAATAACTGCTTGTATTCACTATTACATCAAATGGTGCTATAAGCACATCTAGTTTTTCATGTAGACATGAGCATGTTTAATAGTCTAAAAATCTATCATTCACTGTTTCTGAAATAATATGACACTTTTCAAATTCTTTCCTACCACTTGAAACAAAGGACCTTTTAAGCCAGGTTTACTAATCCCTCCCTTAAAATTTTCATTCCTGTAAAATTTGAAGTTACTCTTTTGTTTAGACCATGGTTTCTTATCCCAGTAATGTACTTTTCTACATCCCTGAATTTTAATTATTTCTTGCAAAAAAGGAGAAATCCTGTAAGCATATGTACTGAAATGAAAAAGAGGCCTCTTATAATATGCACCAACACTGATACAATATGGTGATAGTGGTTTAATATCCTTTAGACTAGGTGTGTTAAAACAACATCGGAAACTATTCTGGAGACAGGGAAAAGTAGGACGGCTAGATTTAATGTTATAATTTTAATTTCTGAAAAAAAATTGATTGTTTTTCCATTTATTATAGCTTTAGATTTTAGAGATCTTCTCCAACAATAAAAATAATTATATAAGAAAAAATTTTGTTCATTTCCTCAAATAACAAAATTTCCATAAGAATTGCTGTATATTTCTGATGCACTTCATGTCTAGATGTGGTAGATGAAGACTTGTTGTTTTACATGTGTATTGTTCCAATTTCTTATTATTTTCAAACAAAAACCCAGAATCTGAACTTTTTTTTCCGTGGTTATATTTAACCACGAAAATGGACATTATGATGTTCTAAATTTCAAAATTGGAAGGAAATCAGAATCTGACTCAGGTTATTGAGAGCCAAGATTATATCAATTAATTGAATGTTTGGTGTAAGTCAGACTCAAATTATATGAAAGTAGCACAGAACTCAGAAAAGATGATCATTATGAGCTGATGAGAAGAATTAATGTTGCTTTGAAGTAAGGATGGGATTAATCTGAATATTCTGGATTCCTTTCAAAAGGTGAAAGCTACATTGTGCCTTTTAGGGAATATTTTTGTATGCAAATATTGGTAACTATCACAGAATCGCAGAATATTCTGAGCCAGATGATTGGGTCCACTCCTGTCCCTGCATGGGACACCCCAAGACTCACACCATGTGCCTGAAAGTGTTGTCCAAACACTTCTTGAGCTCTCAGGCTTTGTGCTGTCACCACTTGCCTGGGGAGACCATGTTCCCTAATAAACTGCATTGGTTTACCCTAAATATGACATTACCCTATCATTTTCCAGTTAATTATGATTTGATATTCACACAATCCAGGCTAAGGTGGGAGATCCAGGGCAGATTCAGAATAGAAGCCATGCGTTGTTTCTCTGCTGCCAGAAATGATTTGGGACCCTGGTGAGTACCACAGATCCTAAATGGAAAGTGTAAACACACACCAATGGAATGGGACTTTTCAACATAAGTATTTAGGTGTCTCTTTTGATGGAAGCAGTACTTGGAATCCATCAACATGCTAAGAGCTGAAAACAAGCCAAGCAATGCTAACTCTAAGCATAAAGTATGCCACGGGGTTCCAGGGGTGTTTGTCAATTCCTCCATACTTACACACTTGTTAAAATTCACACTTGTTAGAATTTCTGCTGTGCAGAACACTTTGATGTCTCAGATTTCTTTATTTTTTTTTAGTCTCAGTGGGAGGATAAAATTAGGACAATTTGTATAAAAATGAAATTAGCAAGTGTCTTGATTTTAATGCATCTAAACAGAAATGCAATATAATTTCTTAAAGTTGCAATTTTCATAATTTTTGTATCCTAAGAATGACAAACAAAAGGTGTGGCTATGTTATAAGTAATATTATGAAAGTATCATTACATAACTTACAAGAAATTTTGAAATTTATTTTTCTAAAGTTACACTGCTGAAGCAAAGAGTCAATATTTATGAACCATTTCAAATTGATTGAAACTAAATTATGTAAAACTTCTGTATGAAATCTAGTTTTGATCTTATCACATTCCCGAGTAACCATTCCACTTTAAAAAACATTTATTGAAAAATTAGAGTTTAGGCTTTTTTTGTTTTGTTTAGTTTCATTTTGTTTTGTGTCGTTTGCTTTTGGTTTGGTGTTTTCTCAATAAATATGTATTTTTTACTGTCCCATCACCTGCATTAGTATGTTTGTTTGGTATTCACATGCATGTCACCTACATTCCTCTATTTATTCCCTTGAAATTTCATCTAAAAAGATGCTTAAAGAACCCTTGTCTTTTTAATGACTTCTGATAAGGCCTAATTATCATAAAATTGTAAAAAATGTGAAATTATATTCAGTCTGGGTTACATCCTTTATTTTTCCCTTAGAGATACTTTAAAATATGTTAATTAATGCATTTAAGTAAGTAAGGATGATAAATTACTAATCCCACCCTTTTTACTGCTGTCTTGGTGATGCACAGATGTGTATCTATTTTGTTTTAAAATATTTGTTTCTGCTAGGAATGCCCCTTAAAGACGTACAAGGCACATTGCAAGGTTCCTTGAACACAAACATAGCTGATAAGCATGACTTAAAGCTCCACAGGAATCAATTGTGAAGCTACATTCTTGCATATTAATAACTGCTTGGAAGGTGCAGGCATTTGAAAATGAACAGAACTATAATAGATGCAGATTCTAGACAGATGTTTATAGTGCCAGATATACCCTGTGTATGTCAATGGGATTAAAGGCATTATCATTTTTTCAGGTGAGGAAAAGTTATCAGCAAGTTCAAATGTTATGCAGAAGCCAAGATAAATGTAGTTTTTCTGTGAACATTTAACATTTTGCTATGACAGCTAATTGCTGTATTTCCAAAAAGCTGATTACGGCACAAGACTGCCTCAGGTGAGATATGTACAGATGTGGCATATCCTGTGGAACAAGCTCCTTAATATGGTTGAATGATACCTTATTCTAAAAGTCATCCCACAAATATGAGTTCAAGTTCTTGTGAAGACATGGTCACCAAAGCCAATCATAGCACCTGGCAGTGCTTTGCCTTTCTCACCTCACTATTTGTGGATACTGTAGACCCTGACCTTAAAATTACACCAGATCTGTATTCCAGATCTACTGATTTAACACAAAAACCCAACCAACTGTGCAAAATACGTGGCCTATACACAGTATTATGTAATATTTGCCAGCCTTCTGAAGCTGGTACAGGAAATGAAATGTACACCTGCCTTCAGCCTTGTCCAGTTCTTGCCAGTTCATCATGAGCAGACAGTTTCACATGAATGGTAATGTTTTGCATAGAGGTAGATAGTGAACATGCTGTTTATCCTGCTTCTACAATCCTTACACCTGGTATCTAAAAAGTAGAAACATTCTGTATCCCTGAATGTAGAGATGATTAAAAGGACAACAACACCCAACATAATTTATCTCACGTATTTAATAACACAGGCATGTTTTAACTCTGGCTTAAAGGTTAACAGGGAATAATAATCTAAATATTTAGGCTCTACATGTTTAGCTCATTTAATTAAGTAATATTCTATGTTCTGCATGTATTAGCATTTCAGAACTTAGAATCAAAGAGGAATATATTGATTTTGATAACTCTTTTTATGCACTAGGATAAAAAAGTATGACCTGGTCAAAACCATTTTTTAAAATTTGAATGGAAAATTCCAGGAAGTCTTTTGTTTCAGTTTTTTGGTTTTGGTTTCAGTTGCCATGTTACAACAGTCATAACAGAATGTTTTAACTAATTTTGTTTTGGGATCTTCTCCTTTGTCTGTATTTTAAACAGGAGCAAAATTTGAAGCAACGGGAAATTACTTGAACCAGAGATGCTGAATTTCCACCAGGTTAACTGCACCTTTTGCCTAAATATAATTGAAGAAGAATGCATTCCTTCATGCTCTGAGTGAGGGTTTATTGTACAAAATTAAAATCGAAAATGATATTTTGAGGGGTAATTTTGTACTTTTCTGTGGTTTGGCATCATCTTTTTCTGCTTTGTTACAAATGCAATCCTTGCAATTCCTTGTTTATTTTAATAAGCCATTCATTACACTTCATCAACCATTCCTCCTGCTAGGAAAATTACCTCTAAAACTTTAGTAATTAAAAAGTGTACCATCTGAGAAGAACAGGAAGAACAATAACACAGGCATTAATGAAAAGCACTTTCTCTATCTGACATTCTGGTTATTGCTATGTCTGAAATGCCAAAATCTGATAGTACACTTTTATAATTCCTTATATAATGAAATGCTTAAGAAATATTCTACAGTGATTGGGCCATCATTAACAGCTATGAAATTGGGTGTCCCATGGGGTTTTTTCCAATTTAAAGAGGGTTAAATTGCTAATTTACATATTAATTAACATGCATTCTAAAGAACAGTAAATGTAATTCCATAGCATCTAGCATTTAACAATTTGGCTTATCAAGACACTAAATTTAAAAGAAGCTCTGTATTATTTGCAAGAATTTTTTTTTTTTTTGGGGGCTAATCATGATAGGAATCTCATTATTCTAAGGAACATGCAATTTAAAAAGGATGAATACTGCCAATTTATTTACTTTATCACTGAGTAATAAGAAAGCAGCAAAACATTGGAAGGGCAGCAGGTTCAACAGTTCTTTATAAAGCTCACTGATCTGCACAGACTGGTGAGTTTAAAATAAAGAATTGTTCCTGGTGACATTTCTTTGGAATGTGTTGCCTCGAGTCACTCCTAATCACCAGAGTGTGCTCAGTGGTATTTGATAATGCAGCTTGTGCTGCTCTGGAACTCCTCTGGTTCATGCACTTGCTCTGGTGTGCAGCTGAAGCATCTCTGTGTAGCAGACCTATAAATACAAGCCTCCCCTCATACTATTTAAGAAAATATTGCATGATATTATAAAGCAAGCATTCATTCTAAGAAAATTTCAAACTGGGAAAAGAAATGTTTTTAATACAGTGAAGCCACAGAATTATCATGTTATGTCCTGCTTTTGTGCATATGTTATACACTATTCCTTTAATTAAATGTTGATTTCATCCTGTTTTGCTTTATGCTACCTTTATTTGCATTAGTTTCTGTGATGTGACACAACCTGATTGTCTGTTCCCCTGAACTGCTACTTCAGCATTTCAAAATTGCTAGATTGCAGGTGCTCAGAAGCACAGCAGCTGTGATGCAAACATGTTTTTTGAAAGGCAGGATTTCTGTGGTTCTAAATAACACAAAGAAGCACTCAGTACAAGAAAGCGTTGGTCTTATATTATCTAGCTGTAGTAAAAGATGAAGATGTATATGAAAACATCAATATGCATTCCATTATTTGCTTTTTTTTCAGATCCCAGCCATTTTTTAATGTTGTGTAAGTTCTCTGTATTATTTTCAATACAACACTGTGTGCCAGTACAGTATCTATGGTACTCTCTTTAACAGAATTAGAGTTGTGAAATGTGACCTATTCACTCAATTCCTCATCTCTAAATGCAATGACTTAGACATTGGTGGCACTAAGTGGCTGACATTGAGTTTCCTGCTGTGCTTTATCCTGGCATTTCTCCTCATTTACTGATTATTTCTCCTGGTCCTTCCTCTTGTAGCTCTTCCTTCTCCCTTGTCTTCTAATTTCTGAGTCATACTTCCATGCCCTGCTGTTCTTGCAGTTTCTGTCCACACCTATTTCTGTAATTGCTTCCCAAACCCACTTGTTCTCCTTCTGTTTTCCCCTCATTTCACATCTTCAGTTCTTTTGCAGGTAGCAGCTGCATCCCTTGCACAAAGTGGATTAAATTCTGAAGCACAGTCCATCTTCAGTACTGAGTCAGGGATGTTTCCTCAGTGAAAACGTGCAACCTGAGATTGAAGATTTAATTAAAGGGCAGATACATAAAAGTATCACATTAGGGTGTCCCAACAGTATTGATTCTGAAGTCTTCTCACTTCTTTATCCTTGACTTTGCAAATGCTGTGTATTTTTACTGTTATTTGCTAAAGCTTGTGATCCATAAACAAGATTTCAGCCCAGTAACCAAGAGCAGTGGAAAGCTTCTTAAAATACAAAGTGTTTGTAAACCTTAATTATAAGCATCACAATCAGTTCTGTATCTAACAATCCAATACCACTGGGGTAATCTAGTTTGTAATCAAAACTAATTTAGATTACTAGAATGATGAATGAAAGGGGTTAGTTCACATGAACAAATTCTGAAATAGTGAGAAAAACTTCTAAATTTAATTATGGAAAAGGCAGTGTGAGAAAAGCAGAACTATTCAGCAAGAAACTCAAAACTTGCTCTTTGGGAACAGTTACAGTCAGAGTGGAAGTAATTTTTGGAAGTATGAACAAGAACATACACTGAAAAATCAGTGTATGATGAACAGCTAGGAAAGTGTGAAGCTATAACAGAAATTAGAGAATGTAATAAATAGCATAGGAATAGAAAGTAACAAGAAAATCACTAGTTTCACGAGCAAGAAAAAAGTGTGTCTTTAACGCGCAAAGACACTGAAATGATAGGATAGGGTATAGAAATCAATTATTTGCTTTTAGCTTTGGTCTTCATATAAAAAGAAACCGGACCAGACTAGAAACATCAAGAGTATGTTGTTTCCAAGGGAAGAGAAAGATGTGCTTAGAAGGAGAGAGGAGAGAAAATTGAATTGTTTTATTTATATTGTAGATTAATGAATAAATAAAGTAACAGCTGAGAATTCCACAGTACCCAGAACCCCAAATTCAAGAGAAAAAAATATTTCAAACAAGAAGAAGTGTCTGGCAAATGTTATACTGGAAGAGGTGATCATTCTAAATAATTGTATAGTGGAGATAGCTAAAAAATAAACTGGTAATAGATTTGTGTAAAGTTAGAGATAAGCAGGCTTTTCACTGAAATTAAAGGATACTTTGTGGAAAAAAATCTGTGAAACTGTTGACTATATTGAATCATAATGTCAATATTTTGATGTATGTGTTGAAAGCATCCAGTCTGACTAAAGATATTTATGGTGAATATTTTGGAGATGGAAAATATAAATAAACTTTCATCTTTAACACCCTTCTCTTGTAAAACATATGAGCATCCTTCATTTTATGCAGTTAAATATTTTAATTTATTTTTGCGGGGGTTGCTTATAGGGCTACCTCTTGGAAATTCCACAGTTTTCATGACTGGGCCTAATTTTAAACCCTCTAAATTGCACACATATAAACATTTTTGTATGTGATAGTAACTTTGGAGCATAGAAATCCATCGGCAGTTTAAGAGGACAATAACTATGACATATACTAAATTCTTGCTTCAAGTCCACTTATAAACCAGCTGTTTGAAGGAATCTAATATCATATTAATGATTCTCTTGTTTGACTTCTTTTCTTTAATCTTACTAGGGATGTGAGGAATGTGAAAGTTTTGTTATAAGTATGCATGTATTTCTTGACAAGCACCAAACCAAGGTGGTTTTTTTGTGAGTTACAGGAGCAGAATCCTGGTGACTTCAGACAACACCCCCTTGCTAACTGAAAGCAAGGAATTATGAGGTCTTTTAGCACTCAGGTGGTCTCCTGAGGAGCCCACAGAGTGCAAAACTTGGCCCTCCAAAGCCAGGGCCAGTGTCCTGCCTTTAGAGGGTCACCTTTGTAAAGGCTAGTGTCTGTAGCAATGCAGTTTTAGACCAGACAGATATTTTCCTTATAGGGAAGATATGTTTTAGTTTTACCTTAGGACCAAAAAGGAGAAAGCCCTAGAAACTTGTGCTCTCCAAGCTGCCATTGGCTTTATGCCAGGACAGATGCAGGGATTGGTCTCTTTCCCTGTCTTTCAGCAATGTAGCTGTTCTCTATTGGGCAGCTTGCCAAGGACACCTCTTCAACCATTAGATACTTAATGGGCTGCACAAAGCCCCTCGTGGCTTTTTTGGGGTGCTTTACATGGTGCTATGGTCTCCCTGCACTTGTGTATGGCTTATTTTTATTTGCATTATACTGTTATTATTTTCTCTTGTTATTAAAACCTTTTCTGTTACAACGGACTCCAGAAGAAGTTGTCTTGCTCTTATTAAGCCACTCTGTGAGGTGCAGGCACCCTCAGAGACTTGATGCATCTCCACGTGGCTCACTCCATGCTGGCCACGTGTAAGTGGGGAGTTCAAGTGTCCTGATGCAGAGGTGCAGGAGCGGGGGCTGCAGGGAAGGACCTCGGTGCTGCCCACATGGGAGCACCAGCGGAACAGTGGGTCCAGCTATGTTTCTAGGGAAAAAACCAGAGACTACACAAGCACACATAGTTGGGGACCTTCATGCTTGTGTAGTTCTGTGGTTGGTGTGTTCTTCTAGCTAAATCTGCATTCCTTTGTACACAAGAAGGTTTCTCAGTATGCTTGCCTAATTTCCCATATCCTAAGGTGAAATTCTTCAGATATTGCCAAACCAGTTTTTCTTCCTCCAAGTGAAAATTGTTTGGATAGTACAGGTTTACCTTGGTGCAAAAAGACGAGATTTACTTTTCCTCCAATAAACATTGAGATGCTGGAAAAAACACCCTCAAAGACAAACTAACAGGATCTCAGCATTTACACTCCTTCCTGGGGCTTTCTCTGTGTTAACTTATCAGTGCATTTTCTGGGTGGTAGCAGCAATGCTAGCTAAAATGTAAGCATATTTGCTAGCTTTGATGTTTAACAGGAGCTAAATCTCTGCCTGAATTAGAGTTTAAATCTACAAGCATCATAAAGGCTTAACAGTAAGTGCCAACAGCTGAACACACTAAATCAGGCTCTCATGCCAAAAATATAACCAAATGCTAGTATGCGTGGATGTAAACACTAAAATACAGGTATGTGCATGCAAACTAGAGTAGACTGAAATTTCTGTTTGCTTACTTAGTACTATCTGCTTCAAGAACACTAAAATTTATACTTTTTGTTAGTTTGTGTATTTTTTATCGTATAAGAGAAAGTGATGCATTTAACTATATGGTTAAATTTTGACAACAAAACTAAAGACTTGCTTTGTCATCAGAAACCCCAAGATGGCAATACAGTCTTGTTTTCTTTGCTGCTTATATATCTATCATTATTATTATTATCATCACAATTATTATATTGCAGTACATGGAACAGATTTGTGATTTTCTCATTTGCTGGCTTCTCAAAGCCTTGCTGATTACTAAGGATTATTTATACAAAAATTTGAAACCTCCAACTACTTTGATGTTAACTGAATGAATGAACACTGTGCATGACCTGGAGCTATTAAAAGATTCCATTTAAAAATGTCAACCAAATAGACATCTCTGCTCAAGTTTGGCTTCATTTAACACATGGTTAAAAAGAACTACACATATATTATTTTCAGCTTGGCCTACTCCCACATTTATTACATTTTCAGGTAGCAGGCTATCTTGGCTGTCTATATCCTGATCACTTTATGAATTCACACCAGGACCCTTGTGCTTTTCAGTGTTCAGACAGCTTCAGCAGAGCCAAGGCACTGTTCTGATGCAGTTAACTTTTGTTGCAGAGAATGCAGTGAGCAAGTGAGAGCAAGTGTCTTTCACCTTGATGCTTGAGGAGAGAAACTGCAGATTTAAATAATGGGCTACTCCCCACAACTGCTGCCCCAGACTTGGTAAAGTCATAGGAAAAAACACAAAGGAAAAAAGATGCGATTTCAAGGGGATTACAGATATGTGGTGGGCCAATGAGAGATGTATGCACAGGGCTGTATGGTGATGAAAGATTAGGTTCCCCAGGAAAGTCACTCACACTCCTGCCCCAGCCTAGTTAACTATCAGGTTTGACAACAGAGGGCTCAGGTAAAGCTGGCTGGGAGTGCAAACTTCCAATCAGACAGATTTTCTGTACTCACTTTATCCAGCCCTGCACTGAAAGAAGTTAATTTCCAATAGCAGGTAATATCAATGAAAAATTCTTGTAGTGTGTGAGGAAAGATGTTGCAACTAATGCTGGCAACCAAATAAATAAGAATTGCTTAATAGTGAGACAATGTTACTCAAAAATAGATAAATAATATTAGGAATTTCCTAAGGGGGGTCATTACAGTTAGAAGATAATGAAGATGTAGATAATGAAGGTGTAGACCATCTTTGATGGTCTGTCAAAATTTTATGCATATATATGTACTCATACATCATATTTTTATGTCTAAAGGTTTTAAGGTATGTAGCAAGCAAAATAATTAACTCAGAAAGACAGCAGAAAGACCATTTATGCAAACAAGGCCAGACTCTCATCATAACATTTTGCAGCCTCTGAGGACAGGGAGGGCTGGTACATCAACTGCTAGGCCCAGGACTCAGCACTTCCTGCTATAAAAACTGGTTGAAATCATCTATAAGAAGATGGATTGCAAAATTAATTTTATGAAACCATAATATTTGGAGATTAAAGCCACAATTCTCTGAATAAAATCTGTTTCCTCTGGAAGAAAACAAAAGACTTATGATTAACCACTCAGTGCAATATCCTTTTTTCTGCCTTTCTATCTTCTCTAAATATCATTGTCACTTTAAAACTAATTGTGAAGTAGTAGCATTTAAATGGGAAATCACACAGGAGGACTATACTGTATTGTTACTGAGATGCAAAGAGTGTCTCATTTTAATTTACTCTCCATTAGAAGAATGATGTTTAGAACATATCCATGCAGATTACTAAAGCTACCCCCAAATTACTGCTGGGAAACAGAAAACAGACCTTCAGAGGAAGAAGCTCTTGTAGTGGCTAATAAACATTTTGAAACTAAGCTAACTACACCCACAGGAAACCATAAGTTAACTTCTTTTGTGTTTTTTTTTTTTTTTATTACGTTGATAAAAGCATGAAGAACAGAGGCTTTTCTGTGACTGGCTATAAAAGTCAGAGAAAAGGTACACCTACACTATTCCTAGAGGCAAACTAATGCTTTTCCCAGACTTGGCTGACCAGGTAAGAAGTGAGAGGGGAGAAGAGACTGAATTACCCTGTCACATCAGGAGGGTGGCTAGCTCATCCTGCACTAACTGAGCTTCTGAACTACATCTGAAAGGGCAGGATGAGGTGAGCTTGCACTGCCAGTTGGTATTCTGTAAGTGTCATGCATTTCTGTGCAGACTCTTAGTTTCCAGCACTGTCTGGCAGCTTTTAAAACAATAAATTTATCTGAAAATTAAGAAGAGTTTTATTGCTTAAACAAGCCCTTTGGTAAGAGAAACCTGCCAAAACCTCCCCTGCCCAACAACCCAATCATAGCTGGTGCATGAAGCAGGCTGTTTGATTTAGCATAAACTGCTTTTTGCAGGGGGAGAGTGTGAAGAAGAAAGAGCACAAATGGCTCCATTTGAGTTCAGATGCATTTCTGATGTTAAAAAAACAGCTGAAGGGTGAAAAGATCTTTTGTGCAGCAAATGGGCATTTATAGGGATTAGAGTCACTGGTTTAGGATCTGGAAAAAATGTTTGTTTTATATTATTATAAACATTTTTATGGATTAATTAATGAAATGGTAATGAGAGGAATTGCTTTTGATTTAATGCATAAATACATAACTCTGGTTTGGGAGTTTTGGGACAAGAGAGTCCTATTATTTCCCATGGGTAGCTGACTGGGGTGCTTGAATTCAGCAGGATGGTTCAGCATTTGATGAGTGGTCAGACCTTAGGCAGTTTTTTAATGAAGTGCTGTGATAGATGCACACAGAAAATTCCAGGGTGATTTACATCCTCTGTGATACTGCAGAAGACCATAGGATTGCTTTCAGGGAGAGCGAGGAGTTTTGCCTTTAGGGTTGCTCATTTTGTTCAACATTATTATTTCTAATCCTCTCTCAGAAATACTGGCAGTTTCTAATGCTTTCACATATTTTTGAGGTATCTCCTGACCCCTGTGAACCCAGAAGTGTGATCACACAGAGGACAACTAATTCCCTGGCAACTTGGATGCATGCAATACGTGAGCACTTAAATGCAAGCACTGGCAGAAATACAGGAGAAAAAGCTCCATCTATGGAATCTAGTTACATGTGCTTTACATGACGGGTCAGCAGATGTGATCCCTCACTTCAGAGGTTCAGAAAAGTTCACTCCTGGACTTTGCAACCAATTTTCATTAAATTCTGAAGTGTTTATGTGAATTATTTGTGTTTTCCTTCTTGCCAACTGAAATATGGGTTTTGCTAAAATTGGAGGAAAATCAGAATGCAGGAAATAAACTTAATAGGCACTTATGGGTAGAATACACCTACCACATACAAATGTGATAACCAAAAAAGTGATAAAAAATTATTATTTATTATCTTTTTCTAGGAATCCAACATCTCATTAGGGATTATTTTGTATCATGTTCTGCATGCAAGGCAAAATATATTTCACCTTAGAAAAATTATGAGACATAGGTTTTTAACTCCAGAAACAGATGCTTCAAAAAAAAAAAAAAATAGACATTCTTTTCTGTCCTTGAAACAGCACAACCAGCTAGAAACAAAGTAGTCATGTGCCTTCTGATAAAAGCATGAAGAATAGAGGCTTTTCTGTGACTGGAAGGGTCAAAAGAGTGGCCTGGTCATTTGAGGAAGTGGTCTTTGGCCCTGCCTGTGGTTTTTCAGTAATTCCTCATTTAAATATATCAAATTAAGTGTGGACATCAGTATTAAGCTTTTATCTAAAACTACAGGTGGAGGTCTTTCAGTCAGAGTAGCTTAAAAGAAATTGTGAAAAAAATGCATATTTTCCATTTTATTTTCATGGAAAGTTGCATGTTAAAATAGAAAACATCAAATGATGAATTGTCTTCTACTTGGGTGAATTTAGAAACCTCCCACAATCAATGAGGGAAGAGAGACAGTAGGAACATGCAAGACATTTATCAGGTTTACCTGCTTGTGAGCGTGGTCGTAAGAATTGATGTGGTTGTCAAATTCCTGGTGTTTGTGGTACTGCTTGTCACATAATTCACAGTAGAAGTTAGCCTTCACATCCTCCAGGGCCTTAGCTGCAGCTCTCTCCTTCTCAGCATAGTCCTGCAAAGGCAGAGGCAAAGGGAGGCACTTCACCTGAGACCATGAACTCCTGCTTCAGCAGCTCTTTCCATCAGCCACGTTACAAGCACTGGACAGCTACAACACCAGACTCCATCCCAAACATGCTAAGAAGGTTTTGGTCTTAAAAGTATTCAATAAAAGAGTTGTGTTTCCTGGGGAATTGTTCTTACTACTCATTGTAGGTTCTGCAGTAAGAAAAGTAGAAAGGAAGGGGGTGCAGAGGAATGCCATCAGGATACTGCCTAGCTCCTGGGCAGGAAAGCTGAGCAGTGAAGAACAAGTAAGCCCCCAGCCTGTTGACTCTGACACCTGCCCCAGATTGCCCTAATGGCTGTCTGCTCTTCCAGGTATTATTGCTCAAAATAAATAAACTGGTTTAATCTGATACTATGGCAGATTTTGTGTTCTGCTTTCTGACTTCTATGAAATATTCACTGGGGCCAGACAGTAGATTGCTATGGCTGGCTGAGATTTCCCTGGAGCAGAGCCACCTCTACAAGAGCCTTTGCTGTTCTTCCCTGTCCATCCCCACATCTGCATGAAGGGACACACCAGCCTGACCAAACTCTTGCCTGTCTGACACAGGGCATCACCACTGAGGAGAGCACTAGCTCATGTCCAGGCTCATGCAAACACAGCTGAAAACAGGGAAAACACAATTAGTTCCTACATAGTCACCTTCCATATCTCCCCAGTGACACAAGTGAGTGTTTGTGAGAGTCAAATACTTCAGTTTAATACATATTATTAGGTTCAAAGAGCAAGTTCCAAACATAGGAGCCCAAAGTTACTGAGTTATAATTAATGCATTTAAATAAGAGGACTAATATGAAAAATTGGCAGCAGCCTTTGTCAATCTTATTTCTCTTAAAAGTCCTTCATTATACTGTTGTTATTATTATGACACTTCCTTAAACATTTTACATTAAAGTGCAAACTTCTGATATGGAAAACAAGCACAAAAAAGTTGGTAGAAGCTAGTCATTTTATATTCATATTGACAAGCTGATATTTCTAGAGTGTATGTAATATATTGCCAGGGATTGCAGTAATTCATCATTTGCTGTATGCTTTTACTTTCCTAAAGAATGAGTACTTTCTGCTGCCAGGCTTTCCATGCTATACAGTCAGTGTTGTCTGCTGTCCACATGCTTTCACCACTGTGTGTGTGACAGATTCGGAGTACAGGAAAGCCAGGACACACTGCACATTTGGGACAGGCTGCTCTCAGCACATCACAGAGCCCAGCACAGCTGCAGGGACCACAGTGGGGTGCAGGCTGGTGTTTGGGTATGGCAGATTAACATGAGCCCCTCAGAGGGGGAAGGACTTTCCCAATGAGTGACATGATTCCAGTCTGAGGCTTGGCCAAGCAACTGGTGCTGGTTGTCAGTGTGACACACTGAACTTTGCACAGCTCTGTGCTGTGAGCCCTTCTGTTTTGCCCTGGCCTTTACCCCCTCAGATTGGTGTGAATAAGTCTTTTTTACACCATAGTTTTAGAGGCTGCCTTTGCTGGTGAAATTAACTTCAGCTAAATTTGGCTGTCTAGAAGTTAGGTGCATGGGTAGGACAGTATCCTAAGCTTCTTCTGTAAAAAGCAGAAAAATACTGGACACTGCCAAATGGTTATTAATCCCATCTATTTCAAAACCCCATTTTAGGATGAGATTAAAGTCTCCAAAGGTTCTATCTCTCTCTGACCACTGCAAGGCTTTAAATTACTAACCTGGCCTACATCCTTAATTCTTAGATTGCTGAACTCAAAGGTAATACATTCTATACTGTATTTCTTTAGATTAAATTCTAAATCTCCCCATGAAACTTGCATGAACTGACCTACTTGAAGACAGGAGGTCAAAGGGGAGCACTGTGCCCAGAATTTTGATTTTACATCCTATGAATGATACCAATGACATGCCAGTCCCTCCCAGGGGAGGAACTGCAAATAAATCTGTTTCATGTGAGCATATAGATCAGGTGGGTCAATATACTATAGTACACTCAGAAAACAACTAATCTGAGCTAACATTTCTCCACTTGAGAGGCTGCTCAATTATGGTAGTTAATCCTTGATTGTATCAGGGAGAAATATTCTCACAATCAAATAGTTAAATAGCTTTCATTAGTTATTTAAATTTACAGAGCCCATTAAAAAGTGATACTTTTCAGCTTATGTTTCAGACCCATTGTTTTGCTAGCATTAATTATTCACCAGGCCTTTGATATAATTAAAATGCATAAATTAGAATGTGGATGCAATAGTATTAATTATGCAGAGATGTGTTCCCTGAAAGTCAAGTGTTGGAGGCAACATATTTTTATTCTAAACTGGTAAAAATGTAAGTTTTGCACTCACTGGATACCAGCTGAAGCAAAATTGTTTTGCAGGAGGGGTTGTGCTTGGTCTGAACTGTCAATTAAATGTTTACAATCTGCTCCATCTTTCCTTCTGCTGAAGGAGAAGCCTAATTGTTTGGGGTGAATGCACCACATTACTGTCTGTGAAGCACAACTGAAACTGCTGCTCATGAACATTCCAAACTGCCAACTTTATCTTTCTCAGCAGAAATTAATACAGTTCTCTTCCCATAAAGATGTTTTAAAATAGCAACAAGGCAGCTCCCAGGTGCATCCTAAGATAATCACAACTACATCCATTGCCTTATTGCTTAATTATGCTTGTCTACCATGGCAAAATGTACAACTTCCTGCTTGCTTATCGATCAGATGCAGGGAAATTGAATGCCACATCACATACTTTAAAAGGTCATGGATTTTTCTTTCCCTATGAAGACACAAGAACTTCTAGCACTACTGTAAATTGTGCATAGTCAAATGAATTTTCACATCCAGACTACTAATATAATTTCACTGGGATTGTATAGACCGATGGTCAATTCTGGCACGATAAACTTGATCACATGAAAGAAAATCTTCGGAATTACACCTGTATAAATCATATGTGATCATGAAGGTCTGATCACACAAATGCAGACACAGGCAGGCAGGAAAGATGCACCAACACATTTCGAACTGTGGATCTTCAATGGTAAGGAATATCTGTGTCACAATCTCATAAACGTTTTTCTGGATCATACCCTCTCTAGTAATGGCACATAGCCTGGGTACACACGTGCATACTTATAAGACAATATAAGTTAGCAGCTCTGTTTTTGAGTCATGGATGACAGTGGTGCAAGGGGTGATGCCATCCTTGGAGGTAAGAACTCCTAGAAACTGTGGATTAATCAGCTTCTGTGATGCTGGATGCAGACAGTGTAGTGTAAAAGGATGAAGAAGTGCAGAATATGTCTCTGACACATTTTTCCTAGAAGCCAGCAGAAAGGCTCCATATTACAGATTGTAATTGCATTCACATCAATTTGACCCACAGAGACACATAACTGTAATAATTGTTTACATATTAGATTAATTTTAAAAAATACTTCTCTAGCATGTTAGGCTGGAAGTGCTTTCACTTATCAGTGACTTTGCAGTATGATTCGTATCATGAAAATGCAATTAATGGTAGCTGACATTTCATTTTCTAATATAGGGAAAATCAATGAAAAATCCCATGTAACTGAGTTTTCTTGAATGTTGCCACTGACATCTAGTCAATTAGACATCATTTATTAAATACAGAGTCTGTAATAGATATTTAATAGACTGCATGGCCATTAAAGGATGCTGACTTAGACAGAACAATACCACATTTCTTGTCTCAGTAACTGATAGCAAATATATCTGCTATGTTCAAATGGACTGAGGTGAAAAGTAGGTCACTTGATACAATAAAACTTGCAAAGGCAATTTTCTACAAACTCATGGATTTCTATAAATATAGTGGAGTGAATGCATTTTGCTTGTAATAGAATATGAGAAAAATATTGCATCATTAGCCTGCTTTTGATTACCTATTTCTAAATTGGAATGCAAAATTAGTGACAGAACAGGTAACTCACATTAATGCAGGGCTCAGTAAGTGACAGACTGCTCCCTCTTTGGGGATATAAGCAATCAGAGTTTGGTAACTTATATATAATTTTGTGAACCAGATTAGATATGAATGCAAGTTTTAAATACTTATGCAACTACTGAAGTGCCTCTTGGGGGTTCTCAGGCTAGAGGTTAAAGGATAAACAGGACAAATATAAATACATGAATTAACTAGATTACAGTCTCCATCTAAGACTTTTAAACATATTTTCATTAGTGATTTAGATGACAAAAATTAATTGTGTATGAAAATGATTATGTATGAAATTTATGAATGAATTAACAGCATAGGGCATACAAATGCTTTAGGGACCAGCATCAAGATTCAAAATACTGTTATAATCTTCAAATATGATCTTAAATCAGCAAGATAAAATCCAGTAAGATGTGTGTCAACTGCTGCACTTTGAAGGGGAAAACCACGATCATCAATACAAAATTGGGAATAGCAGAGTAAATGCAAATGCAAGGGAAAAGTTTCAAGAGTTAGAGTGGAAAAGAAATCAAATGAAAGTCAACAATGAAAGTCAAGGCAAATCACATTCTGACATGTTAATAGTAATGTTATAAGTAAGATGCTGAGGGTGATTATTCCACTTGATTCAGTATTGGTGAAATGTCAGCTGTAAAATACTATTTGGTACATCTACAGCAGCAAATTACTCGGCTTTTAGAATCTGGCTCTGTTTCATTCCCTCTCCACAAGTGGTAGTTCATTCCCAGGCTTTTTCATTTCAGAGTTCCCTTTGAGATAAAAAGGATTGCAGTTCCAGAATAACATTTGGTGCAGGGACCACACTCTACAGGCAGCAAGGATGAGACACCACCAACCTCTCCATGCCCTGCACAGTCTTAGGAAAACCCAAATGATTTTTCTCAAAGAAAGCAACACTTGCATGCCACAAAACAATTACCCCAGCAGCAGTTTAATGTAGCCCTTAGACTTCTTCATACAGACTGAAATAAAAACAAATACAATAATTACACCTAATGGTACCAGACAGATACTTAGGGATACTTAGGGCAATATGGGCATATGGGCATTTGCCCTGGGGTGTATGTGCTTTGTGGGGAAGACCAAAGTGCAGATGTAGCCTTTGAGACAGTTTGTTTCCCACAATTTGAGAAAGGCATAGATGTATTTGGGAGATGTTCGAGCAGAAGTGGAGGGATAAGGGGTTTAAAAGTAAGTTACATGCCTAAATTAGGCAAACTAGACCTCAGTCTGTAATTCATATTTTCATTGGATCATTAATGTGAATCCTTGTAAACATTTTTGAAGGAAATCTAAAACTTCCCAGGCTGGTATAGAACATCTCTGGGTGGTCAGGACCTGTGCATTGATGTGTAGAAACAGCAATTGTAGAACCTTCATTTTGAGTGCTCTTTCACCACATCTTACAAATTCACCAGTTTAGGGATACCTGCTCATAATTTTTTATGTCCTTATTTATATTTTCTTCTGCAGCTAGAGTGAGAGATTTTAAAAGATCTTTAAAACTCAGCAGGCAGGTGATAGAATGCAGGAAGTAATCAAAGTACCTGTGTGCAGCGTGGGACTTGAGTATCACAAAATGTCCTGATATTAAGATATGTAACTGAACATCAGGTTGGTTGAAATTAATGAACTTTTCCCTGAAACGTCTCTTTTTTTTTCTCCCTGGAGAAGGCTATTCTCTTACCTAAAGACTTTCCTAGGGAAGTTTAGCTGTGGAGATAGAATAAAAAGCAAGTGATTTGTTCAGCTGCAATAGCTGGCAGTACAGAACATTTTCATTTATCTCACATATGTTCTGCTATTCTCCACCTTGAAAACTCAATGCACAGTTTCCACCACTGTGGGATCTACAGTGAGGATTTACAGAGCTATCTATTGCAAAGGATTCTTTCTTCAAAGGCAGTAAATGCTGCCATTCTCAGCTGACTCATAGAGGGCAACACCTAACTTCTGAAAATAAATACAACTTCATATTTTTCACACTCAGCCAATTACTGCAACATTTTCAATCGTATGCACATCCATTTGCTACAAGGATGCTGAGAAGTGCAATGCTTTTAACAGGTCCTACTTGCCTCTCAGAGTACCACCCTACTGGGACCAATAGGACATGTAAACTAATCCCTAATCTATTTACCATCAAAATCATCACTGGTGATTGGAACAAACCTTATAGGACATAAGAATTCAAAGAACATGAGCAGATTATTCAGATCTTCAGAAAAATCTTTTATTTTCTAAGACAAGTGGTTGCTCCTGGTAACTTTATAAAGGAATTGATCTTTGAGATTTTCTATACTAATTTTCAACATTATAAATGGAGCATACAACCACTAAGACTCTTTGTTGTGGATATAGAAGGCATTTTCCAAACATCCCAGTGTGATTCAACATTTTTCTTGTCATTGTCAGAAACTGGTTGAATTGAGGGAGCTGCATATATTAGATTTTCTGAAAATGTGACCAACAGTTGACCTGCAAAGGTAATTAGGTACCTAACTGTAAGTTACGTATTTTATGTGTTCAGTTTAATTTTTAGGAAAATATACAATTAATCAATTTGATTATTTACATAATTTTTATATTGCAGAGGGATATATCTAAAAGGAATTATGTACTGTTTTTGGCTGGGATGGAGTTAATTTTCTTCATAGCAGTTCAGTTTTCAACTGGGGTTAAAACACGAGAGAATAATTATCAAAATATAATTTATTTAACTGAGAAAAAACTGCCTGAAATCACATGCAGTGCAGAAATAAGAGTTCTAGGATTAAGCCAGCTTAAAGATGTTATTAAAAATAGAGTGGAAATGACATAAATGGAAAGAAAGTTCAATTTGAGAAGATCAAGGGGTAAAATGGAGATCAGTGATGAGTATTGTCTCCATAGGTCCATATTAGGACCAATGCTGCTCAGTAACATCATAGATGACATAGTGGGATCAAGTGCACCTGCAGAAAGTTTGCAGATGGCAAAGAAGCTGGTGGTAGGGTTGAGATGCCTGAGGCCACTTCTCTCTGATGCCATCCAGAGAGAACTGGACAAGCTCAGCAAGTGGGTGCATGTGAATCTCATGAGGTTCAGCAATGCCAAACGTGAGGACAACCCCCAGTTGTAAAAGAAGGTGATAAAGGATGTGCCCCATGTATAAACCAACTACTGAGATTCAGATTAAAGAAGAAATAAAATTGAATACAGCAAATACACAATTTCCAAACAGTCTAGGAAATGCATTCAGGCATAAAGACCAAGTGATATACATGAATTCTTCAATATATTTAGGCTGGAATCCATAAAGTTTCTCATCATCAGTGGAAAAGACTGGAGGACAACATTCACATTGAAGCTGCAGGTGTCATTCTTAAGATGAAGCATGAGATATTTATGAGGCAGAATATAGGATCTAATTTGGTTGACTAAATTTGATTTGAAGATTTAGTAAAATCTAAAGTCACACTAAATCTGTTTAATTATTAATGTCTTGCCACTTGATTTTTATCTCTGGGCTTCACTGTTAATCTATGCCCTATATTAATGTTAGCATTAGCATTTGACTTATTTCTCTGAAAGAATTTCCAAGCATAAAGTCATTAAAGAACAATTTCAAAATACAAATGCTGCCATTAAAGAACAACAACAAAAAAATTGTTGCAATTCACTAACTAGAGTAACAGCCCTAAGAAGGTAAAGAAATATGACTCAAGGACAGCCTGAGAACACAAAGGGCATCAGAACTGCCAAAATTACTGGTGGTAGAAGCTGAAACAATTTCTGGGGTAACTGGAAACAGATGTGGGTTTCTTACAGTTAAGTTTATATTCTAGGCATTTAAAAGAAAATTCTAAGAGCTTTATGGCTAAGATTAAAAGGATAAAAAATTATAGAGGATCTCAATATATTTCCAGCCACTCTGCAGATATGACTCACTGATCTTACATGTCAATATGACTGTGGAAAAATATATAGATAGATTAGAAATGGTTTTTTTTAAGTTGGACAGAAGAACTGTTCCTGTTATGGAGAAGAAAAAGAACCCCCATCATTCACTTTTTCCTCATAGTCCTGCTTTTCTGCACAAATGTGAGTCCCTCAGTGAATCTGATTGTGACGTTTTTGTCTGCCTTCTATTCAAAGTCAATTCCTTCAATTTGTTCACTGATTCATACTACTTTCTCTCTCCTCCTCTCCAGTGATCATTTCTTTTACTCCTTTTCTGATGACTGAGGTATTATCAATTAATCTGAAGAGTTAGTCCTCCATTTATGTCTTACCATTCTCACTTTTCCACTTGCAATTTTTAGAGTACAATGCATGTCCTGGCGCTGCATTTAACGGATTGATGTGATGTATTTCTTTGTCACTTCTTTTCAGATTAAATGTACTTGACATTTTTTAAGATCTTTGTACATTTTGACCTAAAGGCTTCTTCTATAAAACACAATGGAATAAAACTTATTTGGAGTGTCTTTCATATTTGAGCTAGCTAAAAGCACTTTGCAACAATGATTTTGATCATTGTTTAGGAAATTGTGTAGGAAATACAGCATTTGATATGAGCATAGTAATAGTTATCACACAACTCCTATATGGCTGTTAGAACCATTTTTATTAAGTGCCTTTTTCACAAAATACAGGCTAATCATATCAGATAGCATTTTATAGTCTTTAATAACTATAGCATTAAACTTTTAAATCTCTCTCTTTTAACATTGTTGGACTCTTTCTTTGCAGATACCACAATATTAAAACCAGTTCCTGTGAACTTATTCAGTATCATAAATGACGAAATATATCTAATATCAGTGGGTTTCTTTGCTCACAAAAACAGATAATAATTTTTGATTTTATGATCAAATAATAATAAACGATTAGTAAATCCAGATTGATCAATTTATTTCTTATGCATATTTACAATCTGCTTAAATAAATGTCTTACAGGGTAAGAATTATCATACATTTGAATGATATTTATACCATTCACCTTCACTTAAAACTCATCTAAAAGATACTGCAGCAATGTTGCATTGTGTAGCATTTGATGACAAGTTTTTAACCAGAAATCAGGGTATTTATGCATATTAGTTTTTACTGTATTATTTGTTGTTGTTGTTGTTATGGTTATGATTATGATTATGGTTATTACTTAACAGAAGACCAGAACACTGATTTATGAAAGCTTTGGTTTTTCCCAGTATCTGATGTTATCCCGGGGAAAAAGAAAGAATTCCAAAATGCTCTATGAAATCCAAATGGAAAAGCAGTTTACTTACACACGCATATCTCCTTCTTCCTCTGCAGCTCCCCAAATACATTCATGTGAGTTATAAAATTCTATATACTTTTTTTTAACTCTGCAATTTTATACAAGCTACATTTCTATGACCTGACATAAAGAAAAAAGAATCTTTTCCTTTAGATGAAAGTGTAATATTTGCATTCTGATTGGAAAAAATGCACGGGAGGGAGAGAGAGAGTGAGGTAGGAAAGGGAAGGAAGGAAGGAAGGAAGGAAGGAAGGAAGGAAGGAAGGAAGGAAGGGAGGAAGGAAGGAAGGGAGGAAGGAATGCTTTTTCTACCTCTATTTTAGCCAAGTGCTTATGGCTTGCAACTCACCCTGCAGCACACATGGCAATTAAATGTAGTTGATTTTAAATACAACTGAACACTCCACTTGTAGATTAATGTCACCCTTATGGTAATTTCCATTTAAACTCCCTGTCATCCCACATTCTTCAGTCATGATACAGGAAATAAGTGCCTGGAAGGAGTCCTGGTATCCAGGGCCAAGTGGTGTTCTTCAGTTTTTATGCTCAGTGCACAACCTCTCCAGGGGTTCACAACACAATCTTTACATCCCTTGTATCCTGTTCAATTTAGAGATGATCCTGCATGACTTCAAATCTTAGTTCTCTTGTCTTCTTTTTTTTCTGGTCCTTCCTTTCTTTCATGTTACAACCCAAGGCAGAGACAGAATCCTAGTCCTTCCTGCCAGTTTCTGTGTTTACCAGGCTGTAAAATTGGTAGTGATCTTCATTAATCAGCTGTATGTCTCAAATAGTTTTGATTACTTATTCATAGAAAAAAAAAATGTAGCCAGACTATGTCTTCAGAGCAAATTCCTGGCCCTTGTGAGGATGTGGAGAAACCCCCATGCTCATGGTTGGTTGTGACGCCTTGTGCCACTTACCAACTTCTCTTTCTTTGCTATTACCCAGGTTAAGAGTACGTTGCAAAAGGGCACAAAGAGCTATCAAAATAATGCTCCACCCTATCCTCATGTCTTGATGAAGTTCCTTCCCAGAAGCTGTGACAAACCAGAGCTGCAGCTGCCCCCATCTCCAGCCCAGGCTCTGGCACAGCCCAGCATGGCTGGGCTCAATGGAAGCTTTGAAACTGACTCTAATCAGACTGTAAGATCCAGCTGTAACAAGCATAATAAATGGGAAAACAAAACAAACAAAAAGGAAGATGCAATTTAGATCCAGAGGGATTTACCAAGATTATTAAAATTAATAGAAGAGAGGGTGAGCACATCCTTGAAGAGATAGATTTGAAAAAAAAACAAAATAAAACAAATCAAGATGTGGAAGAGGAAAATAGCTGTTTAAAAAACTACACTTTTTTCCCTGCTGTGGTATTTTGTGAGTAAAATACCAATATGTTACAAAATTGATAGCAAACATCTATTGTGCTCTTGAATTCATCATGTATGATTTTTGGTATCAGAAACAGAACTGTATAATGCAACATGCAATTTAAAATAAAATGTCAGTGTCTAGGACACAAAAGATCTTAAACAGGTACTTTGTTGAACAAATAAAAGATGAACCATTCTCATCTTCCCTCAAATGAATAAACTATATAACCTAAAGCTAATTCTGTCACAAGTACTTGGCTGGGAATGTGTTACCCAGGCGTAATGAGCACTTCTAGTGCTGCTGTGGAGACCTGAGGCTTCCTGAGACAACAACTCAAGCAGCTGATTGCTGCTTGATGCTGTAAAATGAGGTCTCCTGGGGTGTCCATTAATCCTATGAATTTACTGAACACAGGGCAATGTAGAGGTGCTTGATTTCAGGAAAATGAGACAGGCTGGCATCTCTCAACTTGAAAGAATATTTCTGGCTTCAACATCACCAATTATAAATACAAATGGGGAGTTCTCAGCTCCAAGAGTGCCATCATTAAATTTCTTGCCTTACTGTGTCATATTTCCAAAGAATGAGTCTTAAAAAGAAATGACAGAATTTATACCCATTACAGATCTCTGAATTCTGCTTTATTTTTTAACTGTGGTTCTCTGTTGAATATTTAATTATTTTAATGCAACATAAGTGAATAGAAGTAGTTCTAACTTTGATTTTTATAAGCTATTAGTCCAACCATTTGTGTCATGAAACAATGCACAATCTTCTTAGATAAAGGTGCATTTCCTTAATGAATATGAATACAACAGTGTGAGCTCTCTAACTCTTGATCTAATTAAAATAGATGACTCAATGAATTAATGATGAGACTTCTACTTCCAGTATTTAAAACCTATATAGTAAACTGTCTGTTCTTAACTAAAATGCAGAAAACAAAACCATGAATATAATCTGTATATAATGAGATGTTACAGGACTCTAGGATTCTCGCAGCAACACGGTCCTCAAGTACATTGAGAATTCACAGAATTGCACAAGAGTGATTTGAATCGCACTCAGTGATTTGTGTAAAGTCATGCATGTACCCATAATCAGTCTGAAAGCAATTAATAAACTATTGGGTAACTCCAACTGAGTCAGTATGTGTCACTCAGAATGTGAATGAAAAGTTTAACAAAGAATTAATGTGGATGCGCAGAAAAATACCCCAACAACTTGGTTTAGCAATTCAATTAATAATCCCGGGGGAATTATTTTATATTGTGTTTTTTCTTGTAATGACTTGCCTTCTGCACAAACTTTCTATTGCCACAGTTTCTAAACCTCGTTGTTTTGTATCCATCCCATGCACACCTCAGTTCAAAGCAGCTTATTCAAGTGCATTTCCACGGCTGGGATTCGGGTCTAATGCACTTAACTTCCATCCCTGAACAGCTTTTCACTGCACTGTCAATATGCTGTCTGGAAGACCCAACATTAAATAACAGAAAATTAGGCATTATGAGATTTGATATATTAATGTGTAGCTGGATTGTTCTGAGCTGGCTCACACCAATATCGACAGCTGTCTGATGGGCCATGTGCTCTCACTAGTGCAAGTATTCACAACCATGTCCCACACATTGGGGAATAACACAAGTGCACTGTAGAAATCTAGAGGAAATACTATTTTTACTCATTACCTGTATTTAGAGATAGTCTCCCCCCTTTTTATTACAAGAACTATGGCACAGGAAATTTCTAAAAGCAGAAGTTCTGACTCAATTCATTAGGGCTTTGACCAGTTTATTCAGGAAGTTAAGCCCATAGTAATTTAAAAGCAACCAGGACTGCATTTGCATTATGACATCAAGTGAGATTCAAACTTCATAATAGCAGTTACTGCTAGCCTGAAAATTTTCCTTTTCCCCATTTGAGAGGAACACAGCTCTTAAATGTTTGACACTTAGTCATATTCAGTAACCTCTATACAGAAAATTTCAGGTATGAATTCAGTACAAGATATTTTCATATATTCAAAATACTTATCCTGTTCTAGAAGAACAACTCTGACAAGTTTTGCCTTAATTACTCTATATGTTTAACAGATAGACATAAAAAAACTCCTATATCCATATGTGATGTATATGGTCACCTCTGTATTTAAGACAATTCGTCACACAGTTGCATAAACCTATATTTGTTATTCAAAACATCATTCTGAATCTTGACTTCCAGTACAGTGCCAGGACTTTGGTCTCATCAGGCTCAGCTTTACAGCACTGGGCTTGTATGCACTTTTCTGGAACCTGTAGGGCTGCATTAGCCATCACAGCTGTCTCTTGTGAGCCCACTGTAAATCCAGCACGTTGAATGAGATATCATTTGGAAATAACAAGAGAAGAAATGAGCCTTTATGAGTCCTTCCTCAGGGATTGGGATGCCTTCCTGAAGTTAAATAGCTAAGCAGTTCCTCACAAACTTGGCCTTTCTTTCATGTCTTGCCCACTAAAAAGGTGAATTTTCTGTTCAATTTGGGAACATGGTAATTCATTTATTCATGTCCCTTTTCCAATTACCAGGGGGACAAAGGAGTTCAATACAACACTATATGCTTCCCAGCACCATGGAGAATGTGAAAGCAAGCACTGAATGACAGGAATAGGATCTGCCTGAAGGTTTGTGGCTGTGCCAGAAATAACATCCCATGTTCCAGCCTTAGCCCAGTGATCTGCGTGACTACATCTTCAATAATTTTAGTGAGTGAAGATACCTAGAAAGCATGGAAAACTATGGCAAAGAAGATGATTGGAAAATAGAGGAACAAATGACAAAGCACTGTAGGAAACAGACAAGGAAAAACATATCCATGGAAGATAATGGAAAGAAAATCTTCACGCTAATTACCTAACTGAAAAGAAACTTCAGAAGATTGATATACATTCTTCTGTATTTCTCTGTTTTGTGTCTGTATTATAGCATGTATAACATAATTGCAAAACTATTTTATAGTTCCATCTAATATATATATTACATACATGGTATTATTATACTATTACAACAGTAGTAAAACAGTGATGTAAATATGCTCTATATAATACCAAATTAATGTTACTATTAAATTACTAGATTTTTTTACTATGTTAACATTTTAAATTGATATATGATAATATTGTATATAAGTGATAAGAACTTGGTATCACTGAATCTAAATAATGCTTCAACATTATACTCTTCTCTGCTACTACATTATACTACTATCCCTGCTACCAGTTTGGCTGTCCTAATAATGTGTATTTTCACAAATCACTTCAAGTAAACATATGGTGCCATTGTTTCTTGAATAGTTTTAATATCCTGAAATTAACAGCAGAGTGCAAATTTAATGGGAATGAGTATTTGAGATTATTTTAAATGTAAAAAAATCTTGTTTTCATCTTTTTTGATTTTATGGTTAATGTTGAAAAATGCCTTTTTTTGGTTCATTTCATTTTTACTGAAGGTGCCATAAAAGAGAGGCTACTTACAATAATGAGAGTTTATGACTAGTTAATCTTTTAATAATACATGTGTCCCTAGTTTCTCTGTTTCAGATTTTAACTCAGTCTAATAATAAATATAACAACTTCAGCTGCTACTCAAGGTAAAACATGCAGAGGTCCATGAAGTAACGTATTTTCTGCAGTAGATACTTCTTAAAAATATCTATTCATAAAAGTCATAGTTAAATCCTGGCAATCCTTATCACAACTGTTCAAGATGTACTGTTCTAAAACAAGCACTTGCTTAGTTATGCATGCATAATAAACCCTCTTACTGAATTTCCTTCTCCTTACTACTTCTTCATTTGCAAATGTAATACATGCTTGCATGCAGAATAGCATAATGAAATTAATGTCATGCTTATATTTTCAATAAACAAAAAAGTAGTCAGCATACAATAAAATAATGGAAAATTAAAGTGACAAAGCAAACAAGATAGTCATACAACAGGCACAGACCCAGCCCATTTCAGGCATTATTTAATTCAGAAACTGTACTCCTGCCCAGAAAATTTATCATATATCAAACAAACAACAATAATCTGGGTATTTTAAACTCTTATTGCCCTCCAAGACATTTTCTGAAGCTACTTCATTTCTGCTCAGATCCAGTATTTGGTAATTAGTTGTATTGCCCTGAAATATAATGATGTGACACTGGCATCTAATTTTGGAATAAATTCAACCCTGCAGAGAAAACCTATTTATGATTCTCTGCCCCGCCTTGAGCAAAATTTAGGAGCTTGACTAATGGTTTGCATTGGGTTGAATTCCATTTTCAATGAGTGTCAGGGTGGAGATTTTAAAAAATTTCAAAATTATTGGAGGAAAGGCAAGAGCTGGACCTTGTCTGAATTAGCCACAGCTTTAAGTGGAGTTTATTTACCCCTTTGTTTGCAAATTCGTGCAAAACAATCAGAAGGGAATTCTCATGCACAACAGTTGCTTCCATGTTTGCATTCACCTTGCTTTCATTGAAATAAGGCTTCTTTCTTCTAGTCCCTTGAGTTACTGATGACATCTGGGGTTAGTTGGACTCCAGGATCACAAAAGCTGCTCACATGGTCTTAACAGATTCTAGAACCTTGTGTTTAAGTACAGTACAATCATTGCTCTGGTACAACACCATCTATAGTTCAGCCAAGGTATCTCATACAAGAAGTTTAGATTCTGAAGGCAAAAGGAAATTAATTGCAGTGCAGGCTTGAGAAACTTAAAATCTCTATATTTGAGGCTATGTGTTTTATTTACTTTTAAAATTTATTTATACTAAAAATAAAAAAACCAGCTGCCAAGCAGGAGTTCTTCAGGGAGTGTGGCCACCTCTGCCTTAGTATTTTGGATCACAGCAGCAGCAGGATTCTGAAGAAGCAAACTCGAAAGCCTTCTCCTTTTCCTGCAGGTTTTCTTGGTTCCCAAAGCAGCTTTGGTATGTGCAGCTGGCTTTCTTTCAAGGAAAACTGCAGCACAGGAGCTGCCCAGGGTACATGCTAAATATCCCTCAACTACAATGGAAACAGAGAAGTGCAGACTAATGCTTTATCCTGCAAACACCTTTGAGCCATGTGTGCAGTGGGGACCACTGCTCCTAGTGAGCGGCCTAAATCTTGTCCAAAGCAAAATGTCTGAACAAGTTTGATGTAGGTGTCTCAAAACCAACCTTTTCAATTCACAGATCCATGCCTTTAAAATGAAATCACTTATTCATCTAGACAAGGCCTGGCTACATGGTTGTCAGAACAGCTTATGATCCCCTTTTGTAACTTCCCCTGCCAGATTCTCTACCACATTTGGCCCTGATTCACCCAAACTCAGTAGAGCCCAAAGGTTTTGCTACATATCAGTGGGGCACTTGTAAACATGTTGCATTTTACACCTCTTCCTTGGGTGACAGTTGGGCTGGTAGACTCCTTTTACCTTTCCAGATTTAAGGGGTTTATGTTAAAAATAGGAACAATAGCTTGCTGAGTTATGTTAAAAACCACAAACTCCACCCTACATTCTGCTTGTCATCAAGAAGATGGGGTCAAACACTAGGGTTGCTCTGTGTAGAAGTGGAGGATGGTCCATTAGCAGCCTGTAGCTTTAAAATAGCAGTGAAAAGAATGTGAGCCTCCAAAGTGAATTTTTCCCCTCTTGCACTCAAGAAAAGAGTCATCTCTAACTTACACAATAAGGTCACTGCGTTTAGGGTCTGATTTTTCTTTTCCATCAAAGAGACACAAATATAGCTTAGGTTCTATAAACTGAACATTTTGATAACACTGCAGTCAGGTCAATTGAAGTGGAACTGGTACAGAAACATTATCAAGCATCATTTCAGTAGCGTGTGGCTGTCTTCCAGGGGTGCAAATATCATTATAATATAGCAAAGCAGTCCACGGACTGGATTAGCGGAACAGCCGTTATCAGCACTCGGGAAAATAATATCAGTGACTGGCTTCACCTGCTTGAGTGGTTTAAATGTCCTGCCTTTCCATACTGATAACATTTGGCACCACTTGCAGCCTGAAAAAAGCATTATTTTGTGTGATGTAATTATAGAACCATAGAAATTTTTGATAGAGAAGAAAAGACATATAGTCTAGGTCATCTTGTCCATCTCCCTGTAACTACATGAAAGTTGCATGGCCGTGTGCCTGAAGTGTATTAAAATAACACCTGCTTTTTTGCTCCTCTGTGGTTTTCTTTATTGGATTTATCAGGTTGATTTTCAGATTCAGAGCAACTGAGTTCCCAATAGCAATGCTATTGGAGATGTTGCATAGGGAAAATACTAGTAATTTGTTCTGGCAGGGAAGAATAAGAAGCGAGATGTTATTTTTAGAAATGTTCAAAGGATTTTCCTCAGGGTTTCATCTCCCCAGCACAGGATGTCTGTATGCAGGAGGACACTTTGGCTTGGTATGGGCAAGTACTTTCCTGTAGTCCAAAGCTGGCAGCCCGGCTTGGAGGCAGTCAGGAAATTTGTACTGCCAGGTGGATTTTTAAGTGATTCTGGCAAATTTTGAAGTGATTCAATGCAAAGAACTGTTTAGAGGCAGAATCCTCATTAACCAAATTATGCTTCCTGTCCTTAGTTTGCTTCACAATATACAAAGTTAATATGTGCTAGATATATTATACAATAAACTCATAGTACCACAGAATGTTTTAGGTTGGAATTGACCTTAGAGATCATACTGTTCCAACTCCCTGCTATGGGCAGGGACACCTTCCACTAGACCAGGCTGCTCGAAGTGCCATCCAACCTTGACACTTTCAGGGATAGGACATCTACAACTTCTTAAGATGACCTCTTCCAGTGTCTCACATCCTCACTGTAAAAAAATTTCTCCCTATTTTCTAATTTAAACCTAATCTCTCTCAATTTAAAGCCATTGTCCCTTTTCCTAACATTACATGCTTTCATGTAGCCCCCTGTAAGTACTGGAAGGTGTTATAAGGTGTCTCTGGAGCCTTCTCCAAGGTGAACAGCCCCAACTCCCTCGTTGTCTTCACAGAAGTGACCAGTGTTCTGGCCATCCCTGTGTCCCTCCCCTGGACTCACTCTAACAGTCCATGTCCTTCCCATATACCTTATTTACAACATCAACCTATAGTAAAGGAGAATTTTTTAAGTTTCCCATTCTTCCCTGTAATGTTTCTTTGCTTGGAGCAGTGCTGTAGTAGACATTTGATTGGTAGTATAGCACCAGTTTTACCCTAGTTATAGGAACGAAATTTCACTAGCTGTAGTTTTGCCCATGGTGAATTCAGATGTAAATAATGATGTACCACACATACCATGGGTAGGTGATAGAACACAGATGTTATACCTACCTAGTCATAAAAAATCTACCAATAAAATGCCATCATCAGCTTTGAATTGTATCCTTAGATTTTTCTGAGGCCACAGAGAAGCATTCTACAGTATATTCTCAGTCTGTAGTCACTGCTATTTGCGCAGCAGTAAGCTTGCATGGTTCCATTAGCTTGCTCAGTTTTGGCACAAAAAGATTCAACTGCAGATTCAATACCAGGGCAAGAAAAGGTAGAAAACAGATGCTGACCTCTGGCACCCATGGAATATTTCCACACTCAGTTTTCCATTATCCTGGAGGGTGTTCTCATTACCAGCTCCAAGAAAAGTTTTCCTAAGAGAAGTGACACAGAGAGCACTGTAAGAATGATTGCTCCCATGGACTGCCAAAGCTTTACTTGCTGGTGAGTAACAGAAGATGACTTTAATAAGGTAGTCCTGCTGAGCACTAACTTGTGCAGTCATTAGTGGAGGCCTTTAGAAAGGTATTAACCTCATGACTATGACACCTAAGGACAGGTGTGTAAATGTGCACTGTCCAGACTCTCCTATTACAGTGAGTTGAGTGCTGCTGCCCACGTGTTCACTGCTACCTGACATGTGCTTGGTCCTGCTCTGTCAGAGCATCAGTCTGCTTTAGATCCTCTCTCCCACCTGTGCAGCAGCTTTTACCTTAGATGCCCTCAAGAGTGAGTGCATCTAACATCTTGTCAGGGCATGGACTATGAGAGGTCCTGCACTCAGGATCCGCTTCACAGCAACATGAGCTGTTCCCTAGACTACATGGACTGTGATAGCCAAAGGCTTAATGTGAGATTTTGAGTTCCTTTTGAGATTCCTGTGGTATCAATGCATCCCTACAGGGTTGTTTGATGCACTGGTCTCCACTCAAGACTCACACCTTGGTAGAAGAGCTAGCTGGGAAGCAGATGGAATATCCTTGGGCACTGGAAAATGTTATCAGCTGAGGAAGATCAGGCAATGGAATCCTGTCAATAGCCCATTTCTAGGGAACAGATATTTCCAGATGTTTCAGTCTGGAGATAAGTATAGTTTGGGATTTTGGATCCAGTGCTTAGAGCAAAGGGAAAGACTGAAACCTTTTCAAATCTTTTCTGCTGGCACTTGTAACTGCCAAGGAAAAGAGGTCAACCCCATCAGATTAGGACATAAATTTGGAGACCTTATCATTTTTTGACTCCCAGACTTTAATAACTTCAACCCATCTTCTGTGCTAAGTTGCAGGTGCCTGTATTCCTAGTAAAGCATGTTAGTAAAAACTTGTTCTTGCGCTGTCCTTTTAACTTAATATCCAGTGAAAAAAGAAAAAAAAAAACAAAAACAAAAAAGTATTTTTTTAAATCCTAATTTTTAGGTCATTTATTACTTTGAGTTTTCTAACATCAGCAGAGACCAAGCATCTCTTCCCAGGTGAAATGTCCCTTGACAGCCCTTTTCCCTAGGAACAACGGAACTGTCAACCAAACAATGGGTGAGGGATGACACTTACTCTGCAGCTGGTCCACCACATGTAATTCTCTTTTATATTAGATTAAAAAGAGAATGACCAGTGTGACCCCATCAGTGTTCAAATAATGTGGAAATCTGCTTCTGCAAGTTATTTTTCACCAGAAAGTCCAGAACTCCTCCCGTTAATACAGGGGGAGTAGGTGCTTGTAATGTGCTACTATTACAGTAAAGTAAATGATTATGACAAAGGACTCTTCAGAATTTTTTGTCTGTAAGGATAAATTTGTTTTTCTAGCCATGGGGTATTTTGGTTAAAAGAAGATAATGGACTTTTAACAAATTACAGTTTTTGCTGATATTTCATGAAGATCTGTTGGAATCTTTGGGAGATGCCAGAGTTCAGTGTGTGCTATATAATCACACAGCATACCTGCAATTTTTCCTTATGAATACTTGCAAGCAGTGCAGAAATTAAGAGAATGATTATGTTTTGGGCAGGTAATTTTGAGTTACTATGTACAATAGTCTAGATAAAATAAATTTCATATGCATTGCTCTGTAAGTCTACATGGACCACTGAAGTCGTAGCCACCTTGGCTGCTAAAAATGACAAATGTCATTTTGACATTTGACAAGTGTCAAATTTCCTTTTTTTGTAAGAAGAAAGAAGTGAGACTGTGATTTTTTAAAATTCTGTTTTCATGTGTAATATTTTGTTTAAACACATTCTAAAAACGTTTCTCTTCTTTTATAAATACTGACATACAACACAAAAAAACAAGTTTACTTTTGAAAATGTAAAATGCGAAGAAAATAGATAGATAGATAGATAGATAGATAGATAGATAGATAGATAGATAGATAGATATAGATAGATTGATAGATAAATAGATGATAGATAGATTTAATACCATAGAGAGTAATACTAGATGTACTTTCTCGCGTGCTCTTTATGTAACTGTGTTCTGAATAAAAAATAACCTCTCCTTCCTTGAACCTCTGCCCAAAACCAAAACCAAATATCCTGCTACATGGAGTTGAAAACAGTCTGAGAAGCTGAAATTTCTTCATACCATGCTTCAGTAGGGGCATATATTCAGGCTTCCAACCTGTGAAATAACGCTGGCTTCAGCATTTCCGAAACTGGTTCTCCAAAAGGCTTTAAACACTGAAAAATATCTTCTCTGAGCCTTTCAGTGATCTACGCCACATAACATTCTACCTAACTTTTACAATAATTTATTAGTGGTATTAATTTGCTGGGCTCTACTAATTTCTCATATCTTCAGATGTACTACATATACATACTTGTAGAACATTAGAAAGTATATGTAAAACACCACAAATTAATACCAAGAGGCAGGAACAAAATATCAATGTAAAAAAGTTCTGTTGGGAACAAAAAAAAAAAGGGTAAATGACACATCCTGGGGAAAACAAGTACAAGTTAGCAAACAGATTTATTCAATCATAAAATAGCTAGAGATTTGCTAAATCTGGAGAGAATAAGAATGATCTAATTTTAAAAAGGGAGTAACTGAAATGTACTAAAAGGACCAAAGAAATGGGCTGTTACTGACTCAGTCATTTTATTAAACTTCTGAATATTGTAATGCTTTTTAATTTAATCCTTTGTGATCCTGGCACTTTCAAACATTTTTTCTACCTTTCTCATGAGGTTTCATTTTTTGTTCCAGATGATTCCAAAACAGGAATATTCTACCCCTATAGCAGAACTGGGACAGTTCTTCTCCAGATGCTTCTTATGAGCTTTCCTTACTGTTAGGTTCCAATTTTTATACTTTCTCAACTCTCTTTAGCACAACTTGGCAAAAAACTTGGTGTACTTATAAGTTTATTAGCAACAGTAGACAGCAAAACTGTCATGCAGCTAGAGAGAGCCCTTTAAAGAACCCTTTCCACTTTCTGGTTCATAAATCCAGCAAAGTAGACTTAATTGTAAAAACACTTGAGGAGAATTTATCTCGACTGCTCACAGTGTCTATCCTATCTCCCTATCTCCCTTACATCTCCTGGTGGAGCGTTACACTGGTGGGAGTTAGAGGGAGAGAAAAACTCACTGGTCTTGCTGGTAAAAGATTCTGAGAATGTGCTTGCTAAAATGAAGATAATTTTAATATAAAGATTGCAATCAAAAATCTGCATTTCAGAATACAGAAAGGTTCCAACAACAACAAAAAAATCCCACTGGCAATAACTCTTCTGTTGCTTGGGGTTTGGTCTCAGAGTTACTATGAATGTTTCTGACACTGTCTTTATCTGCTTCACTGCTCATGATGCGGAGAAAGAAGGACCAATGAGAAAGGATAATGGAGAGACAGGGTCAATAAACTGAATGCTTCCATGCTGCTATACTTTTCAAAATAAGACTGCCCATTCTACACACCTGCTGATTCCTGCTTGTTTTATAAAGTACATGATAACATGCAGTAATTGCTATTATTTCTTTCTCTAGTACCTTAAAAAACACCGAAAGTGCTTGAATCAGGACATACAGCCACACAGAAGTACTTCTTTCCTCATAGAGATTAGATAGGGTTTGAGGTTATAAAGTTTACAAAACTTACAGCATTTCACAACTCCATCTTCTTTTTTTCTGTGCAGCAATATTTGCCTTCTAAAAAATACATTGCCTAAGCACATTTTTTCTGATCTGTTCCACAATGTTCACCAAACTTACAAGGGACACGTCTGAACTTTGATGAATGACCAAGAATGAGACCTCTAAGAATAAAATAATTTCCAACAGTGCTCTATGCAGTTGTTGCCAGCATGCCAAATCGACCAGCTCTTAATTCTCCTTGAGAAGAACAAAGAATGGGGGCGCACACCCATTTAGAGTGGTCCTATCATGCTTCTAACATGTTTATGTCCCCTACATTTTTTGGGCTGCAAAAAGTGAGCCCTATTTTACCATTTTTCTCTAGCATCAAGAAAATATCAAGCCTATCATAATGTTCCACTGCTAATACAGAGATAAGCAATGCAATTATAGTTAGTCAGAAAATTTTGGAGATTTGACTAACCTCAGGTGAGTCAATACAAGGAAATGCTCATTAATAAACATGACTTCTTCATTAGCACTTCTAGTCTGCTCTAGGTATGCATCAAACTCAGCAATATAAACAAAATGGCACAGTGGAAGTTCCTACATGTGGAAACATTGGCCAGTGCTGTGTGCTGCTGCTGCTGTGTAACTACAAATTCAAACCATCAGCAATCCAAAGTCTTTTTCTAGCCAGCTAAAAGATATGAGGCACGAGGCTGTGTTCAGAAATGGATGAAGCTTAGTGATGACAGCCATGGCTCTTTGATCCTTTTTGTTTTTACCAGTTTAATACTTACCCACTCAGGTGGCACTGCTGTAGCCAGTGCAGAAAATTATATAAGTCTTGTAATTCATATAATTGCTATTACTTCAGACCCAAATTTTGTGCAAGTATCTACCAGCAGCAAAAAAAATGCTGCAATAGAAACCAACTTCTTTAGCAATCCACCACCCAGCAATTTTATAGAGTAATATAACAAAGAATATGCAGAAATGTATACTTTTGCCACAGTGTATATTTATTTATAATTGGACTGGTAAGAACTTTCTATGAAGACAATGATGTCAAATCAATAAGTAATACTAACTGGCTAGTGAGACATTGATCTATATGACTATATAATCAAATTGATTATTCCAGCATATTTTTTTTGTGTAATTCAATATATTTAATGAAGTAAAACATGAGATTTTAGTCTAGTGTGGTCTTCTGTTACTTGGCCTACATCAACATCAAACCTATAAATACAAGGTAAAAGAACAAGTACATTTTAAATAATAATAGTTGATTTTCCATGCCACTCTTCAAGCCCACTTCTTGTCTCCTCAATACCACAGCCACTGTCATGTCACAGTGTATACCCAAGTACCAAACACCACTACAGCCAGATGATGGCAGGGCACCAAGGAGCTTCCCTGTGCAGCTCTTCTGGACTCCACAGTCTCTACAAAGAGCTAAGCAGGGAGAATCTGATCTAATGCTACTGAGTACAGTGTCCTCTTCTTGAAATACATCCAATCCTGAATGTGACCTTTGTGTATTGCAATTCCCTCCTGCCAGTCAGTGATTGTGACTCTTCTAGCAGATGCAAACCACAGAGGTGCTCTTGGGATGGGCTGGAGTGTGTCTGGTGCTGCATCTTTGTAGGCAGGCAGAAGCTCCTTCACTTGACTGACACAACTGCTTGCTATTGTGAGCTACACCAGGTCTTCAAAAGATACATTTGATTCTGCTCCATGATGAACAGCAAGTCCACAGACCTCACCTGCTTTTTCCTAGAACCTCAGATACAGCAAACCAAGGTTAAGTTACAAATTCTGTTCATGCCAGACCCAAGCATGTCTTCATCACCTTTGTTTTGTTCCCTATTTCACCTTCCTTCCTCTCTCAGATGTGAAAAATAACTACACTGCACAATATAATATTAATTTGCTTTTCATTTTAAAATGAGGACAAATTCTACCTAAAACAAGCTTCAGTGCTTTCACTGTTTGAACTACTGTTGATAATGCCAATGAAAGGTAAGCCACTTATTAATCTTAAATAACTTGACATTTCGGTTTTATTAATCAAAGTGTTGTCAATTAAATCATATTTCATCATACTTCACAGATTTCAGCAGCACACAGTACTCTTAAAAGAGCCATGGAAATTCAGACTGAGAGAATGGCAATCTGCAAAATGGACAGTGCTATTTCAGCCACTGCTCCTTAATTTACATGTTTGTTCAATTGTACATTGTTTGCACAGTTTAAACAATCAGAGAGGCATTTTAACAAAGAAATAAAAATATTTACTTTGTTTTAACATTTTACAGACATCTAATATTATACCTCTGACCATTTTCCCTCTGTCATTAACAAGGACTGAAGAATTCAGAGAAAAAAAAGGAAGAAAGGCAACAGAATGCCTTCTGTTTATGATTTTATTAGAGTGTAATGGTCTGTCTCTATTGTACTAAAGCCACTGTTAGTAAAGGAGGTACTTAATATTAGACATTCCATGTCAATCCACTGCTTTACTTACTGAGACAAAATGAGGATCTCACCCTGCAGAAGCAGTGTTTAATTTTCTGAGGGGCTTCTATTGTATTCCCTTTTTTCAGATGTGCATGGCTTTGTGTGTCAAAATTGTCCAACACATAGGGGAGGCGTGTTTTAAAAATTCAGCCCCAAGCTTTTACCACCTCGGATCCCCTTATCTAACAGCTTTGAATTACCTTGTGTCATTTCTGTTGCAGGATGTTCTTGAGGGTATAACTGATTAAATGGCACAAAATCTAGCAGTGATGGAGCAGCTCCCAATTCAAGGCCATTAAATGGATTGTCATGCTGTCAGGCTTTCTATAAAGAAACTCTGAAGACCAGAACAGATATTCAGTATGTTTAAAAAAAACTTTAATGTTTTCTCTCTTGATTTTTAATGAAGCAATTGGAATTGGCCCAGTTAATCATCCTTCAATTATGGAACTATTTGTTTATTTCCCAAAACAAATTTCAGAGCATGATAACTAGCTAGTGATTATACAAGCCACAAACAAGCTGAAACGCTTTCAATGTATTGGTTTTGTAGATTTCCTCTTTAAGTAATTGAAAGACAAGAAATAATTATAACAATGTGGCAATAAACACATTTGTTTGAATGTGTTTGAACATAGTATCTGTCCAGTTGAATGAATCTCATGAAATACCTGTTGTTACTGTCAAAGCTCAAGACAGCTTATGCTCGTGTTAGGTATTATCTCTCAGGAGATCTCATTCTTCCTTGCTCTAAGCCCCATTCTGACCTCATCTATGTGTATCTTTAGTTACTTGGATTTCAAAATACCTTCACACTTACTTTCAGGGTCTCCCATATGTTGGGAGGTGGTTACCTATGAACAGTCAGCATCCTTGCCTTGGGAAGCCTCTCCTTTGCTGTAATGCAAAAATAGATGTTTTGTCTGCCCATGCGGTATTACCTCCCTTTCCTCTCCCTGCCCGTTTCTTAAAAATTGTTTTCCTTTTTCTGTCTGTCTGTCTCTCCCTCTACATATATATATGCTGTCTTTTTTATTTTAATTTAAATTATAACAAGTGCAGGGCAGACACCTTCTGGCTGCTTGCATGTAACTTGCCACAGAAGGCTCCAGCTCCAAGCCTAGTAGTCCCAGATGGCACTGTAATAAAAACAATAAAGATGATCTCATCATTCCCCAGAGCATCAGCCACAAATTCCACATGCAGGATGCACTCTCTTCCTCTGCATTGATCAGACTTTTCTGTCAAGATGAATTTTCAACATTTTTAATGCCTTTTCCTGCATCTACAACTGTGCATGATAAGTGACAGAAAAGGGTGGCTATCCACAAATTTAAGTATCCAGGCACAAAGATACACATACACACATTTCTGAGCCTTGGGTGTTATGAGAATTCACTGCTCTAGCCAAGGTGTTCAGCTTCTGCATCAGTTCAGACCTTTCCCTATACAAATCCCTACAAGTGTCTATCTAATACTTGCATATCTCACAGGAAACTGCTGAGTCTTGAAACTACCCCTCAAAGATACACCTACAGATCCATGGGGAAAATTAATTCAACATATTGCTCTTCTGCAAGTGAATTCTAATTAATGGATAGATCTCCTTTCCCTGATTCGACCATCCAAAAACACACTTGGCTGTAGACTGGACTACTCACTTTAGACTGCCTTTACAGTCAGTGAAGAAATAATTCTCCCCCGAACAAGGGTCCTTGTGAAATAGGGGTCCTAAAATTGATGAGATAAACTGTTTTTAGTGCTTGTGGCCTGGGATAAAAACAATTAGACACCTGATTTAGATAACTAAAGTGAAATGAGATTGACCATTTCTGGGATGGTTGTTTGTCTGTATTGGTTTCTCCCCTGAATATGTGTAAGACTTTGTGCCATTATTTCAGTACTGTTCCTGAATGTCAGGTTGTGAGGGTGGCCTGTGGGGAGATTATGACTTTTTGTTTACCATGCTCTATAGGAAAATTGTGACTTTTTGTTTACAGCATGGCTAGATTTATAGATGGTTATCAAACCTTCCTTCTCAGTCAGTTTATTTTTTTTTATCCTGTCAGAGTCTTTTAATTATATCTTACCCCTAGAGCTCAGTAAACCTTCAAATTCCTAATACTCTTACAACCAGTTTTGCTATGAAACAAGTATTTCATTTTGATCCTCTGTAAGGAATTATATCTCCTTCTTCCTATGTGATAAATTTAATTTTTGTCCCCAAATTTTCTACCTCTCTTTCTGGATGGTTATGTTGTAAAACATAGGTCATCTCAACAGTTCTGTCGACTCTTGAATATCAGGGCTAGAAAAATTTTAATAACAGAAAATAATTTAATACTCCATGGATAACAAGTTGAAACAAATAATTTAGGGACTTAATGGCCTTTGTAGTTGGAGACTGAGCCAAAGCACACTGAATGTCCCCATTTATTCTGGTACATTGCCAACACCTTCACCGATGTGTTCACAGGTAACAGTGGTAAGGAAGGAGGAACAAATCATTAAGGAGAATATGGCTTTGGACTGGATATCAAGCAGGGTGTATAAGCACTATCCTGAATCAAAGAATTCTACTTTCTGTGAATTAATTTATTTTTTAATTAATCAGAAAGAAGCAGAAATTTTCTGGAAGATAGGCATATGAGTTCTAGTTGTTTGTTTAAATAGTAAACAAAATATTGATAGATACTGTTAAACAATGGTTGTATAGTAAAGATATTCCTTTAAATAGTCTGTATGATATGAAGAAGATTATTAATAATGACAGAAATACAGCTTTTTTTGTCATTGCTGAAGTTGTTCAAAATAGGTTGTTTGATCATACCCTTATCACTTTGGAGCAAACAGAAGATGGTTGCAATGACAAACTTATTTGTGACCTCTAAAATTCCAGGAATATTTATTTCTACCAATGATGAGCTTTTCATCTGGGTAATCTGCAACCAATATAAGTAAATGCCCATTTTCTATTGAAAATTCTAACCAATATTTGCATTTTTAAGAAAAAGGTACACGAAAGCTTAGAAATTAATGAGAAGTTGGCCAAAAACATAACTCCAATATGTCAGCAATGCAGTAAGTTCTCTAGCAGAATGAATACCTTGTCTGAAATCAACAAAAACCCACTGTAACAATTTTTAATAGCTCAGTATACCCAGTGGTTTTAGGAAAATTTGAAAAGAGGCTAATGCTAGTAAACTGTTTTAAATAAATATTTAATTCATGACAATAACTGCAGATATTTTTTCTCAGTAGAAATTCTCAAAGGAGAAAAATGCTACATTGATTCTCTTATTTGTTACAAAGTGTAGTTTGTCAATTTCCATAGCCTAAAGTTGCAATTTCATGTTTTTTGGATTTAGAAGTCTTTTCTGTTTCTGACATTATTAATTTATTAAGGTTTTGAAGCTTCTCATGAAAAGTGTTTACCAAACTGGCAATAGTCTAACTTTCTATTTCCTTACATAATCTGTACTGTCTGCAATTGCCAAATCAAATTAGATGAGCAAATATTTTGGTTCTAAGCACTACATGACACATTGAAGTGCAAGTCAAATAGTAAATAAAAATAGACATTTTTTTGCCAGTTTGTGGTGCCAGACTTTAATGACATCATAAACCTGTTGCTCATTCTGCATACAGCTGCCATATCAGAATAAAATGCAACTTCATAAAAAATAAGTGTTTTGGGAAGTTTTTCCCCCAAGAAAGGGCAGAAATTCTGAAAAAAAATCACAAACTCTTTTGCCAAAAGAATGATATTGATTATACTTTTCATACAGGTCTTTTCCAGAAAGCATGACTGCTAATCAGATGGACTGTAAACTGAATATCAGGGTTCCCTTCTCATTCAAAGCTCTACTATTAGCATAATTAAAAATATTAATCATTCAATTACTTATATTGCAGCAGTACTCAAGAGTCTTTATCAAAGTCTGATGTAAACACAGATGAGCACAGTGCTCTTGCCTAAGAAAGTTTAGATGAATTTTGTGAAGAAAGAATAATGACTTGAAAGACTATGAAAACTTGTTCCTTGATTTTGAGAAACACAATGACTTGCTGGGTTTTTCTTTAGAATTAAACTTTTGTCCAAGTGCAGTCAGCTAAAGATCAGTGCAGCTTATCATTCTTCCCAATGTGTCTTGCAAAGGCTACCTTTGGCATGTCTAGGATAAAAATTATAACAGCAAATATCAAAGTTAAACTGAAAGATTTTTTTAAATGTTGATCCTTTGGCAGATGAAAAAATTCTGTATTCTGTTCATTCAGGCAATTAACATTTTCCAGGGTAACTAAGAGAAGATAAATTTGGTCTAAGCAAAAAGTAAATTGCAGTGAAATTTGACATAACAGAAATATTCAATGATAACTATCTTCACTGAATAATTCTAGAAGACATTGACTTCTAGAATGCACTGAGGTGCATTCTTTTTGGAGATTAATAGGATGATTTTGTCTCATCTATCAAACTAAGAAATTGATTTTACTCTTAAACTAAAAACTATGGTCTTGATTATCATTGTAGTATAAGGTCTTAAAATACATTGCAAAGTTTTTATTTTTCATTGAAAATAAACTTTTTGAGTGCATCTAATACTAAGTTTATAACTGGTTAAATAAGTCATTCACCTATGAAAATGGATTAGTAGACAGAATACACTAAGCAACTAACTATTATTTATATATTGCACTTGTCATAAAAATCTACAAATTTCATAACATGCCTAGTGATTTCTTTAGCCCAAACATGAACCAAAGATTCTTCATTTCTTTTCCAGTTATTGCTGAAACCAGTTCTAATCTTCTCCTTCTCAGATTTTCAAAGTGAAAAATGGGATCACAAGTAGAGCCATCACCCAATGGAGAGGGACTGGAAGTAAAAGGAAGAACTGCAAGTGTTCTTGAAATGTCCTTATGTAATAAAGCTACAGTACCTTAACAAGGTGGCATTTTACGCTACCAGGGCAATTCCAGAGACTTGCACTACCTAATTACAAGAGATTTCCTTGCTGGGTGAGGCCATCCAGGATGGTCAAATGGACCTTTTTCCCTGTAAGGGGAGGTGAAGGACCTTGGCTGAGTCACCCTGGAGGCACCTGACAGCAGCACTTCACAAAGGGCTTATCAAGGAGATGGATTTGGCTGCTTACAGAAGTGTGTGGTGGGAGGCTGAAAGACAGTGGGCATAAGCTGAAAGATGGGAAGCTCAAACTGAATGTAATGAAAAACTTTTTTCCCAATGAAAAGAATAAAACAGTGGCACAGGCTGCCCGGAGAGGTTGAATGTTCTGTACCTTTGATATTTTCAGTACCAGAATGGACTAGCCCTGAACAACTTGATTTGAACACATATCTGACCCTGCTTGAGCAGGAGATTGGACCAGAGACCTCCTGAGGTCTCTTCCAGACTGAATTATCTTGTGGCTCTATGATTCTGTAATGTCAGCCTTCACATACAGATNTTCTCATGAAAAGTGTTTACCAAACTGGCAATAGTCTAACTTTCTATTTCCTTACATAATCTGTACTGTCTGCAATTGCCAAATCAAATTAGATGAGCAAATATTTTGGTTCTAAGCACTACATGACACATTGAAGTGCAAGTCAAATAGTAAATAAAAATAGACATTTTTTTGCCAGTTTGTGGTGCCAGACTTTAATGACATCATAAACCTGTTGCTCATTCTGCATACAGCTGCCATATCAGAATAAAATGCAACTTCATAAAAAATAAGTGTTTTGGGAAGTTTTTCCCCCAAGAAAGGGCAGAAATTCTGAAAAAAAATCACAAACTCTTTTGCCAAAAGAATGATATTGATTATACTTTTCATACAGGTCTTTTCCAGAAAGCATGACTGCTAATCAGATGGACTGTAAACTGAATATCAGGGTTCCCTTCTCATTCAAAGCTCTACTATTAGCATAATTAAAAATATTAATCATTCAATTACTTATATTGCAGCAGTACTCAAGAGTCTTTATCAAAGTCTGATGTAAACACAGATGAGCACAGTGCTCTTGCCTAAGAAAGTTTAGATGAATTTTGTGAAGAAAGAATAATGACTATGGAAACTTGTTCCTTGATTTTGAGAAACACAATGACTTGTTGGGCTTTTCTTTAGAATTAGACTTTTGTCCAAGTGCAGTCAGCTAAAGATCAGTGCAGCTTATCATTCTTCCCAATGTGTCTTGCAAAGGCTACCTTTGGCATGTCTAGGATAAAAATTATAACAGCAAATATCAAAGTTAAACTGAAAGACTTTTTAAAATTTTGATCCTTTGGCAGATGAAAAAATTCTGTCTTCTGTTCATTCAGGCAAATAACATATTCCAGGGTAACTAAAAGAAGATAAATTTGGTCTAAGCAAAAAGTAAATTGCAGTGAAATTTGACATAAGAGAAATATTCAATGATAACTATCTTCACTGAATAATTCTAGAAGACATTGACTTCTAGAATGCACTGAGGTGCATTCTTTTTGGAGATTAATAGGATGATTTTGTCTCATCTATCAAACTAAGAAATTGATTTTACTCTTAAACTAAAAGCTATGGTCTTGATTATCATTGTAGTATAAGGTCTTAAAATACTTTGCAAAGTTTTTATTTTTCATTGAAAAGAAACTTTTTGAGTGCATCTAATACTAAGTTTATAACTGGTTAAATAAGTCATTCACCTATGAAAATGGATTAGTAGACAGAATACACTAAGCAACTAACTATTATTTATATATTGCACTTGTCATAAAAATCTACAAATTTCATAACATGCCTAGTGATTTCTTTAGCCCAAACATGAACCAAAGATTCTTCATTTCTTTTCCAGTTATTGCTGAAACCAGTTCTAATCTTCTCCTTCTCAGATTTTCAAAGTGAAAAATGGGATCACAAGTAGAGCCATCACCCAATGGAGAGGGACTGGAAGTAAAAGGAAGAACTGCAAGTGTTCTTGAAATGTCCTTATGTAATAAAGCTACAGTACCTTAACAAGGTGGCATTTTACGCTACCAGGGCAATTCCAGAGACTTGCACTACCTAATTACAAGAGATTTCCTTGCTGGGTGAGGCCATCCAGGATGGTCAAATGGACCTTTTTCCCTGTAAGGGGAGGTGAAGGACCTTGGCTGAGTCACCCTGGAGGCACCTGACAGCAGCACTTCACAAAGGGCTTATCAAGGAGATGGATTTGGCTGCTTACAGAAGTGTGTGGTGGGAGGCTGAAAGACAGTGGGCATAAGCTGAAAGATGGGAAGCTCAAACTGAATGTAATGAAAAACTTTTTCCCAATGAAAAGAATAAAACAGTGGCACAGGCTGCCCGGAGAGGTTGAATGTTCTGTACCTTTGATATTTTCAGTACCAGAATGGACTAGCCCTGAACAACTTGATTTGAACACATATCTGACCCTGCTTGATTGGACCAGAGACCTCCTGAGGTCTCTTCCAGACTGAATTATCTTGTGGCTCTATGATTCTGTAATGTCAGCCTTCACATACAGATATTAGAAAAAATAATAAATTTATTGAACACCTTAAAACTGAGATAAATACTTCAATCCTACATATCATGTACAGACTTGTTTAACAGCCACTTCAGAGCATCTTGGGTTAGTTTCTCTGCCTCACATGGCCGTGGCACTAAGCAGATATATTATGTAGACTTAACTATTATCTGACATTTTTATACATTCAATGAGACATTATTATAAATAAAAAAGGCAATTAAACTTCAAAGAAAATTATTTACAAAAGAGGAACAAATACAGTTAGCTGGATATATGGATTAATAAAAGAAAGTCTATATCACTTAGAAGCATTGGCTGTATATAATAGGGATGTTTGTGTTCTTTATGGCCTACATAAAGTTAAGTTTGTTTGGATATCTTAGCTAAATATTTGCATATACTGACATTTTAGATTTTTAAACGTGTTAGTCTTATATAATAATTTCTTTTTATGTATTTGAAACTACATCTCTACACCACTGTTTCTTCTAGATTTAAAATATGGATTTTAGTTCTTCCATTTAAATTATGCTAAGAGCTAGGGAAGGCAGAATTGCAGTATTGCTTTAAGCATTTGCTTGTTAACAGAAGGCAGTAAGAGGCCAACATGCGTTTGGTACAATTGTGAAATTCTTATAGAATGCATCTGTCTCAGCTATTAACCATATGAGATTGGTTCAGCAGAGATTGCTGAAAAGGAGCATATTGATTGCTTAGCTCTGCTGTCAAAGGAGTACAGAACACAGTATTATAATGGATGCAGATTACAGTGATTGTTGTTGAACAAGAAACTTTTGAGAGGCTCTATTTATTTCAAATGCTTTAACAAAAGCAATTTGAATGAGCCAAAACACAGGTATTTTCCCTAAATTACTTTCAGTGTTCCTGTTTTTAATGGATTTTATTTCAGAAAGTTCTGATAAAGTAGAGTGGTGATGACTTCTGTACAGAATGGCAACTATGTTTTTGTGTGATAAAGCCACAAACAATGTATTCAACTTAATTGAAAATAAAATTCAGTATTCTTTCAATAACTCCTCTTTCAACATCCCACATTTCAACATGATTATTTTGATAACATCTTTAAAAATATGTATTTATTTAAGGTAGCACTAAACCACATACTTTTGTTATGTAATTAAACTGGAAATGTTAATGTTATAACATGCCCAAGTTTTTATCAAGCACTGGGAAAGGGACAGTTCTAAATATATTTAACATTTGGGTTTGTACTTTGAACACTCCTAACTTATCAGAATATAATATGAAACGTGACTTTATATATCTCAGCCTCATTACTCTGCGGGTTCAGAACTGACAACTAGCTCCACATAAATTTCCATGCCTATGTAGTAAAAAAAGAAGGTTTTTTTTTAGAATTAAAATGAGGAAACTATAAAGAAAAAAATAATTTTTTTTCCTTTGTATATTTTCCATGTCCACGCATGCAAAAATCTGCCTTTAGCTAAGAAGTGTTTGGTTGACTTGATGTGCCTTCCTAAAAATCTTGATAAAAAATAATTAATCAAGCTACTATGTTAAATTAATTTTTTTCTCTAACCAGAGCTGTAGCAAAGGAAGCAAGATGGAGTCCCATGAGAAACATCCAATGGACAGGAGAACCAAGAAAAAATTAAGTTCCACCACTCCTTCTTTTGCACTGGCAACCACAAAGAAGAAATGCTAATCTGTAGTGATAGCATAAGACAGACAAAGTGATGTTTGCTCTTGGAAAGAAACCAAAGAAAAATAGAAGAAAAGCTGAGGAGATGGACATCTTTGCACACTGCCTTTTTACATGAATTTGCTAAGAGGTGAAGTTGGCTTATAGTTTCTTTGGCACAACCTATCAGCCGTGTTGAATTCTGACACACTATCAGTACTCCTACAGCTTTCTGGAATATCCCTCATCACCTAATTATTGCTTAAATATTTCCCAGGTTCAGCAAGACTGTAGACTTTTAGCAATGAATAGGCTAGGTCTGGTGGTTTAAAAAACACAGTTTTTTGTTGTAGATTACATCTTGATGTTTAGATTAATGATTGGTTAAAGAACAGATAGACTTTCTTATCTCACTTTCACTAGCTTTGTACTCAACTCATTAGTTTTACTCAAATGCTTCTTTGCATCATTTTATAATATATAAATTTAAAGGTATTAAAAATGTGATTTTGTATACTTATATGCAACATTGACAAAATTAATTTTATTTCTAATGTATTTTTGAAGCTCATAGGCCTTGGGTCAAAGGACTGCATTTTACTCTGCTTCTTTGATCTTCTTTTAAATACTCCGTACTTTGTACTCTCATGCTTATTTGTTAATTTTTATGTCCTCTCCCATTTTCTCCCTATTGCTTTTCATTGACAATTACTGTCTGTTCTATTGCCACTGGGCTGCGAAGGACTTTAAAAAAATTATAGCTCAGTAAGGCAATGCAGTTTTCTATCTATTAGAGAAATTCTTTTTCATATCCACTTTCACTCAAAATTTTCCATGTACCATTTTGTTGATATTCACAATTTTTTTCTTAATTTTCTTAGAATATTGGAAACTTTTCTGAAGCACCAAATATACCTTTACCTAGTTGGAACAACCTTTATTTTCCTCTTATTACCATAATCATATCATTATCATCAATGTCTAGGCTACCACTAAGTTCCATGCAGGGATTAGTTAATTTTTGCCCATTAGGACACTGAAATGAAATTTAAAATTTTAACAGCAAAGTGCACTAATATAGCATATCTTGTGAGGCTAGAAAGAAAAATATTTTTTTCTTGCTTACCTCCTCTAAAAAAGAAACAAATCAATTTCTCATACTCATAATGATAAAATGTGGGCCAAGGACCAGCTCTGAGTCTGCACAGAATACTGTGTATATTGTACCTATTTTCAGTTGAATATTATTCATTGAATACATTATTTAGAAAATGTTGCTGGTTTTCAATGAATAATTTATTCAGTTTTGTTGCTATCTTAGACCAGCTTTAATTATAACCCATAGCACAGTGCTGAAGCACAGAGAGATGAAAAAATAAACCCATCTATTGCTAGGATGTCTAGAGATTTAGGGCATTAAATATCATCCATCTAAGCTGAAATCAAAATCCTGATATTTTCAACTTGCATGTATTCTTTCTTGTCACTTTTAAGTATTTTTAATTTAGTTTCTTTCTCCTTTTTTCCCCCTTCCTCCCTGCTTTCTGTCAATATTTGCCTCCAATTTTCCCTAAATGTCTATTCTGTCTTTCTCATGTCTTTTGTATTTCACCACTCACCTACCCCTATCAACAAGGCTCATTTTAGCTATGAATTAAGGGTAGTCCAGCAGACCTCTCGAGAGTAAGTGGATCCTTCCTAAAGCACTTCTAAATTTATTAATTTTTCTCTACTGATTCAGCTCAGTGGAGTAAATCTACAGGAAAACATTTCTGAGATATTTTATTTCCTTGTACGCTTCTGGTAAATTAAAACAGTTCTATGAACAGTATATTTTAATAATTCCCATATGAAACCATCATCTGCTCTTGTCCATCATTTAACTCAGACTAGAAGAACAGTCAATTTACTGAGTTAGTCTGGCAACATCCACGAATGCAAATTCATAGAGGAGAGAAAGAGATGCAAATACACACAGATCTATGTGCCAATCTTTAGGCAAGCTGTAAAGACAACTATTCTGAAGCAAGTAGGTATAGAAAACAGGACAGGCTGATTCCACCCTAGTCAAGCAGTAATCCATGTAACTGATGACATATTGGCACTGGAAAATAGTAGTTGGTGCAATATTATAAATGATTAAAAATTGCAGGAGAATAGGAGTGCCTGTGAACCAGAAGAATGTCTTTATTCATCAGAGTGCTCTTAAATGAACTTGTGTGCAATATCTTAACACTGATGAGAACCACTCTGCTGCAGTTAACCAATAAAGGAAAACTGAAGAAAAGACCCAGGGAGCCAAGCGTTATTCAAACCAAGTGTTTTGAAAATATTCATATTTGAAAAGTTTTCAAATGTGGACAGCTGGCTACTATAAAAACACTCTGAAAATTTTGCTCTTGCACTCAGTGCAACACAATTTGTAAAGTGACCTGTCTCTGTGCTGGAAACATTTCATACTGGATTGTTCTTATTCAGGAACTGTACAGGAGAACTCGAATGCAATGCCTACCTAGCTCAGGTTTCTGGGCACTATAAGAATGCAAATAATGATAGAAATTAGATAAAAAACAGAGAGCCAAAAAGGTGTTCTCTGGTGGTTCGAAGTGAAAAACATCTTTCTTCTGGAGACTCTGTCACTGATTATAACAGTTGAATATAGTTGCATCTGGAACTAGCAAAGTACCAGCAGCAACATGTGATTTACCAAACTCTTAACATCTGCAATTTGATCCACTGGGAAGCAAAAAAACAAAGGTCACAGTCCCACATCTGTTATATGTTTAAAGTCTGCCAATAATGTAGCCTGTGAAAGTGTGTCTTAAAAAAAAACTTAACTCCTTAAAATAAATGTTTAATTACCCCACTCTGATTAAATAATTAATTGCAAGAACAGTGAACATAAAAAACATATACCAAAATGTAGATATGGATATATACATATTGAGTGACACAGCATTTTTTAATACAACACTTAGAAATACATTTGAGAAACCCAAGATACATAAGATGCTCTGTCCAAGAAAATGCTCTTTAACACTGCAAACTGACTACCTCAGATAAAATATACATTTTTTCTTTCTAGAAAGCAGTTTTGAAAAAATCCTCTGCATTTCCATTTCTTGTCCTGAAAATCTGACCTACTGATACAGCATATTGCTAGCATATGTCTGATTCTTCATCAGCATTTTTTTGACAATAGATATAAGTACTAATGTTCTTATCAAATCTCACCCCATTTTAGAAAGTCTCTACAGAGATGGGAAAATTTAAATGGTTTCGCAGGAATTGAAATAAAAATTTATGAGTTTACATAGCTATTTTTCACATATCTTCCTCATTTCCTAACTTGCTGGCAAGGTTACCATATAAGCCATGCTCTAGTAACTTTACAAAAATAAATCATACGATGTTGCCTACTTTAATTATGATGTCTTCTCTGTAGCAGAATATTATATAGGTCAATAACAACAGCATGGCTTGGTGTCACAGCTGTATTTGTATCACAAATATAATCATCAATAATTTGTTAATGGATTCTCTACAATAATTTACTGATATTGCTCCTCTCAGCCTGAAAACAAGAAAAATACTCTTGTCCGTCTGGACATTATTCTATATGCAACAGCATACTTTTTATAGTTTATTATTTAAAAAGTAATCATGACCTCCCCAATCCATCTCCCACAATTATTAAATGGTATTATCTTTTAAATTATTAGCAGTTTATCAGACTCTTCAAAATCAAAGAAAAAATACAGTACCTTGAACACTATTTTTTTCTGAGAAGTAAATGAAGCATAAAGGCCTAAATATCACACATTCTACAGCTGTATAGTTGTAGTTGAGAACACAAGACTAATAAATCTACTTTAATAGATGTATAATGAGACGACAGGTAATTTTTGAGTAATATTCAAGTACCTGTATCATCTGTTAGGAAAACTGCAGTGCAGGCACGTAGCTTGTAACAGAAAGCCAAAATCACAGCTGAAGAGCAGAAAGGGAAATGATAACAGTCCTTTTCTAGCTCCCTCACCAACTGGCTGTTGAATTTTATAGGTAGATTAAGTCATGGGAGATTAAGACAGAAGCTTTGCCCAGAGTACCTACCAGGCAAGAGAAAGCAAAATACAGCATTCCATTTGCAACAATGTACTATGTAAAACCAGAAAAGCTGATTGGCAAAGCAATCATGTTTAAAATGTCCCTGAAGACTATAAATAAAACACTATTATATTTTATACTGGAGCTCTGTGGTATGATGACAACCCATTAACTCAATCAGAATAACGACAGGAGGGCCATCAGAATGATAAAGCCATTCTAATGAAATGCAGACTAAGATTAAAAAGAATTAAAAGTGACAAGTAAAATCCATTAAAGGACAGCCTTTAGCTACTGTAATCAAAGGATTATTACTTTTCTTGTCAATTAACAGCTGTGTCTCTATTTTTTCAGGCAAAACAAAATACTATGCCAAGTGTCAAAAATCATTATTAATAGGAGGCCTTTATTTTTATTTATTTGGCTTGTGCAAGATCTCCAAATGAATTATGTACACAATTTTAGAAGCCATAACATACAATTAACAACAGCATTCTGATTTTATGTTATTATTGCCCTTAAAACTGAGTCTTACTAATGAAAGGAAGTAATTACAAATGGAATCTACTGCAAGTGTATTAATCAATGCCTTTAATTTACGTAAAATATTAGAAGCATACACGTGCAGCAAGGCTCTATTTTTCATTCTTTGACATAATTTTATTTACACTTTGTCACAATATTTAACATGGCAGAACATTCCACCAATGCTGGATTCTGCAAATTGAATAGGAAAATTAATTTCCTGTTTGTTAACCTTGAAAATAATTAACTGTAAAAAATTAAAAAGCTTAAGAGGAAATTAAATTCTTGAATGCAACAGACCAATTTGAATATTTGGAAAAAGTGTCATCCACAAATCAGCACAGATTTTTATAAACATAAACTATTTCATGACAAAGTCTTTTACAATTAATATTAGGCAATTAATAGAATTAATAATACTAATAATGTTAGCAGATGAGGCCAAAGAAGAGGTCACAGTAAAAATGCTTTTCTTCTTTTTTCTGTATTTATAATACGTGGGTATCATCTATGTTGTTTCCATCGGCTTTAGCAAATTGCCTTTACACTGCTTCCAAATTGCTCTATGTACTTTCAGAGTGGGAAAAATTATGTTGTAGTTCCATGCTTAAACACCTATGTCCTTTCCTCAGACAGGTTATGGCAGTTTTTTTATTCATCCAGATTTTTTTCAGCACTACAGCTTTGAATAGATGAATGAATGGCCAAACTGATTCCACTTCTACTAATTCTGCATTTCTGAAACAAGCAGAATAGTTTGCAATATTCTGTAGGGACTACAAGAGAAAATTAAGACACCATAACATTTCAATTGCATCCACTTCAATCTTCCCTGATAAAACAAGAGTAATCATGAACAAAAAATCACCCCAATCCCCACCTGCACTCTCTAAATAAATGTCAGGATACTTGGTCCTCTCAATACTTATCAAAGAAAGTTTCTTGAGGGCTGATAGACTACATTCAGAATTATCCATAATCACATCAATTGCAAGATTGATAGTTGCTCCTGTGAGAGGCTTCTGAAAAAGTAAATATTTTCATTTGATGTAAATTGGCTTCCTACAGGGAAGATAACAATGGCATTTATACTATCCAATGGATTATTTTTGGTCAAGCAGTATTACCTAAGGAATTCTATGTTTTCTGCATTAAAAACTGTGTTTCTGAGACCCAGTACAAGTAAGAACCTTAGTCTTTTCTTACTAAATCTTATCAATATGTTGCAGATTATCAGTAAATCACAAGATTAAATTTTAGGTAAATCAATTGTTCAGATGCTTTATTTGCCTTGTATATTTTTAAGTTAAAGAACTATTTAAAGGAACTGTGCACTGCACTGAAAGAGGTAATGGAATCCTGCTTTTTTATATAGTATTTAAGTCCAGGATGGGAATTTGTCAGGTCAGAATTATAAGAAAAAATATCTGCATGATACTAGAAATAGTAAATTTATTTTTGCTGAAACACTTAACAAAATATTTCTTATGATATCATATGAACAAAAAAACCCCAACCAACCAACCAAACAAAAACCATACCTTTTTTTAATCCTCTTCATCTCCCAGCTAGGAAAAAATAAAAAAAAAAGCATTTCTATGAATTATTACTTTTTCCCACTTCACCTAAGAAGCAAACAGAATGAAGGAATGATATAAATTCAAGTAAACTTCCTAAGGGAGTTGTCTTCTATTCTGACTTTAATCACATCATCTGTGTCTAATATTGTCAGTAGGCAATGCTGTATTTTTTCCTGTTTTCCTATACATTATCTTCCAAATTCTCCTTTCCTAGGTTGTTTAAAGTGTTCTGCTTGCTCTATTCTTGGATAGAAGTTGTTTTCTGTGACTCACTGATTTCACCATAGAATGCCATGACCTTTGGATTTTTTTCCCTCTTTGAGTCTATTCTCACAACTGCTTTAGAGAGGTCTGTTCATAGTCTTTTCAGACTGCCTAGAGGAACTTGTTCATCAGCATTCAAATCTCTGGAGACAAACACAGTCAGCACAGTCCTGGCAAGGAGCACATCTCTCAGCTGTGTGATCCACAGACAAATACTGCAGAGAGTTTTCCATACGCTACACAGAGCAAGTGGATAGGACAGTATCAAAGATGTGTGTGTGTTCCAGTAGCTTCTGGAGATACTTTTGTAGAATAAAACATTTTTGTAGCTTTTCTTTCTGGTACCTAGGTATGTCAGCTTCCCCTAGCATGTCACACTTCCTTTCAAAAAATGGCAAGGATAAGTGCTCTCTGGTGGCTATAAAATAACGTGTAATTGTACTGGGATATGATGTGGGAATGTGAATAACATAGAAATGAATAACGTCCAGCTATGCCTAGTTGCTGCAAAATATTGGCATTATCTTCCATTTTGTAGGACTAGCCTTGCTACCGGTTCCAAAGTTATTAATATCAGAATATTTTGCATTACTCTATATGCATTTTCTCATTCTTGATCATTAAGAAACTGTTTTAATAGCACCAGGACAAGAGAAATATCTAAGAACTGAGGATGAAGGGTATTTATAGTTCCAATGTTCCAGTGATGGAAGTTACTTGGTCTTTTGCTGCAATTGCAATGGCAGTAAGATCAGATCGTAGTTATAAATTATTTTCCATGAATGCTGAAGAACTGGAAATTATTTCAGATGGTGCTAGTAAGGGTTCAGTCTCACTGAGCAAAATTTAATGTGAACATGTCTAGAAGGGTCCTGGGTGTTTATATTTAATTTCCTCCATTATCTCATTCATAATTTTTTTCCCTTTATTTTTTTTCAGGAATTCTCTTAATAACCATCACCTAATATGGATGGATGGATTTGTTGACTTTCCATCATGTCAGCTTTCATGCACCAAAACATAATCTATAGTTTTAATATAGAGTTGCATGACATTTTTCCCCTACCAGAAATCTGACTAATGTCAGAGACAGATCTTTTTAGATTTATTGTGCCAAATGTTTATTTAGGATTTTTTTTTGTGTTTGTCTTTTTTTTTGTTTGTTTGTTTGTTTTGGTTCATTTTGTTTTGGACAGGCAGTTTGCTCCCTGTCTTTCTTTTAGCTTAGAAGGATTAAAGTTTCCATTTACACAGGAGATTTTATAGATTTTGGTTTTTTCTTACTGATTAAGTTTGTGTGCCATTTTGTAGGCTAGATGCCTACTCAGTCCTAAATGAACTCTTTGAAAAACCTGGTCTCTTAAGGACATATTCAGGCCAATGCAACACAAAATGTCTTCAGACACTTCCACATTATATTTACTGGGTGGTCTTTGTGTGTTTCAAAACATTTTCCCTTTCTCTAGCAGAAAAAAAAATAAGGGCATGCAATAACAGAGGAAAAGAGCTTGACATTTAACTGATGGTTTATAAATATAATGAAAGGTTTAAATCTGCACCAAAAGTCTGGATTGATACTTATTTATCCATGCATCACTGTCCACTCAAATTGCCCTTCTTAGGCACTTCAGACATATCTTAAATACAAAGACAAACATTCATATTCTGCTCAGCAAGGCAATCTACAGAACAATCTACATGTAAAGTGCTGAAGGGTGTTCATCTCTAACAGCAATCAGATTGTACCCGGTCTACATGTACACTTAATGAAAGAAGTGTTTTGAATTATAAAGTTGATCTTTAGTGAAAGGGACTTGCTTTTAATTTCAGCCACCTTTGGCTGTTTGGGAAGGAGCTGGGGACACCACTAGCAATTTCTCCACACCAGACAAGTTTGTCAAATGCTGCAGACTCTTTTTTTTCTTCCAAGCAGTGAGGACCCTGCAGACAGCAGTCCCTGACATATGTGAAATTGTTGGTTGATGACTGGACTGCATGATGTCAGAATGAGATCCTTTACCTGGAGCACCTTTACTATCTCCTGCCAAATCACCTGACAGTGATAATTGCCATCCACTGCTCAGACTCTTTTCTTCTGAAGTGTCATATTTTTGCACAGAAGGTGAGAACTTAAACCTCTGTCTTTCTTTCACAAATTTTAAAAGTGTCCAACTTTGCTTGAGAAGATATTTTTTCCTGCTGTTTTACTGCAACTCAAAGTGAAACAGTGTCCATGTTGACACAGAAGCAAATATCTCTCTGAAGGCTTCAGATCCATTCAATATCTAGCTAGGTGGCTGAAGTATGCCCATAATGATTATAAATGTTTTAATCTTCACATTGAAAAGTGAAAATTGTGAGGATAGTCTCAACTCTTCTTGAAGAAATTGAAGTGTTATCTACACTTCCTTCCTTTTCTATAGTTCTACTATTCCTACAGTGATTGTGACTTCCTGTGAGGTACCAAGAGCACACTGCAAGGACATGTTGAAATGCAGCTGCCCTATCCCAAATATAAGACAGAAACTAACACAGATACAGGCAAGGAGAGCTATTTTAGCTTGTCCTGACAGTCAGAAATATTGTCTGTCTAAACTCTCAATGCCGCACATATGTTTAATTTTATCACACAACTCCACAGAGAAAAAATAATTCAGTACATTCAAGTTCCTTGCTGAACTACACACTGCAACAGCCTGTTGAGGCTGAGATGACTGAGGTCCCAAACACAGTAACATGTTCATCGTATATGGTCCATAACATTCTGTAATAGATGAACCTTTTTAGGTCTGGGTTTGTGATTTGTCTCCCTTACAACACAATTTTTTGGAAGGATGAGTCATTCTCAAGCAAATGAAACTCTTTGCACACCATTTCACATCTGCCATGCATTATTAAAGGCCAGCATAACTTTATCCATACATTTTGTGCAATTTAGCCATTCCTTATGTTCCTTTCCATAAAACATGCTTGTGCTGTTGTCACCATCATAGTCCCATGAACTGTGATACTGATGAGAGGGTCAGCACATAACAGGCAATGAGGATAAGCTTCATGTTCAGCAAAGTGCATGATTTTTCTGACCTAATATTACTCCACAAAACTGTAAATACCAGGCTATTATTAATAAGTGCTCCTTTTATAGTTAGCAAAAATCATTCACTTGTGTCCTAAGACTGATTAGTATGAGACTATTAAGACTGATTTGAATGTGATTAGTAAGAAGACACCCTTGAATGCTATCTCACCATTATAGTCACGGCAGGAGAGATGCCTAAAGAAAACTTTCAGATGGCTAAATCCAGATTACATAAATCCTCTCCTACATGCATGCATGAACATCTCAAGACATGTACTCTGCACTGGAAGAACTTTCATGTCACATTTGAAAGTTATCAATAAAATTGATGAGTGTTGCCTAATGCTTTCTGATGGCCCATGGATTATTTTAGACATACTGATCAGTTAACTTATTGGAAAGACTTGAGTTTTAAGCTGGTAGAAACCACGTTCATATTATTTCAACTCCAATTTGCTGGCCTACTGTAGGTAATTTTTCTACTTAATTTGACCATGCTTACTGAACTGTGTTCTCTGAACTTTCTGATAATGATTTAGCAACTTTTGAAACACTGGATATTTTCTGGCTGGAATAGCCATTATAGTGTGTGAACACTCCAACACTGACCCTTACTTCTCATCTTGCATTTTTTAAGTTGTGCACATAGAATTGCTGCTCATTTCCCAGAATGCCCAAATATTCTTGCTGGATATCTGATATCAAGTCCTATTTCAGAATAAGAGGTTAGCTTTCTCAGCTCCCATCAGACTCGGTGATATAATACAGAAGAGAAGGGTGACAAGAAATAACAAAAGGTTCAGCAGTGGCCTGTCAAATGCCAATCACTTCAGCAATTTTGAACCATGCTTCGAAAGAGACTCAGGAGCTAAATGCTTCTAGAGCATATTTTTGACTAACGTAGTGTTACTTTATTGTTTTGTTGACAGGAAAAGTTTCTGGCAGCTCTTTGGCATTAAAAGCTTTACTCCTTATGTCTCTCTGAAGGTTCACTTGCAGCAGCTCCTCCTTCTCTGTGGTTCATAGCTAGCCAAGGTAAAACTGGTGACTAGAATTTACTCCCAGAGGAGATAAAGGCAGCATACTGTTTTATACAAAGGTAAAGCTCCAATTAAACTGCATTATAAAGCTCACACCTTTGCAGATGGTATAGAAATGTTTAGACTAAACAGACATGAGTGGGAAGGATCCTTATGGTTGTACTGAAAGGATTCACGTGGTTGGAGAGATGGTGCTGGGGAAATCTCAGGGTGCTCATGGGCTGGGAGTGATGGGAGTCAGCAGCCATGAGTGTTCTTCTGAAGGGGTAAAGCAGGACCCCACAGCCTGGGCCCATCCCATCTCCAGACAGGTGTGGGACAGTGGGGGCAGCCCCAGGCACTGGGCACTGGGAGCTGAGCTGGGATGTGAGTTCTCAGGCAGAGCTGTGAGGAAAAGGAGCCCAGAGCTGCTACAGGGTGGCCCTGGTAGGGACTGAGGTTTCTGGGAGTGAAATGAGCCCCAGTAGGAGCTGGACAGGAGCATCAGGCCTCTTGATACCCTCCAGACTGGGACAGGATAGACCAGTTGAAAACCTGACCTTGTTAGATATTTTCACTGAAAGTTTTAGCACAACAGGCAACAGTGTGATAAGGAAATTTGGAAGCTTAACATTCATACATTACTGGTAAAAAACACATGTGCATATCATATGAAATATATATCCAAATGGTACAGTTGGACTATCCTGAGGACAGCAAAGCTGGAAACAGGATGAAAAAAAAGCTGCTATGCTACACAAAGCAGTTTGGAACCTGTGGTGGAAGAAACCAGCAATGGTTTAATAATAGTCATAAATTATGTTCGTCATCAGTTTTGATATGATAACATAAAAATGGAACAGGAAAAAAAATTCAAATTTTCAGCTGACCTAGTCAAGTATTATATGACTGCACAATGGTTAACCTGGACCAAAAGCCAGGCTCTACTTGCCTCAAGGCACCTCACTAGAATGACAGAATTAAAGTTTGCCATTTCAGTTGTTACAAGGAAGAAAATGACTTCATTATGACTTCTTTATGTTTTATGTCCTTAAGGGAAGGTAAGAATTATTTGAGCGGAAGGGCAGTGCTAGAAGGCTTCTAAATGTGTGGACTAATAAAGGCCTAATGCCTAATAAAATTGTTGCAGGGAAAAAGAAAGTTAGATATTGATGCTAAAATATGTACTTTAGAATTTTAAAAAATGATGGAGAAATTATCTAACAGCAGTGGCAGAACAAAATTCAACTCTTTTCCCAAACACAATGATGTCCAATAACTAGAATTTAAAGTGAGGAAATTCAAAACATACCTTCCTTTAAGAAGCATTTAAAAGTATGAAGTTGGAACTGTTAATTTGTGCAGTGTCCAATCGTATGACAAGAGAAAACATTTATGTGCATTTCTCAGAAAGAAATATATTGCCTTTAACAAAAGATTTACTGACTGGTAGATAAGTCATTCAGCTCTTGCACTGATGAAACTGTAAGTCATAAGATGATATATGGCATCTATGGACTGAATGCCAACAAAATAACATTTTCATATCTTGAGGATTTTGTCTATATTTTTAAAATAAACATTGGAAACTTTTCAGAATGTTATAAATTTCCTACTCTTTGCCCACAGGTTTTGAGTGGCCTAATTTAAAAATTGGTGTTATAGAAATCAAAACCAGAACACAGTTTTTCTACATTTTGGCTTTCTGAGAAGTTTGAGTTGTTCCTAAATTGCTTTAGCATCAGTGTTAGCAGAAACACACTTTCAGACAATATCTGAAAAATAAAAAATTAGTAACATTGTTGAAGATATTGTGCCTGACATGGAAAGGGTCATTAGGATACTTAAATCATACTGGAACTTTGTAATATATTAGATGTTCCATAAAGAAGGAATAAGACATGTACCAGAACAGAAAAAAGTAATTTATCTTGTCCACATCTGTTTCTCAAAGACAAGGGCCACTAAGCCTGAAATGTTTTGGTTTTTTTTCTCTATTGCAATTACAAAAACCATCAGTAGTGCTCATTGCATCTCTTTCAGCATGCTTACTCGAAGTGGTTACTCATTTTAGAACGCTTTTCCCTTCTATTTTATTTTGTGGTAATTTGAGCTTATCTTCTTAGAAACAAACATGAACAAATAAGTTTGTCACTTTCCTCTCCACTGCAGCCTCTAAAAGATTGTCACAGTATTCAAAATATTTAAAGAAATGTATTTGTCTTCTAATGAAGAAAAGAAGGACAAAAACAAAGTGTTGACCCCATGCGGACTCCCACAACTCTTATCCTTACATGTGTCCTACCATTTTGTTGCAAATGGTCCAAAAACTTACCACAGACTGAAAGCAACTTGATTTTTATTTAAATTTGCAGCTGAAGGGCTTGATAACAGCATTGACCAAAGTAACCTAGAAAAACATTCCCCCACCTGTGGGCTCCAATCTAATTTTGGCACATCTTAGTACAATACTCTGAGCTCTGTCATGTCACCAGCAATGGTGTGGCCAGCAGGACCAGGGCAGTGATTGTCCCCCTGTACCTGTCACTGGTGAGGCTGCACCTCGTGTTCAGCCTGGAGGAACCTCAGGAGGGACCTCACTGCTCTCTACAACTACCTGAGAGGGGTCTGCAGCCAGCTGGGGATCAGTCTCTTCTCCCAGGTAACAAGTGACAAGAAGTCAGGAAATGGCCTCAAGTTGCACCAGGAAAGGCTTAGATTGGATATAAGGAAAAATCTTTTCACTGGAGGGGTTGTCAAGCACTGGTACAGTCTTCCCAGGGAGCTGGCTGAGCCACCCTCCCTGGAGGTATTTAAAAGTTGTGTAGATGTGGCATTGAGGGACAAGGTTTAGTGGTGGATGTGGAAATGCAAGGTTAATGGTTGGACTAGATGATCTTAAAGGACTTTTCCAACCTAAATGATTCTGTGAGTCTCTGATTCAATATTGGAATACTATCAATGAAATTTCCTCTTTCAGGAAGCATTTAAGCAACCTTATTAGTTTCAGAGTTGCTATATTGACTTACTGAGGCACATATTTTTACTTGGTACGGTCTGTGGTCCTGTGTAGCATCCTCTGCATGTAATTTTATTACTGAACTTATAATAAAAAGCTGAAATAATTTAACATTGCTCGTATTTCAAATTATTATGATTGTTTCAAAATAATATTTCTATATAAAAATAGAATCAGTTTAGGATCTTGACATCAACTGCAAAAATAATTATTAATATTTCAATTTTCAGTAGATACTTCTTTCTATCATTTTGATTTACATTCATTTTAGGAATATTATAATTCTAGAGTACAGTAATAATATTTTCATTAATATAAAGAGATATGACTTTTCATACTGGAATCCTAAAAAAGGGAAAGAACATCTAAAAGACAGTCTGAAAACTCATGCCTTTATCGTGATCTGTTCTCTTGACATGAGCTGAGCACAAAAATGGGAAATATGATCTTGAGTAGGGTCAGGGTTTGATCTGGCCAGGGCAGGCTGTAGTTCTACTTTTCTTTCTTCCTGCAGGTACTCTAAGACTAAATGATCTTTTATTTTGTTAGAAATAGTCCCATCCCTCTGATTTTAGATGTCTGACAATTTCTACTTGTTGTCCTGTCTTGTGCTCTTGTGATGTTGCTGGTTCCTCTTACTGTTTGAATTTTAGGAGCTATTTCAGTGCATTCAAATTGTTCAAGGCTAGGTTGCTTTCAACAGTGTAACATATTTCAGTTTTGTTTTTAACATAAGATGTAAACCTCAGATTTTCTTTTGTCTCAAACCTAATTATCAATATCTATCCATCTATCCATTCTTCCTTGATTCTTATGCCCAGAGAACATCTTAACTAATACAATACCTTCTATACCTGCTCCAGTAAAATGCATATTAAGGTTCACTTCTTTGGTTTTGTCTAAAATAAACTATTGAAAAGTAGCAAAAACCCCTGCCATTCTAAAGGTTTAGCTTTCATGCCTAAATTAACTATGTCTTTTGATCATAATCAGCTCTTTCTGCTTATTTTTCTTATATTAGAGCAGAGAATAAACAATGTTCTCACCAGGAGACCTGAGATAAATTTAAGCAGAATAATAACAAGATTATGAGTTTTGAAGTCTCAGGAGTATTCCTGACCATGTAAATATGTGTAACAATTTATACTAAGCCAGTTCCAAAGTCTGAAGTCAAAATTTTCTGGACATCTGAAATTTCTCTTGTTATTTACAATTTGGAATGGATTTTCTTTTCTTTTTCACTTTCACCAGGCTTATTTTAACCCAAGCAGTTTTGAAATACTGATAAAATATACAATTGCAGCTTCCTTCTGCTTAAGTTCATGAGTTTTAGCAAGCATTTTGGGATAAGGTTTCTTTCTTGTTTTTCAAAAATAATGGCTCATCACTTGGTCAAACATTACTATTTTAATTCATTAAAATTCACAGGAATGTCACATTTGATTAAGTACATCTTCACAAGTGCAACAGCGCAATGAAAAGATCTCAAAGTCATTAATTACCTGTTTATTCCAAAAAAAGGAATATTAATAATTTGCTACAATGAAAAAATAATGAAAACATATTTTCCCCAAGAATAACAGAGCCACCACCACTTCACAGGACAATGTTTCCAATAAAATGTTTTGGTGTAGTAAATTGCTGAAACTCATTGTTCCCAGGTCATCTCCAGGATATCTCCTTGGCACCTTTAAAGGTGCCTTTGCTATGTAGTATCTTCATGAAATGCCCACACTCCCCTCGATGTGTAGAACTAAAGTCTCATTTAAATTTCTCTCTTGGGCTCATAGAAAACTGCAGAGCAGTTTGAGAATGAAGATTAGACTTTTTGTGGTAATATTAGGGGAAAGGAAAAGTAGCCAGAGACTTTCATGGAGGAGAAGGATTTAACTTCTGCACATTCTTCACAGACATGTGGCTCTTCATCTTCTTATCAACCTTGAGTTACACAGCCTGCATTCATTAGTGCATGAGACTTCTCTGTGCATATCTTTAAAATGACCCTGATTCTACTTCAAGACATTCAATTGTTTCTTGTTTTCCCTATTAGTATGCCCCAGTGAACACTAGCATTCATCACTAGAAATGTCAGACATAACTGAGAATTTCTTCAAAAGCTATTTTTTATTACAGACATACAAAGAGAAAAGAAAAAAAAAAGAATTTGATATTTTATATAGCTTCAGTTTTCTCCATTGTGTCATTGATTTATGGTACTGTTGTCCTTGATTCCTTTGTTTGAGTTTTAAATGAATACCTGCTATGTAAGGAGTGCACAATATTATGCACATGCAGATAGCTACAGATCCTCCCACGTGCTGCTTAAAAGAGAATTATAAAACAATGACAAAATGCACTGTCCTTCCACACTGAAAATCTCAATGTATAATCAAAACTGGCTTGCTTCATGTATGCAGTGTGCATTTTGTTAATTGGCTTCCTTCTGGCACCTCTGAAGCAAAAATCAATTTTTCACAGGATCATTTTTCCCTCCTTGTAATAAGTAACACTTAATATTTGCTGGTACTGTGATAAAATGTATTTTGAGGTATTTTTATGGAGTACTAAATTAAATGTTTCAATTAGAGCTTCAGCGAGCTGCTCAGCAAAGATTTAGATGAACCTCTCTATGCCAACCTTAAAAAAAATCCCCAGGCCTATATTTTCATGCACTCTATAAAGATGTGTCAGACTTGCAATTAAAATAATTCATTTTTCTAAATGAGCTGAGAGACATCACATCTCTTTTGCTCAATTACTCCTATTTCTACTACTTTTTCTTCTGTGTTATTGTACCCATGTGACTCTGGAGCAAAAAAATAATGTGAGAGTTTGGAGACTAAGATTGGAAGTTAGGATGTGTGAGCTCCAACTTTGGAATATGAAACAGAAAAGATAATTTTGATTGTTTTGTTGAGTTTTCCCAACAGGCAAAACCCTTCAACAATCATCAGCTGAACAGCTCTTTAGACTTTCTCTGTTAGCCTCCTCAGGGTCCTGCCGTAAGATACTTATCCTAAGACTATTGTTTCTTGCACTGTCTCTTTTCTTTGGTCTTTAGGCTTGTCATTGCCCCCTTGAAACTGTTTTTATCTGCTGTCATTAAGAATCTTCCACGTCTGTCAAATTAAGAGCTTTGAACAGTGCAAGTCTCATGAGAGAGTTCCTTAATCTCTGCTTAGCAGTGTAGACTGGGAATACTACTCACATCTTTTTTTAGTTTCTGTAGTCTCTAGGTTTTTTTCTTCTTGGTGGCTAAGGGTTGTTATAAAACAGATAGTTTCTGTGAAAGTCCTAATCAATTTGATAGGAACTCAGCCACAACATTTTTTTTATTACACAAGGTATGCCTCATACTCAGAATAAAATTGTAAGCAGCTGAAAACATTTTTCACTTCTCCCAATCATGCCTGTCATGATTCAATCACATAAGTCTTCAGAAACACAAAGAAGAATCTTTTTTTTCAAACAACTTTTCATTTTTAAAATTTATTCCCAAATGAGAAACATTAGCAATGCCAGAAGCAGAAAAAAAAAAAGGGGGCAGAATTTTTGTGTAAAATATCATGTAATTTTACTGGTCTTATATTTGTACTTGGGCAAAACAGAGCCCTGAAGTGTAAGACAAATTTCTGAGATGACTCAGTGCCACAATTTCAGATCTCTTAGATAGCTATGAGCATCAAATTCATCATTCATTAGTAATATGTGCATTTAAAGGATGTAAATATTTATCATTTATCAATATTTTGGGGGGGTATTTTTTGTAAGGTCAGATTTGGGTGGATTTTTTTTATCCTGTTTTACATTAATTGCTCTTTAGACAAGCACTCAGACACACACAGCTAATGGATTCTACAGGATCTTGGCATATATCTATGCTTAAATATGTGCTTCATTGCTGTCCTAAAAAGTCAGAATGAAGGAACAAAACAAAGGAAGCAAAAGGAAGAAAAAGAAAAATTACTGTACATTTCCTCTCCCCTTAAAGGGCACTTTCTAAAGCTAGTATGAAAAAATCAAAAGTATACACAACTTAGATAATCATGAGCCAAATAAAAACTCAGCAACTTTTAGAAGATACTCAAAAGAAGTCGCAGAATAAGAAATTTTAATGAATTAAATTATATTGAATTAAATAGTAGATTTCATAATGATCTGAGAAAGATTCTTATTTGAACTGATTATAAAGAAACACAGTCATAAGGACAAAATATCCTAATTAACACAAAACATGAGTTAAAGACAAACAAAACACCCAGAATAAACACCGATATACTCTTTAGACAAATAACACTCTACCATGTAATATTTTCTGACACTGACTAATGTTTTCTTTTTGCATGGATAGCTCATAGACACTCTCTAAGAAATTATTCTGTTTAGAGAGACTCAAGCAGCAAATAAACTTCAGTTGAGTGCACTTAGCGCTCAAGAACTGCACGAGAAATAAAAACAAACATTATTTAAATATCTAATCAGAGAGATATCTAGTATATGTGTGCTGCACTGTTAAATTGGCTACATCATACACATAATATATATCCTGTTTATCTTGTATGCAAATGTTAATGTGTTATTTTAGTACACTCATTTAATCGACACAGTGGAAAATATGCAGAAGAAACAATTTTCCACTTTAATGAAATATTGGTTCAATTCAATTTTTTTTTGTGGTCTAGGCAATTACACCAATCCTGAGAATGTCTTAGTCATTCTCTCCCTCAACCTTAGAATTTAATTTGCAAAAATAATTACATTTATATTATTTCAGTATCTATGCTGATGGAAGAGCTGTTGTATTTTCCAATAAAACACTATTTTCATTGGATAGTTTCCAAATAAAATTATGCTAGCAATATGGCTGAAACAAAATTAATTATAAATGTAACTTAAAGGGTGTCACAAGGTTAGAAACACCAGTAAACCATGTGTCACAGCAAACATCACATTAAGCATGCTTTCAGGATTTAATTCTGAAGATTTATATGTCACTTGACTGATCTCTTCCAGTTTAACATCTGCATATATCTCCCAAGATATAAGCATTATAAAAACTGACTATTGCTGCTAAAAACAATAGAGGATTTGGATTTGCTAACAGCACAATTGGTTTCCCAAACAGGAAATTAGAAACAGCACCCTTAGGAGTATTTTTGAACTACAGTGAAATGAAAGAAAACTCTCTTCATTGCTATTGACAGAACCTAATAAAATGTTTCACACTAAATTGCCTTTGATGCCTCTGTACGTAAAATTAATTATGCAAATAGTATAATATCTCTACGGATAATTACAATAGTAATCATACTTATGCTGGGCTTTTTTTCTTTTCACAGGTGAATCTATTCCAAAAGTGGTGTGAAATAAAACTCCGATTTTACCTACATTGTAAGTGCCTGGTGTACCACAGAGGGGCTGGAACCAGGAGACCCCACTGAAGCCCATCCAGTTTAGTGCTTTGCTCTGGACAGGGTCAGCTGGAGCAGGACACTCAGTGCAGTGTTCAGGGATGTCCAGGGATGGACATCACTGAGAAACCTGTGCCAGTACTCAGTTACCCACACAATAGAAAAAGATTTTCCTAATGTTCAGACAGAATCTCCTGTGCTTGAGTTTGTGCCCATTGTTTTTTGTTCTTTTTCTGGGCACAAACTGAGAAGACTCTGGCTTCATCATCTTTGCACCCTCTCTTCAGGCATTTATAGACATTGATCAGATTCCCTCTGAGCCTTTTCTTCTCCAGGCTGACCAGTCCCAGCTCTCTTAGCCTTTCCTCCTGAGAAAGATGCTCCAGTTCTTCAACATTTTTCTGTCCCTTTATTGGACTCTGCAATATGACCACATCCCTTTTGTACTGAGGAACATGGAACTGTAGTTCCAGTGTAGCTTCACCAGTGCTGAGGTAAAGGAGGACACTGAGGACCTCAGTCTCTCTCACATGACCTCTGTCACTAGGACCCATCCCCACCCACAGAAAGCCTCTCTTTTCCCTAGCCTTCCTTTTCCTTCCAGCGTAGTTGGATCATGTCTGTGACAACTCTTGCCAAGATTCAGCTCCAGGTGGGCTTTGCCTTTCCTAATTCCATTCATGCATGCTCAGACAATGTCTCTATCTCCTGACCACTCTGATCCTACTGCCACCTTTGTATGATTCCTTTTTTTCAGTTTCAGTTCAGTCAGGAGCTCCTTATTCAAACCTGCAGACTCTCTGCACCCATGCTAGACTTCCTTCTTGATTGAGCTTAGATGGTCTGTTCCTGTCCCTCAGCACCAGAGTAATTCCCAAGCATATGACAGGAAGGCTTGTGTAGGTGGTGTTGCAAACACATGATCTCACCAGGAACACAACCCTCTCTCTCTGTGCTGATAGGTCATCCAGGGCAGATACTGTCTGCCCTTTATTACAGCAAAGACCATCTCATATCTCTTCTTCCAGAATTCTCCAACTCAAACAGAAATGGTTTCCATATGCTGCCATTCTACGCTGTTCCCACATTTTCCTGTGTCTCATGCACTCATTTTAAATGACAGCAAAGAAGAAATAGGAACAAACAAGATATGTATCTCATGAAATACATGTCTCACAATTGTGGAAGTTTTGCCTTCTGCATTCCCCCACCTGCTGTCTTTGTTTATTGCCATCCCTTACTGTGTTATGTGCAATTTCGATTGCAAGCTCCTTGAGGTAAGGATCTGTCAGATTTCATTTGTCTGTACAATGGTATAGGCACCTATGGCACTATAGAAATAATTATTAATAACAATTTATGACACAGTACATTGTTACCAGTCATCCCATATTGTGTTCACTCTGCTAAAACACAAAAAGCTTTTCTAATGGAAGTGGAATAACATGCCCTATTTCTTGATAGTTGATTTAATATATTATCTGTATAAGTGTGAAAGATTCCTGAAGAAAGGCTCATTCTTCCAAAGCTGATCTGTATTTCCAACTTTTATATTTAAAAAATATTGAGAATTTCTTCCAAATGTTCTTTTTTGCTTTATGTCCTGAGACTGACAAACCAATTCTGGCAGTGCAAAGATTCTACTGTTATCATTGCAGCATGTACATGGATTTTCCACACAAAATTCTTTATGCAACAGGATAAGAGAAATGCAGTAATTATTTGTTATCTGCAAACATAAACCAGAACACAGGAGTCTCTCTTCTTCTCTAAATTGAATCATTTTGCTACAAAAAATTAACCAAATGGTGTATTTCAGTAAAATAAAAAAGTCACCTCTGAGGAATTTATAGAGTTTACTATTTTTCCTGATATGAACAGAAGATACTGAGTTACTCTTGGTAAGCTTTTACATCTACACCTTAAAATTTTGGTTTACCTGAAGTCACCACTCTGGCAAACAACTATATTATGCAATGTATCTGAATCTCCTTTTGCATTCAATATTTGCCCACCACTCTAGAAAAAGAACTGTGTTTAGAATTTGTAATTACAAATATATTAAAGAAAATACTATGCCAAGGAAGATCTGATTTACCAATTATTAGGGAGGAGTTTGTGGAATGGAAATTTCCACAACACAACCAAAGCTGAGATGTTTCTTTCAGAAGCACTGTAATTATATAAACAGGGAAATCTCTGAACTAAAGAGCTCCAAAATTTTCTCAATGTGCAATGAGCTTTAGAAGGAGACTGCATTATCCCAGAGAACCTGATCAAAAAATCAAATTGCTAAGAATGGCCTGCAAATACATCTGGAGTTTATTTCCTGTGGACCTACATATTATGCTTCCAGGCTAAAATAAAGATGAGGAAGAATTTTCAGAATCCCTACACCTGCTATCCTGTATGTATATATCTTAAAATTATTTTTCATCTCTCCAGAATTAAAAATATAAAATATATCACAGATTTTTAATACTCTAGAGGAAACTCTCTTTGACCAAACAGGTGAAGTATAAACTGTAAACGTTGTTAGAAAAAACATTTTTGCACATTACTTGTGGTTTTATTAACTTTTTATACATTTCCATTATGTGAAATTTTATAGTTCAGTTAGTACTGACATGCTTTCAGCTGCAGATTCACAGTTTACTCTTAATAGCACATGGTATTGTTTCCTTGGTTTGACCTCTCAGGACAATGTTTTCACATATTTCCACATTCTTTGTAATCTTTTGTAACATTCATAGAAATGAATAATACTGACCTTTATGAAGTACTTTGCCTTCTGCCAAGGTATGAAGGTTGCTCTCTACAGAAGTCCCATATACTGCTTGCACCTCACTAACAGAGATTTATTGTAGCTCCTTTACATGGGCTGAATTTCACACCAAATTAATTTTATTACTCATTACACTAATTTTATCTTGTTCAAATGATATTTAATGTTTCTCCTTTCTGTGGCATAGACTGTAACAACTTTAAGTCACTCAAACTGTGCTCTATTATGTTTTGGTTTTGGTTTGGGCATGAACATATTTGCATTTCAACTACCCAGCAATTTCTTGCTAACTGCTAAACAATATCTGTAATATAAGACATCAATCTTTGAGAAAAATTCCATCAAAAATATGAAAGGAAACAGTCTCATTTTTCTTTGTGAAGTTCATCACTATACATGGTCCATAGCTTGAAGTGAGGAAGGAAAAGGCAGGAAACCTTTGTGCAAGCTGCAATCTTGAGAGACAACTTTAGAAGAAACAGCTATCCTGCTATGAAGGGCAAAGAACTCCCTTCCTCTGTCCTTCCTTTCTCTCTCCTCTCTGCTCCACTCTGCTCACACATCCACTCCTGCTCCCTCTCCACAGTTTCTTGTCACGGTAATTTTTCAAATTATGATTTACTGTCTTGATTATCAAAATATGGTATGTTATTTTCAAATCGAACGTTGTATTAAAAGTAATTTAAAAAGCAGTTTGTCTTTCTAACTAAATGTACCAATGTGTGGCATCTTTCAAATGGAGATTGTATTGTTTATTGGGAACACAAATTGGTGTTTTCTTGATGTTTCACAAAAGAAAAACAGCTCAGAAGTGAGGGGTAATATCCATGTATCTTTAAGACCTGACCACAAATTGAAATGAATACTGAAGATAGACAAACATGCAAGCACTGTAAATATGTCTGCTTGTAAATTGAAATTTATTTATGACTCAGTTCCAAAAGAATGAGAAAACAGAGCGCCCTTAGAACAAAAATCTGAAACAAAATAACATAGGCAATATAAATATCAGATTTGACCCATGCTAGCAAGATATTTTTGCTGAAGGAGACAGAAACTTAAGAACATCTGTGACATTTTCATCTCTCTCCTAACTGTAATCTTTGCTGCTCTGCAGAGAGAGCCACCTCAGGGCAAGAATCAGAAAGGTGTTCAGTCATACACACAAACACTCTTAAACAAGAGAGGATGGGAAATGGATACTTTACTCAAATTGGAGCAAAGTTAGATAAAAGGACCATGTTTACAGTATTCAGTGTGGTAGGAACATTCTCTGACACTCAAACTGGCTAGCTTGAATCCACCTATACCCATACTAATAGATCCTTTTTTCTCTGAGATAGAAACAATGTGGTCTCCTCCTTGTAATAACTCTCCAAATGTGCTCAGGAACTGTACGGGAAAATGCAAACTGGCCTGGGCCCAAACGTGTTCCAGGAATAATTCTACAATTTAATAGCAGAGATAATTGTGATCCAGTGCCTATGGCTGTTTCCTGACACTATTTTCTGTATATGTACAGACACAGCCAAAATGTCTGGTTCATGTTTCTCAGGGCTTCTGTGCAAATCAACATAAGGTCTTTTAGATTTGACAGTGCACATGAGTTAAATGACTGGACACTGGCCTTCCAAAAAAAAAATTTTATATACATTTCCTAGAACACTGTAATAAACAAATAGGCTGCTGAATAGAGAATATTGGTCTAGTAATAATAATAGGTCTGGTTTTTTCTTGTGTTTTCCACATAGTATTTAGAGATAATCCTTAGACCTGGCTGTCTGCATGTCAGAAGCTGAAAAGCACTGTTTCAAAATAATCTGACATTCATATACAGACTGATATAAAGGAAATTATGTGTTCCCTTTATGGCAGATGATTAAGTGGAAAACAACTGTACATTTTGGGTCTTTAAGTTTGGTCAACTGAACTAGGATTTGATATCAAAATCATAATTTGGTGCTGCTTTGCACATGCTGTGCCATACTTAGAAAATGGCTGGTGGTCAAAACAAATAAGAGGAGAAATGCAAAATGAATATAAATGCTTGGCAGCAAAGGTTTCTCATTTAAAAAATTAGGAAGACATTATTTGCTTACTACAACCATAGCTATTATCTTTTTCTAAATAGGTTATTTGTATGCAGTGGTAGAATTTATTTACTTTCTTCTAAACCACGTTTCAGATCTTTAGCACAAGGTAAGTTTAATCTTTTTCAAACTCTGTTCTCAAACAAACTGTTTCAGAGCTGTCTGTCTGAAAGTAAGAATTAAGCAAGGAGAGCTTAATAGAAATTTTTGCTAGGGCAGAAGCAGAAGATCCACATTGAGCTACCGGAAGTGGGGGGAGGTTTTGGCATTTGTTTAGTTAGACCAAAATCAGTTTGGTATGATTGTTTAATTGCATGTTGCTCCCTAATATGAAGCGTGAACTTAATAACTTTGTTTCCTGAGCCTATTAAAGAGTTAAAGATTCACAAAGGACCTTATTTTCAAAATTCAGTACTCTGATGCAATGTAATGAATAGCCCTAAATTAAACACATTGCTCACACTCTCAGCAGAACATCCATGGAAATGGGAAACATTTACACAAACCAGTAAGAGGTACACCACAGAAAGTTTGGCCTCAGAAAGTGTGCAAATATTTCCATAATGTTTTAGTTTTTGCATTTGCAATGTAGAGCAGGTAAGGCCTGTCCTTGAGTAATGAAGGCAAAGGCAGCAGAGTGAGGGAGTGATCAAAGTGAAATGAGACGTCTGGAGTCAAAGCCACTCTCTAAATCAGGGTAAGCAAGGACCTGATTCTATGACTCCTCTTCAAGGAGAGGTACTAATCAAGTTACACGGGATAAAACTCTTTTGCTTTTTTAGGTTTCTTTTAAAAAGAAATTGCTTTGACATCTAACTCAAGTTAGAGGACAGAACAGTGATCTTAGATGGAGATTTTACCCCCATGAATACCACTCAGGTAAAATCTTGCCTCCCTAAAGAGGCCAGTACACAACTAACATCCCTCTAAAAAGTGTATTCTGTGAGTGAGCTGGACTTACTTCTAAGGATCTCCTCTCCAGTCATCCATCTCTTTCCAGGTATTGCAAGGAGCCTAGATTCTAATGGGAGATGGCAAACTACAAGATAGATGAGAATTAAAATTAGGGAGTTCGAAATTTAGAGATGGTGTGGAACTAAAACTCTTGTTATTCCTATTCTATACCCATTTCTGAAATTTCAGCAATGTATAAGTATTCATTTTCATGAAAACCATAGTGCTCCTTGGTGCAAGCAAGACTGAAGGCTCGAACAACAGCAGATTGAAATGCTTGGCTTTGATGGACTTGCACATTTTTTTCTTCAGGCAGACCTGTAGGGATGACAGAATGAAATGGCTGTCATCTTTCTGGGTGTTCTTTGAACAAAAATGCCATATTATATTCAGCTTTTCTGCCTATTACAGCTCCTCCTATCAAAAGAAAGTGCTGCTGATGGGTCAGAAATATCTTGAAAGAAATATCTTCTCATCTCTGCCACTTACACCAAGAACTTTTTTGTGTCTGTGTACAGACATAGCACTCATAGCAATTATCTACACATTTGCTTATTCCTAATAAGCCTCAGCATTTGTTGGTGGTATTACAAGATTTGGTTCCCTCACTACAGGCAGAGGGCTCCTGCATGGCAGGGACCAGAAGTGCTGATGTCCTACCAGCCCCACTAGGTGTGGATGTCCAGAAGACTGCAGCACAGCACACAAATCAGGGCAAGCCAGGGATTCCATGGTTTATTTTATTAATTGTTTATTAAGAATTACATTTATTACGTTTAGTGTATTTACTGTGGAATGCAGAGTTATAATAACCCCTGAGATTATGGAACTGAGGGTAACACATCACTGTTGTCTGCTTCATGTTATTAAGCTCCCCCCAAAACATAGATACTTATACACAGAGAAAGAACTTTTCTGATGGGAAACTCCACCTGGGTTAGTACCCCTCAGAGTTGATTATCTCTGTCATTTGAGTCACAGGGCTTTACTGAACCTTTCATAATGGAGATTTTGAGGAGAAAAGACTGTTAAGGTCCAGGCTGCCTTTACTACCTGTGGCATTTTAGGGTGTTTGGCCTCAGCTGTGGCAATGTCGCATGCCTGAGATGAGCATTTCATACAGACCAGTTGTAACAAAATCCTGTAAAAAGTACCTGTGTGGCTGTGTGAGTTCACAGGTCCATAGTGTCACTACCTTTGCTGCAGCTGTTGCAGATGAGTGTGCTGTCACGTTTTGCACTGTAGCAGCAGGATTCTCAGATCAAGAAAATCCATATAAAAGGCATTTGCTGACTTGGATTTTTTTCCTTTTAATATCTATAGCAAGATTCATCTTTATGATTTGGTATTACACAAGCTCTCAGTTACCCAGGTATGGCTCTAAAGAGTCAAGTTGTGAGAGATACTGAAATATTAATATCTTTCTTTACAAACACTATACTCTCAGCATATATCCAAATGCAATAATTCATATTACATCTACATTCACTGACCAAAGAGCTACAGGAAGTAAACCTGTACTGATTCCACAAATCCCATACTGGTTGATCCAAAAGTAGTGGTTACTGCTTTCACAGCCAAAGCAGAAGTGGATGTGACATCTCTCCAGCCATAATGATCATGGTTTGAGGCAAACTTCTTACTTTAGTAGCTGAAATCAAGCCCTCAAACTTTGTGCTGAAACTTATTATGATGGTTTCACAATGCAACCACTAGCTCACACTTCCCAGTGGATTGGAGGGAGATAATTGGAAAGGTAAGAGGGCCATAGGCTCAGATAAAACCAGTTTAAAAGGGAAAGCAAAACAAGGAATTCATTCATCATTTCCCATGGAGAGGAGTTTTCAGCCATTCCCAGGAAAGCAGGGCCCCATCACACATGGGGGTTACTTTGGGAGACAAATTTCATAATTTCAAATGTCCCCTCCCTTTCCTTCCGGGTTTATGTGCTAAGAACATCACCATATAATCTGGGACATCCATGGGTCAGTTGGGGTTACCTGTCCCAGCTCTGTCCTCTCCCAGCTCCTTGTGCATCCCCAGTGCCCTTGCTGGCGAAGTGGTACAAGAAGTGGAAAAGGCCTTCATGCTGTGTCAGCACTGCTCAGCAGTAACTAAAATATCCCTGTGTGATCAACACTGTTTTCATCACAAACCAAAAATGCAGCCCCATACTGTGAAGAAATCAAAACTTGTAGCAAAAATCAGTATGCTGATAAAGACTTTTAACTTCAAAATCTTTTTTTTTTTTTATGTGTTTTTGTGCCTCAAGAAAGGTAAACCACTGGTAAACTAAAACAGATGAGTGAAGAAACACATGTGAAGCAAATTCCAGTCACATGAGAGGAGAAGGTGGTCAATGGTACATACATAGTCCAGCAGTAGTCTTCAGATCTGTAAAGTGGTTTCATTCCTTTAATTTCTGTGATATAGAAAAGCAGCAATAACCCACTTTTTCAACAAGATGAGTCAACCCTAAATTTCATCAGAAAGTGTTTTTGTCCCTTTTAAAAATGCTATTAACCAAAACCTCTAATAAATAAAACAAATTATATAAACGCCTACTTGAAAAAATTACATATTTTATATATGTTTTTTCTCCTTGAATAAGTGGCTTTTTTCAAAGAAAGCAATTGCTGAAGCTAACTTGTGAAATTGGCTCTTGTTATACAAAATTGAAATTCAGAAGACTTCAGCAGGATTTAGAGAGGATAGTAGAGACTTTTTCGTATGCAACACAAAATTGTCACTTATATCTAAATCGAAAGACATATTTTTGAGGGCTTAATATTGATATCCGTTCCTATTACATCTCTCATAAAGCTAGTAGGAATTAAAAGGAATTTGAGTTATGAAAATTAATTTCCAGTTTGTACAAGTATTTAAATTTTGGGGTGTTTTTCTACTTAGTCTCTTCTCTGAGAAAATAATGTCATCTTAAGATAAGAGCAAAACAGCCCAGGAACGATTTCAGGATCTGACCCTAGAGCCTAGATGCAAAAAAGGCTTTGACACCTATATCCCACTGATTAGGTTGTACTTTTGTGTGACAATATCTTTGTGTCTTCCTATATAAAAATTTTGTTATCATCTAAGTATACCCAACAGGTTTAATGTTTGATCACATTCTTTAGAACTGAAAGGAGCAGGCAGTTCTTTTACGAGTCACATGTGCTATTGCTCTATTAATTTCGGGGAAATTTCAATAATTTTTAATCTTCCCTGGACTTTTCCCTTTAAAAAACAGGAAATAGAAAAAAAATGGATTCTATTAATAAGAGAGCAATTGAATTAATTGATTGAAAATAATACAGGCTGTTAATTTCTAGGGAAAGAACTGTAGTATTTCAATCTCTTCTTTAGCTCTCCAACCTGTTTGAATAGGGGAAATTAAATGACACAAGCTGATATTTAATACATGCAGTAGTGTTCTGAAACTGATGCCTTTTTAAGCAAACTGCAGTGCAGCAAAAATAGTTAAATAGTTAATAAATTATGAAACAAAAAGAGGTTGCCAGGGAGAAATCTCTTGAGCTTAGGTAGTCTACTGACAAACATTTCAGGAGTGGTTTGTACAGGTGGTGGCTCTCACACTGTGAGCCCAATGCTCCTGAGGCTGTTTTCTGCAGAACCCTTTTCCCCTTGAGCTTCCATCACCACTCATGAGAGGAAAACCTGTCACAATGCCCTAGCTGTGCAATTCCTTGTCTGGTCACTTTGTTTCTGCTGTGCTACTCTCTCCTTGACCATGCTCTTGTGGGAATGGCAGACTAAGACTTGTGACTTGACAGTCATTAAAGCTTAGAACCTGACCCCTCCTTGTAGTTTACCAAGGAAATTTCTACCTCCTGAAAGGTTTCTGTACATCTCTGAGGTAGAGGGGCAGCTTGACCTGGGTAAATATTGTCTCCCTTTGAAGCAGCTGCTAGTCTGGACAGAACCAATGCTTCATCTGACAGCTTAGGAAATCATTTGCTGTGTCTGGGAAGGGTGGTAGGGAAAAAGACTGAGAAGCAGATACACTCTTAAATCAATCATAAGGACGCATTTATTTAAGCAGCTGGCAAGTGTCCAAATCCACCAGGGCTCTGAATGAATTATGCTCTCCAAAGTTTTTGCACAGACCTATAGATTAGTCATGCTCTAAATGAATTGCTCATTCAGCACTACAAGCTCTACCTGGCTACTTTCTAGTTAGAAAATGTGTGTGTGGTAGCATGAATGGACAGAGTCAGACACTGAGTTGTTAAGTCTATGACAAGGAAGCATTTGGCACCATCTCAGGGCCAGCAGGGCTGCAATAGTTACCTGTGATCTCTTTCTGTTTCCTGGAACTGTTTCTGCACTGTACAGCAAGCACAGAGCCACGCTCAAAGGCTGCTGTACCTTGAAATGGTGATCATAGGTTCAGCAGTCCTGCCTCAGCACTTTACTACCTGAGTGTCCCTACATCTTCACAAATGGTAATTTATCATGCCATGAACTAACTTTGGCATGGTTTCTCTCAACAATTCTTCCATATACCTGGGCAGAAACATTTTGCACTTGCATTTAAGGAAACTGAGCAATTTGGTGCCTATTCGCATATGTGTTTACTTTCCTATCCACACTGAGTGGGCTTGCAAGATACATCTGTCTCATCTTATATTACAATTACACCCTCTGATATCACAACATTAACTATTCTTTGCTTGGATCATAAAGACTAGTCAGCCTCAGATGGGAAAAAAGCTTTGGGAGAAAAATATCAGACACAGTCTCTGTAGTGGAAGAGAAAGTTGAAAGAAAAGTGGATGGTGGTCAAAGTACTGAGAAATACCCTGAGAATGGGGTAAGTCTCGAGTGCCTGAAAAGTCAAAAATTTTTTCTGAGAGGAGAGAGCTAAAGATAGTTGAAAAAAAAATATGGAATGCAAGAAGAGCCAATTATGGGATACTCATAAGGCAGAAAAAAAGGGGGGATTATGGCTCAAAGGAACACCATTAGGGATGAATGTGTATGGCAAGTGGGATTAGAAAAAGGTTCCACAATAGCATGAATAAAAAGATCAGGTAAAATAGCATCTTGAGCGGCACTCCATTCTGGGACTGAAATTATGCATAAAATGAAGGATTGTTTTGGCTGTGGCAGAAGAGAGACACAGACCTACAGTTAGAAGATTGCTTGCCTCTGTCCACATCACTGCTAAAGAGCAGTCTATGGATGAGGTAGGGGCACAGTCTGTTCCTTCACCTCCATCCCCACAGCTGCTTCATAGACTTTTTCAACAGCCTCTGAGGCTGTGATGTGGTGGAGTCTGGGGTGCTGGAGTGTGTGTGCACATGGGTTACCAACCCCACTGGGACATTGCCCATCAGGGCCAGTCAACTGGGCTGCTGCCTGAGGTGTCCGTACAGCCGGGGAATCAAATGTCAGAGCACGTCTCAAGGGACGGCAGAAGCAAATTCATCACGGCTCCAGGGTCAGGGTGTTTGAATGTTAGCTGTAACTAACCAGCAGTTTCCTCTACACTTCTTCTGAGCATTGATTAAAATACTAATGAGGGTAGCATGAACTGTGAGAAAACAGACTGTGTGAAAAGCAAATGTGACTTGAGAAGAGTGCATCAAAGCAAAAAGCTGCACTGATAACCAATCACTCAGACAGCAATACTGTCTCCATAGAGTGTGAGCAGAATAGAAAATTCTAGATGTAAAGTTAATTCTGGCTTCATGTCATATCACAAACATGCCTGTTGTCAGTAGTCATAAGTAGTGATAAGGAGGGCTTAGATGGTTCTAGCATTTTAATGTCTCACTCTGGTATTTACCCCAACAGTGAAGTTTTATGCCAGTTACTAATCACTTCTTAGCCAGAAACAGCAGAGTCCTTATTCCCTGAAGTCTGTTCTCGGTTAATTGCACTCATGAGTATGGCAAATTTAGAATTATTATTCTTCAGCAAATCCTTCCAACTCCCTGGCTGGGAAGCTGGTATGACAGCCAGGCAATATAAGCTACATTATCACCTCATATAGTTCTAATATTTTAATAGTGTTTCTTTAACTATCAGTAACTGGCATCTGTCCTGCCAAAAGGTGGGATCAATAAATACATATATGTATAAATAAATTAAAAAGTAGTCCTCTACAAACACAGTATGAAAATTGATGCTACAATCTATTTAGCACTTTAGTTTACAGAGTATGCTTTATGAATCCACACTGACAGCACATTCCAGGAGAAGCTGTGCCCAAGCAGGGCAGCTAATGGTAATAACTGATTAACTCCATTTCTTTTGAAGGAAATACATTAGCTCTACATTTTGGAACTGGCTATTTCCATTAGCCATTGTTGTCATGGATTGTTCTTAATAGCCAGCCTGAAAAAAATTAGTTATTGGTTTCAAAGTGTGCCTTTAGGGCCAGATTCACAGTTGGAAGAGCTCTGCTGATTTTTTGTAGGCTTATACTGATTTGCTCTGATGTTTACATGATATCTCATTCTGATTTAAATGATCTGAAGGAAACAGTGGCAGTCATTAAACCAGCAGAATTTTCTTTTGTGCTTTCAGTATTTTTCTGTCAGAGGTTAGATGGCTTTGTTGCTTGACTGAGTTGTAAGAACTGGTTTTGAGTAATTTTTTTTTTTTTTTGGTGAAGATAAGTGACAGTGCCTTTTACATCTAAGGCAGAAAAAAAGGTTTTAGGAGACCAATTTTAACTCTTTCATAGGGTCTTCCAAGTGGCATTCCCTCTGAATGTACTGACAGACCTCACAGCACTGCACTGTGTCCCCGTACTTCTGCTTTACCACAGCTCAGATCCTCCTGCTTGCTGCTTAACGGTGGGAAAGACTCACTTACTGTAGAGCTTAAACATTAACACTGAAGTAGGTGAAACAATTCAACTGATGTTGGCAGACTTTGGCTCAGGACCTGCTCCCATTGCAGACTGTGATAAAAGGTGTGAAGGTTGCTTTGCTGGGCTTTATCTCGAGGAAGGATGCTTTTCCTGAAGCGTGTCATGAACAGCAGCTCTGTGTCAATAGTAGATGTGAGCTTGGAGACTTGCCTAGAAGTGATCAACTTTTAAAAGGTTCAGTCAAATTGTAAATAATTCAACTCTAACCTCTTTTCACAAAGTCAGGAAGACAGGGAGATGGTGGAAAACTCTGTATCAGAGAAGACTTCTATTTTAAAGGCTTCTGTTCAGAAATGAAACCCAAGTAATGTAACCCCAAAAGTATGACTGCGGTGATGTAAAAGAAAAAAATGGTCTGCAAAGTAGTAGTAGCCATGGTTACCCACACATACACACCCCATCACAGCACAATGGTCCTGTCATCCACTGCATTAAAAAGCTCTTCTATCCCCACATAATGCAAGTCTTGGAAGAAAAACAAAAGGCAAAACACTGAAGCTCTTTGAATCAACGAGACACCCAGTGCCACTTGAAAACTCAAGAGTTTCAACTCTCCACAGGAGGAGATTGACTGTTCTGCAGGTACACCCTCAATTTTAGAAACATATCTTGGGGAAACACAAGAAGTTAATTGCTTACTTAAGCAACAATTTTGCAAGCCATCATAGGCAAGCAAACTGAAGAAGAACCCCCGGGACTGCCTTTTTCATGTCAGGTAACTCCACTAATGAGCAGTGCTAAACATTTCTATTTGGACTGTGTAATGCCTAAAAGCTTTGACACATATCTGGTATGTAAGGCTTTTTATAGCTTTACATAATGATTCAGGGCATCTGAATATTTCAGAAATGCATGCTGCAACAAGTCTCAGGGCTTGTACAGTTGCTGAGTACTTTCTAAAGTAATATTCCCTAGACTTTCTGTGAACACAGGCGGACATACTGCTACCTTCCAAAGCACAAGGTTTGCCTGAATTGGTCCAGATCCTCGACAGACTGCATGGGTGGCTGGGAAATCCCAGATGGGCATGCTACTGACCCAAGGGCAGCCAGTGCAGGTCTTTTTCTTTCCATATTTCATCCCTAAATGCCATGGCACAGCTGCAGTCTGACCATCAGGAAACCAAGACACATCCTCTTTTACCAGACACATCTTCTCAGCTGGGCCCTGCAGATGGCTCCCAGCTACAGGAATGCAGCTATACAGATTTGGGACTGTGCCTGGCTCAGGGCTGGCTTTGGAGCATCTGTATATCTGCTTTTGCTGTATAGGCAAGCTTTAACCTTTTCTGAACTCAGTTAACATTGGTGAAAACACAGATAAAAGAAGTTTCCTGATCTCCCTGGGTGTTGTCAGTCAAAATACATGAAATATTGGATGTACTTTTCTCATGAAGCCCAGACTGCTGATGGCATGGCTGAATCAAGAAGAATATTTTAGTGGCAACCTGAACTAAGTGTTTAAAATCCTGTGACATAAAGAGCTGTGAGGTTTTTCTCATATGAAAAAGGCAGAATGGATTGTTTTCCGTGGACTAGGTTTCTGTCAGGATTTCACCAGGAATCTTTAATTCAGAAGAGCTCAGATCACTCAAGTGTCTTAGCTGGGAAAGAAAATAATTGGCAAAACTCCTAAATTCTGCCATCTTAGTCTGACAATAGTGCTACATAATGTGATCTGTATGCAGAACAGTACAAATCACAAGTTTAGTTCTTTCTGTAATTCTCTGGAGTATAACATGGCATCAGGGACCCCAGTTATACTCAGAGAGAGCAGTTTTCTGAATGGAATTAGAGAGGAAGTTGTAGAACAAGGCTAAAGATATTTATATTCTGCAGTTCAAGAGAAATTATGTCTATCATATATGGCTCCTGGGAAAAGAGTAATTGATCAGAAAATGTGTTTTTCTAAAGCTTAGTCTCTCCATGACTTTTTTTTCTTTTAATTTTCAAACATAATTCACTCTTAAAGAACATCCAGAAAGAAGGAAAGCCCACCAGCTAATCATGATTCTTCATTTTTCTGTGTTTGCTTCAGGTCAGTCAATTACTTGGATTTAGGTAATTAGTTGACTAAAAATATTAGGACAAAATCAGAAGTGGTGCAAACACAGATTCATGGAAGCCAATGTTTTAGACAGCAAAATGATTTTTTTTTTCTCTAATACACATTCTGAAGGACAAAGAGCATTAGTTTCAACACTTGTTTGAAAAAAAATTATCAAAATAAGAAATAAAAAAATGCAAACGTAACTGTATTTTCAAGTGCAAAGTTTCCCCATTTCTCTGTAAAGGTTTTGGTTATAGCTCATAGAAGGCTCTTTGCTCTGTGGATGGCAGCTGCCTGTGCTGAATGATGCCATCTCAGAAAAACTCCATTTTTGGTGCATGTTTCAGCTCTAACTACTTCCACAAGCTGTGGCAATACTTCTGCATCTGCCATCCCTGTAAGCAGGAAGTCACACCCTGTTATGAAGTATCATTACTTTAAGAAGTGAATGGGACAAGACTTCCAGTGGTCTAAGTGTTTCCAACTCTAGAAACTGTTAAGTGCCAACCAACAGGTTCTTCCTTTACAGCTGTCCTGTAGCAGCAGTGAGAGGGCTCTGAAAACTCTTGACCTTGTTATTGACACCACAATGCCAACCAGAAATACATTCTTTGCTTCCTTGGATGTTGCACATTACCTGAACTTTTGACCTATCCATGGAGTTTTAATTCTGATTTTAATGCTTACCATTAATGACAAATATTTGTGTAATAATCACAATACACAAATATTTGTGTATTATTTAAGGTCTACAGCATAGAATTTCCAGCCAAAGATTCCTTATATGACTTTATTTTTAACTAAACTTTTGCACTGAGTAATCAAGAATGTGAATTAGTATTTTTGATTTTTGTCCTAATCTGTATTTTATTCCCTTCACCCTAGGTTTTTTGTATAACTGTTTCTGTCAATGACAGGCAAAATAGGATGGCTTAGGAAGGAAGTGTATAATTCAAATAGAATTCTTCTTCATCAGTTAAAAGTGAGGCTAAAGTATAAAAAATCTAGAGAAAATATGTTTTTAAAAATTAATGAATTAGCTCTGATTTTATGAGTTGCCCTAAAATTTAAGGGCTGCAGCTATCAGTACTCCAATTTTCCAGATAAAAGAGAGTAAAATGTTAATTCTTCAGCAATAATGTTAAGGTTGTTACCAGCATATGATGGATTGGCAATCTAGACAAGAGTTCAGCTTTACTTGCAGACCTTGGGATGTTTTCCTGGCTGTTGGACATTGTTTAACTGGCATTCTCCATGTAATTCTAAAAAACAGTAAAAATGTAGTCTCCAAACTTCAGGTAATACCTCCTGAGTTATTTCCTCATTGAGACCATACATGGCCTCTGACTTTTCAGAAGAGCTTTTTTGATTTTCTAGTGAAAATTAATAGTGGAGGAAAAAAGGAGAGACGAAGGTAACAGCTGCCACTTTGAACTGACATCAGAACCACCGAGCTGGGAGACAGGCTGTGAGCATCACCCATTGTCCTTGCAGACACACTGGTGGGCTCCAAGCCTGGGAAGTCAGTATGCTTCCCAAGCAGGTGTCCACATTGAACTGAGGACCTGGAAAGGCAGATCCCAGAGCACCCAGCCCAGAATGGAAAACTGTTTTCAAGAAGCTCTAATGAAAAACAGGGGTTTTCTGCTGGAAGAAGCCACTTGGAGTGAGATATTTCTTGAAGGAGTGTTCCACATAAAATAAAGCTGAGACAATCTGAAATAACTCATTGAAACACATTTGACAAACTTGACATATTGCCTTTGATGAAGACATCATTCCCAAGCTACCAGGACATAAAGCTATGTGCACTGACAGGGATGAAGAGTATTTAATAATTGTGCTAGAAAAAAAATCTAACTGTTTACAGCTTCCAGCTGCATGTCATGATTTATCCATTTTTACACAGTGAGTGGCTATAACAATGGAGCTAGAGCCATCTAACTCACCTATCTAAATGCCAAGTCCTTGTCCCATGAATAAGTGATGGGTGTTAAGTGATAATGAGTGATTAGTGTTAATGGGTGATAGGTACTTATCTGAGTAGGGACAAAGTCTGCATTTTCAGGCATCATAATAATTCTCTCTTTACCCTTACATCTTTTACATTAAATGTATTGTTTTGAAAATAAATTTCTACTGTAGATCTGGGGAATATCTTAGATGACCCTGAGCTTGTCCTTTTCTTTCATCTACATTGGATGGTCTTATAGGAGATATTACCTTTCCCCACCAAGCTTTTCTTCCATTATTATTCTTAGAACTCTACAACTGCAAAAGCACTAGCACTAGTTTCAATTATTTCAGACAGCATGAAACATCTTTCATGGGACTGAGAAAGCCTTTACTCAGAATAGCCTATAGTGTGGCCATTATGATGTTCTTTTGGGACATGGGGGAGTGGGTTGAATCCTATTAAGCAGAGGAGACAATTAAATCTGAATTTGCTGCAACCTGGGTGAGTTCTTTAATCATGACTTATTGGATAAAAGGTTAGAGGAGGATCACCCTGGCTTCTCCAGATGCATTTCAGGAGAAATGAATAATAGTTCCCTATGTAATAGAGTTTCAGTTTTGTGAGTCCCACTGGCACTGAAGTTGTAAGTACTGAAGGACAGCTTAAGCCCACCTTTGTTCCTAGCAGTTCCTACTGGGTAGCTTAAGTAGCTCAGAAGAGTTGCAAATTTCATTATTTGGCAGTTATGTCTCCAAAGACACTGTAATGAAACCAGGCACCAAACTCAGGGCAGGGATCTAAAAATGTAGTCACTGAACAACTAACTAGGAAGCCTGAGATTCAATTCTCCAAAAATGTTAAATTAAGCATAGTTTTCTGATAAGCTGGTAATTTTAACATCCTAGTTCAGTAGTATAACTGATGTTCTGACATAAAATTTGTAACACATGCTCATCTTTGGGATCTAATGCTACTCTGCATTCTGTACATTCTTCTGAGTACTGCTTGTGGATGTGATTCAGACAATTGAAAACATATGTTTTCCACTGCCATTACAACAAAAGACAACACCTTTGTTCTCAATTCTCTTTATATATCAGTTTTCAGGTAAATCAAAATCATCTTCTTTACACAGACTTTTCCTTCAGAGATTGTGTGATATTAACTTGAAATACAATTTAATTTAATTAACCTGATCCTCATAACTTAAACAATTGGAGATAGATTTATGGGTCATGTGCACATATTTTATTGTTATATATTGCATAACTTGTAACCAAGTAAATAAGCACAAAAGTGCAAAGCCTATAGTACCAGACATATAGATGCTTTTCTCTATCTAGCCATATGTATGGCTCTATATCATGCTATAATCATACAAATAGGCAGAGATTGCATCCAGTGTCACTCATACAATTAAGCATGCTGTATACTCCTGTAACAGGACCAAATGCTTACAATAGTCCAGTTATCGATAAATGATTTAAAATATTTTCCTCCCAGTTTTGCTCAGAATTGCAGAGAAAACTCTGCAGATGCCAGGGTGTAACCATGGAATTCAGCCTTCGGTTTCTTAAAAGGTGGCAAAGACACATTTCCAAAGCTACTCTTGCTCAATGTTTGAAATACAATGGAAAACATGGAGACATAAGTTTTTAAAAACACTCACGCTTTCATCCAGCCTTAAAATGTATTTGACATGCACTGAAATGTCAGTAGCATTATATGAGATGACTTGATATCACAAGCCATGGTGCCATAATAGTAAACAACCTTGGGGATGGGAACAGGAGCAGCCTACATATCTGAAACTGTAGAATGTCCTTTAGCTGCTTACAGTTAGTTATTTCCTTAGCTGTCATAAAGATATTCAGCCTAGATGCAACCTCAGCTTTTGAATTTACCGATTCTTTTATCTCTCCTACACTTTTCTATATCAAATTTCTTTATAAATTTAGGTTGCATGCAGCTGTACTTGTTTCCCTGGAAGTAAAGGCAAAGAAGCTTGCAGTTAGACCATTAATGTGAAGGTAGACTTGAGTGCTCAGCACCACTGTCACTGAACTCTCTGATGAGTGTGGAAAACTCACTCAGGAGGTTTCTGTTCACAACTTATATGTAAGTGAGGTTACTGTGAGGTTTGTGAGGTGTTTAGCAAATACACTAAAAGGGTCTTCTAAAAATCATAAATCAAATTTTATTTTTAAATTGAGTCAGGATTTAATTTAGTTAACAATTTCAGTGATGGATTATATGGTCCAAAGCTGTCTATACTGGAAATTAAGAAAGCAAGTGTTTTATAATAACCCACTGGCAACATTGCACTGCCACTTTACATCTGTTTCCAAACCTATTGGTCAATTACTCATGGTCACACTGAAACAGCTCAACTAGCAATGGTAAATTAGTGTATATCTTGTCTTGCAATATCATGGCCATACTGGTAGACTGAAAAATATGTATTGGATTTAGATACTTTTGTTCTATGCATGTTCTATGTATGCTTTTTTATGAAAAGCATCTGAATATAGCCAGCAAGGTCTGACTCTTGAAAATATTATTTTTAAACACTGAAAAAAGGTTTTGTTTTTCTATCAAAACTGCAGGAATACTGTGAATTTCATGCTCTATTTTTCTTGAAACTCTGTTAGAATGCTACATCATTCACATTTGTGGTTAGCAGACTTCAGATTCCCTCATCTACAGAAAACACAAAGCAAAGTATTTGTTTTACACAGAATTCTATGACAACTATAACTGTCACTTGAAAGAAAACAAGATTTCAAAACAATATCCTTTACAAAAAGGAAAATCAATTATCAGAATCTCTCGCATAATTTGAATTAATCTCTTTATATATACCTTTGTATGTGTTTATATATGTATGCATCTATATATACAAATATATATACAGAAAGTTGAATTCAAACTGTAACTCTAATTATAAGTATAAACATATATATGACTTTATGTGTCATTTTGGGAAGAATTCTTCTGTCTCAGTTTTTCTGTCTAAAAGTTTTATATTGAAATCTAATTTAGGCTTTCTAAAAAATGGAAGGAAACAGTCATTCCCAAGGGATGATCCCTTTCTGAAGGATGATCCCCTTCTGCTGAAGAAAGGTATTCTAGAAAAGAACAGATGAGATGGTGTACCCATTTTCTGTAAAAACTAGTGCTATACATAACTTTAAATCAACTTTCTTTAGACAAGCAAATACTCTAAAATCAATCCCATTCTTTTACTTTCTCTAATTTCCCCTAAGGGTCAAAGTTTTAGAGCCTCATGTACTCAAAAGTGGGGTTCTAGGCAGCATCAGGGTGGTTGAGGTTGGGATAGATGCCCTGTTATGAACAAGATGGGCTTCCCCCAGTTGCCACTCCCCCTAGGAACATTCCTTCCTGATAGATAGAAATCTTCAGAGGGCAAAACATTCCAGCAGAAAATTTCTTCTCAGTTCTAGTCTTCAACAGCATTGATTCTTTTTTTTCATTAGTTGCAACAAATCCTAGATGGAGTAGATGCTTTGATTGAGCCATGTAGATGCCCTTAAAACCATAAAGAAGCTGATCACCACAAACACATCTTCTCTTGCATCACAGTAAATCAAATTTCAGTATAAGTTGAAAACCTGGTTGACCAATGTTCCCAATGAAAATGATTCCCCAGTTTAAGATGTCTGTGTGTGAACTGCTCATTGGCTTTTCTAGCTGTGTTCAGAAAGCAAAGATCTCACATCAGCAGGGGTGGCATTGAGTGATGATACTGAAAAAGGCAAAACTAAATGCAAAGCTAAATAGCAAATATGGAAAGAAACAGTGTTTCTGTTAGACATTATATGAGCAAAGGAAGAAAGAAGGGATGGTGAATGTACAGAGAAATTAATCTAGATAATCCATCCAAAAGAGACATCAAGATGATTGTTTTAAGGGAAAGGAAAAGCTGAGTCTCTAAAGAAAGCCTGTAAGGGACAGAAATTTCATCTGAATCAGCAGTTGTTTGCATGCTGATGACAGCTGTTAATCACTATTGTTAATCGCTATCGGTTCCAAGTTTAATATTTCTTACTCTCCTTGAGTGCCCTCTGGTTCCCTTTATAAGTGTGTAAAATACATAGCTAGCATTCCCAGATGAAAAAAAAATAGTGAGCTGAAATATTGATTTTTCAGTTTCTTTTTCCTCTAGTAAAAGATAATGAGCAAAATTCATCACAGGAATAATTAGTAGAAATTATTCCTATTGTACTGTGAAACCAAGTGACACTTCATTATCTGGAGGCTTAATGATGATTTCTGGTGATAATTACTAAGCTTTCAAAGTTATTGTTAATATGCACCAGATTTCTCTGTTTATCCAAACTCAGAAAGTATGTGACTATACAAAAATATTTTAAATAGGTCTCAACAGTTGAGCTGTCCTGAATGTAAAAGCAGTTTTCATTTCTATATTTTCTTTATGTTTCTATCCCTCAAATCTTTCTCTTGAAATCTGGGTAGGAATTAAAGCTGAGAGTTTACAAATGGGCCTTGATGATGTACATCATAAATAATGGTAATGAATAACCATAAGAACAGCAATATCTAAGAAAAAAAACCAAATAGGAAATATTTAAATGCTCTCTCACTTCTAAACTTTTTCTGATTTAGTCACACACATCTGCAGTACCAAAACAGTGGCAGGTAAGCTTTATTTCATGCGTATCTGTAGTATAGATGGTGCAGAAATCCTTGAGAAAGGGCTGATGAAGCCAACTATAAAAGTGCTGCAGTATGTTCAGCTCAGGTGCAATGCAACTTCCATGCGAGTCCGACTGCCTTCAGGGCAGTACTGCATGGTGCCCTCCAGATGTACCAGGTTACAGACCACTACACATTTTAGACATTTCTAAGGTCAAATGGTGAGAAGTTTCATTATCTAAATGTTGGAATCATGCTCCTAGAGGGACCATTATGGAGGTGAAATACAGACCATTACAAATTAAGTTGAAGAAAAATGTGTAAAACTGTGTAGTGGGACTCTTTTACACATATTCCCTCAATTATTTTTTTAACTACAATTTTTTGACCTTTTGCAGATTTTAAGGTCAGATAGGTTCATCATCCAATGTGGCCTGCTGTTTTACTCATGCCAGAGAAACTTTCAAATGATACTTCTTAAAGCAGTATCTTGATGCTCACTTTGACTTATAGGAACTGAAAAAAAACTGTTTTTGGAAAAATTTATCAACATCAATAGGACTCCATTATAGTTGTCATCAGCTCCAAGTCAGCTTCTTCTATCTTTGTCCTGTGTTATTCTCATTTTCACTTTGATTCTTCTATTTAATATGCTATTTCTCTCTGTGCTTTCAAGATTGGCAGTTATACTACTTTTTCCTTATTCTCATTTGTATCCCTCCAGCTTTTTTCAAGGTCTTAATTAGTAGCTGAATAGTCTGGACTTAGATGTTAAGGCTACTCTGATTACAAATTTGGTTATCATAGTAAGAATAAAATGTTTTTCAAAATCTCAAAAAAAAACCAAACACAAACAAACAAACCAGTGATAGATGAGTACTGAGTGGTTCATCATATCAGTTATGGAACACTTCAAGCCAAAAAAAGTGACATGTGGTTGTCCAGAAGTTCCATGTTTTATATATGTCAAGTTAAAATATAGAATCATAGAACAGTTTGAGTTGGAAGGGACCTTAAAGATTCACTATTCCCAGCTGCCCTGCCATAAGCAGGGTCATTTTCCACTAGGCCAGGTTGCTCAGGGCCCCATCCTCTGACACTGAACATCTCCAGGTATGGGGCATCCATAACTTCCCTGGGCAACTATCCCTGCAGGCCCTGGTAAAAAGTCCCTCTCCATCATTCTTGTGGAGACCCTTTAGGTACTGGAAAGTTGCAGTAAGGTCAGTTCAGAGCTTTCTCTTCTAACCATGCTGAACAGCCCTCACTCTCTCATCCTGTCTTCATATCAGAGGTGTTCTAGCCTTCTGATCCTCTTTATGACCCTCCTCTGGACTTGCTCCAACATATTCTTATGTTGTGACCCGAGAGCTGGATGCAGCACTCCAGGTGGGGTCTCACCAGAGCAGAGCAGAGCAGAGCAGAGCAGAGCAGAGGGGCAGATTCCCCTCCCTCACCTTGCTGGCCATGCTGCTTTGGATGCAGCCCAGCCCAGGATACAGTTTGTTTTCTGGGTTGCAAGCGCACATTGCTGGGTCATGCCAAGCTTCTTGTTCAACACTTTGAAATCCTTCCCTGCAAGGCTGCTCTCAATCCATTCTCCACCCAGCCTGTATTTGTACTTGGAATTGCCCCGACCCAGGTGTGGCACCTTGTACTTGGCCTTGCTGAACTTCATGAGGTTCCCACAGCCCACCTGTCCAGCCTGTCAAGGTCACCCTCAATGGCATCCCTTCCTTTGAGCATGTCAGCTGGACTATACATCTTGGTGTCATTGGCAAACTTGCTGAGGGTGTGCTTGATCCCACTGCCTGTGCTGCCAATAAATATGTAAAACAGACTGGTCCCAGTACTAACCCCTGAGGAAAGACACTCATCACTGGTCTCCACTTCAACGTTGATCTGTGGAGTGCAACCCTTTGAATTCCTCATCCACCAAGTGATCCTTCCATCAAATCCATCCTTCTTCAATTTAGAGACAAGGATATTTGGGACAGTGTCAAATGCTTTGCCCAAGTCACAGAATCCCAGAATGGTTCAGGTTAGAAGGGATCATCTGGTCCATCCTGCCTGTCAAGCAGGATCATTCTAGAGCACAGTACAGGCTTGTATTCAGATGCTTCTTGAATATCTCCAGTGAGGGACTCCATAACCTCTCTGGACAATCTGTTCCAGTACTCAGTCACCTGCACAGTAAAGAAGTTCTTCCTCATATTCAGGTGGACCTTCCTGTGCATCAGTTTCTGCCCTTTGACTCTTGTCCTATTGCTTGGAACCTCTGAGAAGAGCCTGGTCCATCCTCTTGACACCCTCCCTTCAGAAACTGACAGACCTGGATGAGGCCTCCTCTCATCTGTCTCTTCTCAAGGCTGAACAGACACAGTTCCCTCACCCTTTCTTTGTAAGAGAGATGCTCCTGTCCCCCAATCATTTTTGTTCTTCTCTGCTGGACCCACCCCAGGAGCTCCAGGTCTCCCTTGTACTGATGAACCCAGAACTGGGCACAGCACTCCAGATGTGGCTTTACCAGGGCTGAGAGGAGGGGCAGGATCACCTCCCTTGACCTGCTGGCAATGATCTTCCTAATTAATGCACCTCAGGATACCACTGGCCTGCAAGGCCACAAGGACACTGCTGGCTCATGGACAGCTTGTTGCCCACCAGGACCCCCAGGTCCTTCTCCTCAGAGCTACCTCCCAGTAGGTCAGTTCCTGGACTGCACTGGTGTGTAGGGTTATTCTTCCCCACATACAGGACTCAGCATTTGTCTTTGTTGAATTTCAAAAGGTTCTGCTCTACCAATCCCTCCAGCCTTTTAAGATCCCCTTTTAAGATCCCTCTGAAGGGCTGCCCAGCACTCTGGAGCATTGGCCAGTCCTCCTGGCTTGGTGCCATCAGTGAACTTTCTGAGGAGGTATCTGCCCTTCATCCAAGTAAGTGATGAACAAGTTAAANGAATTTCAAAAGGTTCTGCTCTACCAATCCCTCCAGCCTTTTAAGATCCCTCTGAAGGGCTGCCCAGCACTCTGGAGCATTGGCCAGTCCTCCTGGCTTGGTGCCATCAGTGAACTTTCTGAGGAGGTATCTGCCCTTCATCCAAGTAAGTGATGAACAAGTTAAACAGTTCTGGGCCCAGAATTGAACCTTGGGGGACACCACCAATGACAGACCTCCAACTTGACTCTGTGCCACTGATAATCCTCTGGGATCTGCCATTCAGCCAGTTCTCAATTCACCTCACCATCCACTCACCCTGATCTTGCCTATGGAAGGCAATGAGTTTGCTTATGGAAGGATATTGTGAGAGACAGAGTTGAAAACCTTGCTGCAGTTGAGGTAAACAATATCCACTGCTCTTCCCTCATCCATCCATTGTTGTTTCATTGTAGGAGATGATCAGGTTGGTCAAGTGTGATTTACCATTAGTGGTACTGTGCTGACTTCTGATCACATTCTTTTCACCCATGTGGATAGAGATGGCCTCCAGAATGAGGTGCTCCATCACTTTTCCAGGGATTGAGGTGAGGATGACTGAATGGTAGTTCCATGAGTCATCTTTTTTTTGCCCCTTTTTGAAGACTGAGATGAGTTTTGCTTTCTCCCAGTCCTCCACACTTGTCATGATTGTGACTGGCCTCACCATGGTATCTGCCAACTCTCTCAGTACTCATGAATGCATCCCATCAGGGCCTGTGGCACAGGAAATCACATCAGTTAAATTTATTGCAAGAACATCACATCCTTTTTGGTCCTTCATTGGTGCCAGTAAAAGCATATGTTCTAGGGACAGTACTGTATAAACTATCCACCCAAATACTGGGATGAAGGAAAGTTCTAATCATGCTTTTTTGACATCTGCATCAAATAGACATACATTTGCTGTCTACACAGAGTATGGCAAGTGATCCAATGCAGCACACAAGTAGTCAACAAACTGAGGCCAGGCTTTCAACTTTTGAATAAAATTTTGGAATTATTTTAGCTTGAATTTAAGAATTTAGGACAGCACAAGGACCTTTCGTTGTGCCTAACTTCACAGAAACAGCTAGATGTTTATGTTTAGAGGGAAGGCACACCAGTTATGGGGATCCTGGAATAGCTCTGTTTATGTTCCTGTTTATTCAGATCCCAAAACCCATTTTAGCAGAAAATTAACACCAAGTTGAAAAATCATTAAAGAGAACACCCAGCAGTAGGAACTGGGACTGTCACCTGACTGTCTGAAGGGATACAAGGCCCTTGTTAAAATAAATAACTCCTACACACTCATCTGATAATTTCTGAAATAAATAATTTCCTCTGCATCCATGGATTGGTGACCATGCTCATCAGGAGGAAGCACTAGCAAACTTCTTGATGAAGCCAAAAATGGGATATCCTCATTTTAGACAAGCTTCTTGCTTTGAGTCTCCATTTAAGAATACAAGAGCTGGCAGCTATGGTTGTAGTAAAAACATTCAAACAAGTACAAAAAAATTCACTCACATAGAGATCCAACAGCATCCTTGCTTCAAACAATCATATGAATTCCAATAAACTGTAATTACTAAAAAACAGTGCAATAAGGGCAGGTACTAGCTCTTACATTTCATTGACCTCTAAAGTCATTCAAGCATATTGAACTTGACTCAAATGCTTAGGAGCTTACTGTGAACTATAACATCATCTCTCTTACTTCTAATTTTCATTTGATGTGTCTTGAAATGAAACATTAAGACAAGAGCTTCTTTCAAGCCAGCAATTGTTTCTTGATGTTAGGCCCTCTATCAAATTAGCCTCAAACAGAAAACTTTGATGAGATTTAGCAACTATTAAGGCTATCAGTTGAAACATGAATTTGATTTATTTTTCCTGTTACATTAACTTTCTCCTTTACATTCAGTGGTTTCTTACACAGGGTGAAGTAAAAGCAACTTGATATTTAAACATGGCAAAAATGAATAGAAGACATCTTGTTATAAGCTACATGTTACTGTAATAACAAGTTGACAAAGACTTTCTAAAGATGTTCAGGGTTAGCAACAAAATAGAATATTTTTAACAGCATCAGAGTGGAAAATGAATTTGATGGCACTGAGAGAGCAAATGTAATTAGTAATAAGCAGGATTTATTTGAAAAGTTTATGAGATATATGACCTGCAATGCAAAGATATGTGAACAGAAAAGAAATGTTCTTGTGAGTGTAAGGCAAATTAATTTGTTCTGCTTAATTTTCTAAGGCTTTTATAATTAGATTGATGTATTAATATCAAGGAAGAAAGCTTCTATCTTGCATGTGGAAGAATTCCTGTAATAAGAGAAGGGAGCCAGTAACCCTGTCATTATTAACAGGGAATTATTTCATTGAAATAGAATGCAAATTCAAATACATACTGGTTTTGCACAAAACAACCTAAGAGCAGAATATGAACTATAATTTCATATATACTAAGGCTGTAGATGCTTTGACAGGATAAAGCACCTGCTCTTCACCAGCAGAAACTGTATCTTGAATTTCAGCATAGGAACCATACAGCTGCTGTCCTTGTATTTCTATCAGAAAGATATCTTGATACAAATACGTAAATTAATGAATCCAGAATGTATTTTCTGTTGATTTCTTATGCATCCAAAAGACATCTTTGAAATGTCAGCTCCTCCTTCTACTTTAAGTTTCTGAGGGGAAATACTATTTGTGAACAAATGTGCTCTGACTTTGGCATCTAGAGAGAGGACACTCCAATTTTGGCTGGACTGATGCAGGGGAGGCAATGCCAGGTGTGTGAACATGTGTGTCCCAAGCTCCTCTGTCCCCTGCACCACTCACATGCACACACAGACAGCCACAAAGGCACCAGCTCATGCTCTGAGCACAATCTGCAGGTGAGGGCACTAGCAGCAGGGGCAGCTCTTAATCCAGGTGAAATTCTGGTCTCTGGGTGCCCTCGTGAGAAGGGAGATTTGCAGAGTTCTGCACCTCAGGTTGAGGCCTGAAGCTGCCAGCTGGACCATGTTGCTCCATGGTATCAGCAACACAGGAGCTAAAATACATTCACAAAAGGCATCTATTCCACCTTCAGCCTATTCATGCAGAATCTGAGTACTGAGAGGAAAAAGCACTCAATTTTACAGGAAAAGAGTTTTCTCTCATTTTCTCAAGCATCACTCAGAGACAGCGTTTCTAAGGTTTCTGAGTATGATGAAGGTTATTGGTACTCACTGTACCATTTGTAATTACCAAATGTCACTATTCAGAATTTTTCCCATGTTCCCCTTTCCTTGCTGCAGTCTATGATTAACACATGGTGTTTTCAGAGAATACCCAGCCTACACTTACTGTTTTGCTTTCGTATTTTTCTTCTTGTTTATCTTGTTGTATTTCTGAAATTGCTTTGCTATTTGGGGACTTAGAAAAATCTGGTTTTGTGGAAGTATTTTAAAACAGCTTAGCTGGGCTTCCTGGGCCTCTGACAGACAGAGTGAACTCAGACATAATGTGTTTTCTAGTGACTCACTGCTGGTATTTCAGTGGTTATCTCAAATACCAATAAGGTTGTGGGATCATGTCCATTTCCAGCTGGGAAACTGACCTGCCAGCAGGCTTGTGCTGGGAGCATGTGGCAGCAAGTTTGCCATCAGGAATGCCATGCCATTCCTTAAAAATTAATGCTGTAGTGTTTTGGGTGCCCTAAGCACACACCTTACACCATCAATCCTGATAGGTGGAGTCTCCAATTTGCAAACCCATGCCAGCATTCACATATAAGAAACATACATTAAGGTGAGGAAAGAAGAAAAAGATCTTGCTGACAATGGCACAGCTTAGAATTTTGTCAGAGCTCTAAAACTAGGAAAAACAGCAGAAATGTTGAGTCACATTTTCAAACAATCTGCTTTTGACCTTGTTTAACTTTGCATGAACATTTGGAAAACCCATAATACCATATTTTACTATTATCCATATTCATGTAAAACAAGTACTGAGTTTTTATGCTCAAATATTTATAGAAAGTGGATTTTATGTTTGTTTTCTATAAACATTAGTATCAGAGTCCTAGTTGTTAACATTAGTGATTCACTATTAAGAATGAGAAACAACAGCATGTGTCTTATGCAACAATCACAGTTAAACAATACAGACAATACTCCAAAAGAAATCTATAGAGCAAATGAATCATGGAATAACAGAATAAATCTGCAGAAATAGAAATTTATATAGGCTTTCTGTCAATGAAGAGAAAAGCAAAGTGTATAAGATTCAATTTAAGTATTAATTATTCAACCAACTCTTTTTGCAGACTTGCCTTTCAGCATAATTTTTTTTCACGTTAGACTATACTAACTCACTTTGTGCAAGTTAGGAAGCATCTGATCTAATATTTTTATAAATTACTTGAACACAGTGATAGTGCTGAGGGCTTCTGTTCTTGTGCTACTAGCAATTAGTCAAGAAAAATACTTCTCCTGCTGAGGCAGTAAAGAAAGCCAACGAAATATTATACTACAGGAACATTATTGTCTCCATTTTACTGAAGGTAAAAGAAAACCTTTAAAAATCAGCCATTACCATGTTTTTAGATAGCATGGTGGTAGATCTAAAGATCTAACCAAATATCCTACTCCTAATTACTAACAAGGTGCATGTAGACAGATTGCATTTTCCTATATATACTTTATAGTAATTTTTAAGATCCATTTCATCTTTTCCACAGAAGCTTCTTGAAATCACAGGCATTGAATAAAATTATTCAAAATTATGTTGCTTCCTCTAGACATCACATTTTTAAAAATAACTGTCTCAATTTCATTCCAGTATCTACAAGGAATATCCACCCTCACCTCTGCACAAGGCTGGTTGCTGTACACCCTGACAGGGTTTCAGAACTCCTTTCCAAAGCCAGGAGCATGTGCAGGCAGGACACTTTTTTGGCTGTGGCCACACAGCTTTTTGAGCCCTGCTCATTAGACTCACACTGTCACAAGCACCCTTTTAACCAGATCCAGGTGACACAGCTGATGCACTCCAGCTCCAAGAGAAGCACCAATGGACCTGCAGAGACTTCAGAAGAGTGACACAGAACAGCAACGCTGGTACTGAACAGGGAGAAGAAAGCTGGAATTAGAGTAGCCAAATCTATATCCTCACTCAGATTTGTCCTTCAAAAGCAAGTTTTCAAGTTCCATGGTGCCTCATCAGCAGCTTCATTGAGATTCTGTTAAAAATTTCCCTTTGCACAATGTTGTCACTGGTTAAAAACCATCATCACATGATGTGTTGGCTCAGTCACTTTATCTCAGATAGACGGTTATGATTTTGGACAGTATTTCCCACAAGATGTCTCTTGTTCCATTTTTGCATTATCCCCAAATTATGTTCAATTTCAATTCTTCAAAAAAAGGGTTATTTTAAAATCTTAACTTCACACTGATGGCAAAGTCTACATACTCCATGAAGGATCTTAAAATCTGACTATAAGCTTTGTAGACCCTTTATTGCTAAGACCATTTTTGTTAAGATTCAGGAAGAGGCAGTGACTGGCCCCCTGGATCTATTTGACTTTTACAGTATGGGACAGCATTTCTAACCAGAGAGGGGAGTTATTCTGGTAGCAGATCAGAATCCCAATTTACAGGGACCATGTTGTAGTCAAATGCCTTCTCACACTGCTGAATTCCATTGTGTTTGTATACAACTTATTTTTAGCTGCTGTCATTGAAGTTATTACTAAAGACAGCATAGGTTCAAAATGTCCCTTGCACTTAAGCAAAAACAAAGGTTTCTTGGGATTCCCTGCACTAGGAGTTCTGCACTTAATTTTTTCCAGGTATTAATCAGTCCTGCTGATAGCACATATTTGTAAAAGTCACATTTCTCATATCAAAGTTTCATAGTCCCTATATCTTTGTTTATTCTAACTCTTTAAAAAGGGTATTTTTTTATGTGTAACCCTGTTCTCATTTGGGAGTTCATTTTATTTTAATGGTTTTCACATTTCTCAAATAAGCTTCCTAATTTTCAGCATAATTAGTATATTATCCAAGTAACAGATCACTCTACTTAAAACTGTTATTATGCAGTCTGCTGAAATGCAGACAGATTGGTAGCCATTGCTGAAAGCTGCCTGATGAGAAGAAAAATAGGGGGTAGTAAATAATATGGAGATTCAATCACATAGAAAACATTAAACACTCACTGAGCAAATTGACAACTATTCAACCAGTACTTTATTTATCTGCAATTAAATAAAGAGAGAATTAATAATTTTTCCATTGTCTCTGATAACATATTTGGAGAGCCATAGCTGCTGCACCAGCTGCTCAGTTAGCAGGGTGGGAAGGTGAAATGAAGTTGCTGGGCATGGCTGGAGGCAGCATTGACCTATACAGGGGGCTGTGCTCTCCCTCAAATGTGCTGTACAGGGTTAGGTACATGCCATTTCCACCCAGGCTTATCAGGAAAGCATGGATTAAAGCTCTCAGCATCCCTTCCCCTCCCTGGGCATGATACTGCTACTCCCATGTACATCCCTGAGGAGCAGTGGCTGCTGTGGCTGCTGTGACCATCAGGGCACAGAGGCCCCTGGCCCCTGCACTGTGACCTTCTTCACAGATGCTGCCAGCCCTGCCAGCTCAGGGGAAAGTTTGCCCTCCAATTCCAACCCTTTCACTGTGTCTTTGCTTGTGGACACATGGTGCCCTTTTTTTCCTGTTTGTTTTTCCTCTGCAGTCTTTTCAGGATTTCAGTGCTAAGCAGGGGTTGCTTTTAGTTAGAAAATGCATTAGTGGCTCTGTACAGATCATAGTGGAAATTATTTTGTAGCAAATGACAGTCATGAGGGAGGCATAAGGAATTATTTTTGGGAAATAGCTGTCGTAAGGGAGTCACTTGTGCTATCACTCAAGTGTTTTTAGTACTCAGGAGCAGGCTATATGAGGTAAAAGCTTTTTTTTTTTATTTTTTGCATTGGATGCAATACAGTAAGGGACATAACAGCTACTGAATATATTAATGCAGGTCATCTACCCTTCTCTCACAATGTACTGACTACTGTGTTATACATGTCAATTAATGTAATCAGTTCACATGAAGACTAATCTCCTACACCACTGAAGTCTTTGAGAGGAACATATATAACATGTAAAGTTACCTGCTATCTACTCCAGATAGAAGAAGAAGAAAGCAATGGTGTGGGCAGGGGAAGGCTTTGGGGCAGGGGGCTGGGTGGGTGAGGAATGCCATGGAGAAGCACTTCCCACTGTCAAATAGTGCGCTGCTGAAGCACTCCAGATGCAAACTCAGTATTGAATGCATCCCATACACTGGGATTTCCCACCCCTGCTATATTCCTCAAGCCTTAGAAGTACACACATCTGCTCCCAGCCCCTCAATTGTTTTGAAGGAAGGCTGAGATATGCTGCGATGCTTGCATGAAGGATCTGACTTTACAGGACACACAGAGTTTCAGAGCTCACTGCAAAGGCCAAGAACCACCCATGTTTTGAGTGAGGGTCTTGGAGTGTTGGAGTCTGAGCTCACAGCTGGGCTGAGAGATAGCAAGGGTTATTCCCACCTTCCTCGCATGGGACCAGACTCAGATAACTCTCTGCTGTGGCACTCAAGCCCTGCGGGAAGAACCTTTTATCGAAGGATACAGGTGTTGTTTCAAAGATTAATGGCTTTGAGAAGCAGGACTCTGCAGTCAGCAGACATTTATTGCTACTCTATAAGATGCTACTTCTTTCCATGGGTTGCATTTTGAAGCAAAATATAAAAACAGTTTCCTTCTGAAATGGGTACCTGTTTGGTATTCCCTAAGTGACTGTGAAGTCCTTTTCACAGGAGATTTTGCTCAGACAAGATTTATGAAATGTGGCAGGGCAACATCAAGGCCTTTGAACCATTAATTTAAAATGCCTTTCCCCTTCATCCTCCCGTGTAAATTGCTGAGCAATCATGATTTCTTCTTACCTTCTGCTCTCAGTGATACAGCTCGTGTCATGCCAGGATCACAGTTCCGTGACATTAATTATACACAGCCAAGATACACTTTTTATTTTGTGCCCTAAATGGAAAATAGTGCAAAGGAGCACAGGAGACACTGTCTGTGCTTAGGGAATTTCATTTCAGCTCTGTACTTTTCTAAAAACCCTATGGCTTGAGAGATCTTTCATTTTGAAAGTAGTAAAGGGGTCACTGCTACATTCAGAGCTGCTTACAGTGAAATGGCTTGAAATATAGAATAACAGTATCAGGCAAAAATTTCTTGGGTCTGCTTACTTTTGTGTAAGTGAAGGGTAGATGACACTGCCAAGATAACAGTCTGACCCTAACCTACCCCCTTGGTGCAGTAAAATAGAACCATGTGACTCAGCTATGAAAGAGCCAGAACACCAGGTCAGCAAGTCTGTCTCTTCCTAAGGCATCTGGTACATCCTACGATGATCAACTTGCATAATTTTAACTACAAATTTATATTATCAGGTTTTACCTGTAGAGCTGCAAAAATTATCATAATGCATTATTTTATGTTATATAGAAAGACACTTTTACAGGGCAGAATTCAGATGCACACCCAGAGCAGGATGGCATGGAGAGCAGCTGACTATGTGCACAGGCACAGGACTATGTATGCCCTTTCTCTCTCCTGTAATGATCTCCCCAGCCCAAGGGCAGCACCTCCTGAGAAGCCTTCACTGGATCAGTATGGGGGTGGTTTTCAAGATCTACTGTGACAGCTCTGGTTACAGCTTACAAGGAGGTATTGGTACTCCTCCAAATGCCTTGAGGATGCTGGGTGGGGGAAAGCCCTCAGCAGAGCGGAGAAAAGCAACTTGAATCTCAGATGCTACAAGGCACCTACACCCCATCTGCAGCCCCATGGGCTCACACAAAGGCAGCACCAGAGAGGTCCAGCTGCTCCCACATGGCTAACAGGAACTGGCAAAAAGAAAGCAGTAACCTCAGATGTTCTCAAAGTACAGGCTACAAGCTCAGGCAGCTTGGCTGATCCTCAAGCACAACCTTGTCTCTGGTGGTGATTTTTCACATCAGTGCTGGGGAGCTACACAGAGGTGTGTATTGCTCTGTAGCATCCTTTGCTTTGTGGGATGGTACAAATGGAGAATGGAATATTTTTACTTCAGCAGCCATGACTAGGTGGCAGCACGCTTCTTTCTTTCTGAACTCCTTTCTGAGTTTTGCCAGCAACTATCAAAGGCTACTCTGACAAAAGAAGAGTGATGCTGTAGATAGAATTAGATGCTTTCTAGATGAGGCTTTAAAAAATAAAAAGAAATTATGGACTTCTCAGCTTTCTAAAAATCTATTTGGATTGCTTTGAAGAAACATTGGTGACTTTTAATAACTTTTCATACAAATATTTTCCAATTAGTTTTTCATTATTTATGGATCTTCTTAAGCTTTTGCCTTTCTTGAATGCTGTGTGCTTAATGAAATTCTTTTGTGATTGATCTATGAAAGCAGGTTTAGTGTGGTGTTTTATGAATCTGACATTTCCACACACATGAAATCCTAGGCACTGAAAATGCAGCGATTTATTGGCAATCTATATTGTATAAAAGAATAACAGGGAGGAATATAACAGCATAAGAAGGAATCCCACAGAGCCAAGATCTGATCTATTGAAATACCTACTGAAATTTCTTAAAACATGCAAGTAGCCCATTCCGATAGATCATCAGAACCAGTCACAGATTTTGCTTATTTGAGGGTTTTTTTCCTACCTTGATGTTACATGTGCCTTTAAAGTTTGCAACTAGAAGAAAAAAAAATTTTTTTTGGTTTCCCAGAAAAAAAATGAGATAATTTTCCTTAGAAATATTGATTTGAGACTCCTAGGCGTGCCCCGAAGTCCAACCCACAGACTTTTGTCAAAGAGACAAAATTTTAGACTACCAGGCTGTGACCAGCATCTTCATGACCCCAGAGAGCCTGGACCAGAGCTGAGGGGAGGGACACAAGGGCCATTGGCACAGCAGCACAGGAGGAATAGGAGAAATCCTGCAGGCCTGGTGTTGGCAAAGATGAAAGTTTAATTGGGAAACTTTTTAAATACGAATGATTAGCAAAAAGCTCTTTGAATGTATACATGGTAAGAGAGGAAGAAATGCCAGGCAGCCAGTTACTGNCACAGAAAAAGATATAATGTATTGTAACAAGAACTAGAGACATTCTCACACACACACACAGACACATACCCACACACACAGACTCACACACACACACACAAGCTCCTGCTCGCTTGCTTTCTCTTTCTCGCTCTTTCTTTCTCTGGGGCTTGCTCTTAGTTGTGCTCTGGGGCTGGCAGCTTGAGTAAGCCCCCCCCACCTTTGTTACCCACGACACTTGCAACAAACTGCATGTTCATAGAACTAGGTGGACCCTAGAGATCCCTCGTTGCCATCCTGGAACCCGAGAACCCCACCTACTTTCCTACAGCCTGGGCCTGGGACGAACTGAGCAATGTGACCTTACCCCATCCTCAGGAGAGGCTGCAAGTCTCAGGCACAATTCAGGCAACTGCTATAGAGAAGGGCTATGATTTATGGCAGAGAAAAGATTCCACTGCGGAGTAATCAACCTTACTTTTTCACCTGTGCCTGTGTACTTTATCTGGCAATGAGGAGATTCAAAATTCTTCAACTTTAAAGAGCAACCAGTTGTTCTCTGCAAAAACACAAGAACAACCAAATTTGATATCTATTATGAAAACAAATCCTACAATGGTGTTATGCCAGTTTAGTGATGTTAAGCTTTTACTGCATCCTTTATTCCTAGATTATATTGTGGGTTATTTATAGGTGATTCATATTCTTTCTTATTACGATATACATGATAAAATTGTCCATGTATGGGAAAAAAAAATCAGGAGTCTGCACACTATTTATCTCACATACAACATTAGACCCTGAAGTGTTTAATGAACTGAAGGATGTCAAGCCAGACAGAAAATTTCCCAATTGCTCAACTAGCACTTGTTTTTTCTGATTTGTTTTTATTTTCCAAGCTCAAAGTAGCCATGATCAGCTCCCTTGTCTTGCTGTGAGTGCTTGGGCACCCCTAAGGTAACAAGTCACAGACATTTAGACTGTCACTGATCACACTAGAGAATGCCATTGAAGACTGCTTTGAAGAAAAAGTACTAGCTGTTCTTCAACTTTGAGTAGACCTATTCCTATAGAATATAAAACAGGAGCATAAAGTCATAAACCAAATACAACCACTGGCTAGTGAAGAACAGCTGCCTTACAAAAATCCCCAGGCTGACTCTTCTGGGGATACTGTCTAGTCCACTGCATCCTGAAAATTTCAGAAAAAAATGGTAACTAACAACTTTAGAGAGCTCATATGAAAGAAAAATGGGGAGCAGAATCAACAACCACAAGGATTTTGTGGTATTTTGATAACTCCGAATAAATTAATAGATTTGAGTGCAAAAGAAATAGCCACAGTAATTTGTCATTTGCTCTCTTCACATAACTGTAGGCATAACACTGCAAACATAGAGAACCTCTGCAGTTCCTACCTACAGTCCAACACTTGGAATTACATTTCTTTGTATTGGGAGCACATTTTCAGTTAAAAATCTAGCACTTCTCTGAGGAACCAGTACTTATCTTGCTTCTTTAAAAGTGCTAAAAATACTTATTTAAAGTTTGAATTTCACAAGCCACAGCTTCCACATGTTGGCTTACTCTGTGCAGCTTGCTAGATTAAAAAGCCTATCGTGATCCATTGAAAAAGTTAATCAACCTGTGTTCTTCTGTTTGCATGGCAGAAAAAGAGAGTTTTATCTTCAGACCAAGATAATAGTGCTATTTAAAAAATATAGGTAGCATAGAAAAACAGAAACATCTATTCAGAACATTTGTCCAAAATTTCCTTCATTGGTAACATAGGACGAATGTTTTTCATGGAGTGAGCATGATATCATTAGGAAAACCTTTTTCTTTTTTTTCTTTGCAAGTATTCTCTAAGAGAGGTAAAACACCCAATTTTCCCCCTGACAATGCAGAACAAAGAAAGGCACTTTTAACTGTGGTAGGACTCATGGAAATGATCTCCACTCATCATACTAAGATAAAACACAGGCTTATTGTAATTAAAAAGCATATTCTCATAAATAAACCTATTGCAATGCTATGAACTCACAGATTTCTTCAATACAAATATGTGAAATGTTTATTAATATATAATCCTGACGATTTTTGCTTTTGTGTTAAGGTTCAGTATCAAATACAAACTTCAAAAAAAAGAGCATGCAAATCACAGCCGTTAGTGTATTAATCTTTTGCAGTCAGGTTTTGCAAAAAAATAAATCTCATTAATATGTTGAGGCAGTAGGAAGTCATGTTATACATGCTGTCTCCAAACATATTAGTTACTGAAAAAGTGAGAAAATAACCACACGTGCATGATATTTATTGCCATCTAAAAGTGTTCTATAAAATGTTTTAGAGACTCCTCCTTTTTCTGTACACCTGTTGAATTCTTTGTTGTATTATTTATCTCTTGCAAAATCTAACTTATCATACTGGATTTTTAACCTCCTGAGCGATTAAATGCAAGGTTGTGATTGCTAATTGTCTTTGCCATGTCTAAGTAAAGCAAATGCCTGAATCTGCTGTCTTTTTCATGAAACATGTCACTGTTCTCACAATCAGCCTTGGGGCAGTGGTGGCAGCTCACACCATGGGGGACAGCAGATGAAAGCTGTGCGTGTCCCCACAGCTCCCCTTGCCCTCATGGCCACTGTGGCTGAGGGCAGGTGGCACTGGGCTGCTTTGGTGGCTGGGGTCCCCAAGGCCAGCACACCACTCAGAAAGGCTTGCCAGGTTTCTTCTGCCACTGCCTGTGAGAAAAGAGCAGTTTTCCCTGTGCCCTGGCCCCAAGAACATCTGCATGTTTTAGCAAGTTCTGTCTTCCCAATATTGCAAAGTCAAATGCAGCTCGCCATTTCTGAGATTCCTTACCAGTCTAGGATGAGAGTAACTTAAGCTGCAAGTCAGGAAAATCTACAAGGAAAGCAAAACTTCAAGGCAATATTTTTTTCTTTGATCTTGCACATCCTCTCCTCAGACTCCAGGTAAAACAATTGAATTTGCTTTTCATCCTGCAGTGAGTTTGGGATCTCTCCCAGGTTCATGCACAGAGGGAATTGCTCGCTAGTACACACCAAGAGCATCTCACTCTGCACCATGTCACCAAAGCCCACCTGGCTAAGGGTTAGCAGCAGCACAGCACACCCTGGTGACCATATTCTGCTGTCCCTGGAACTAACTCCCAAACAGCTGCCAAGTCAGGGAGATGAGCTGTCTCTGTCTGCCATGGCAGCCTCCTCCTGCAACATCAATTTGCATTCACTTCTGTGATGCACTTAGGTTGTAATTAAACCTGCATCTCTAAATGGGTACATTTAACTATATGCTCTGATGTTTTTGGAGTTAAGCTGAAACAATTTCGACAGCATATGCACTATACAGGCTCAGTTGTCAAGGGTGACCACAGTCCTCAAAAGACAAGAAAAAAGAACAAGTAAGCCCCTCTTTTAGGCATATCTGTTTCTTTTCCTTCTTCCAGCTGAAACTAGAGGCCTGATTTCATGCCAGAGTTGACAGCATGAAGACAGTCCTACAAGACAGGCCACAAAATACTGCCAATGCTTCAGATCTGCTCCATCATGTGTAGTAAGCATGAGCAACTGCTAGTAGTTAAAAGTAGTTACAAGGTGCCTGCTGCTTATTCTGTACTAGGAGCTCATTAACCTCTGATTGTTGCACAGACTGAGTTTGATCTCTTAACTTTAGCATGTAGAATTTAAATGGACATGATTATAGAAGACATGGGAGATACCCATTATTGGTGCTCTACTTCAGCCTTCTGATTGGAACAGAGCAAGTTTCTAATGAGAGGATTTTCCAGCTAGAAGAATAGGTTTATGCTCAAACAAGGAATCAGAAGTTTTTAACTTCTGGTTTTCTTTTATTTCTTTGGAAATGAAACTTAGCTGTGACAATGCACCTAACCTAAACAAATTAATTTAATAAACTCACTTTTCTTTCTAGTAATCTAAATTACCTGTCCTTCCTGTGTATCTGAGACAAAGCCATATACTCAGAGTTTCTAGATTACATGGAAAATGTTTTTGAGAGCACAGATGACAGTATCCAGATTTCTCATTTGCTGTTTCTTCAAACTGCCCACTAGACCACAGTGGAATGTAGCCAGCAGCAGCCACATGGCTGCAGAGGCAGATCCCTCACAGCTCCCTTTGGATGACAGCAAGATTTGGGAGAGCCCCTGCTAACATGACCAGGAAGTGCTGAACCATGTAGGCTCTTCTATTGCACACAGTATCAGTATTTTTCTAAGGGAGTTTGCAGCAGCCCAAGTCCAGATATTCTGCATCATTCTCAGACTACTGGGTCAGCAGTGCTCTCTGCAGGGAAAAGCACTGGAGGAAGGCTATGAGTAAAGTTATTGCAGAGAGCTAGACAGAAAGCCTATGAACTCCTGCTGCAAAATCAAAGCTGGAGCAGCACATCCATTCTCCTCTTGATATCAGCCGTGTATTTTCAGGAGGTGTGCTGTATCCCAAGAGACAGCAAAGAGGGACAAGCTGGAAAACGTCCACCTGTAAGATTTCCACACTTGGCAGCTCCTGTTATTCCTTCACAACCATCTCTTCTTAATGCAGTTGCAAAGCCCTCTGAAACATAACCTGGAGGATAGCCAGGCTGTTGAAGGAAAGTCCCTTTGTGCAACCAATGAACTATATCTTACATAAAAAGTAGTTTTAATGTGGTTCCATCTGACTTTTTCCGGTTATTGTTCAGATAGGTATTAAGATCTAACAAATTGTCATCATTTGCATTAATTGGCATTTATATTACAGTTAAATGCAGATGGCAAGTGCTTGCAGCCTGGTTTCCTTATCTACATTTGCCGTTCCACTATGGCTTTATAAATCATTGCTTTCAAACAGGTGGAGAAACAAAGCATTGAAGAAGTGTCTTCTGAAGATAGTGTACTTACTTTCCTGAAAGAGTTGATTTTTACAAGGACAAAAAGAAAAACGTTTTTAAAGAATCCTGCACAATTTCACCCAAGTCAGAGAGAGAATACTGTACTCAGCAAAAGCAAAATCTGTGAAGTGAATAAGCTGTATGTACCAGTGCAGATTCTGTTGACAATTTTCCACACAGAACAAACCCCATTACCCCAGCTGGCACAAACTGGGAGCAGCAACATTCCCCAAGTGAGCAGCATAAGGGAAACTGGGTAACCCCAGGTGAGCCTGAAGTCTGAATCTGGAGCAATGCTCCAGACCCCATGGGAAAGTGTGGGTTTGATGAAAGAACAAAATGTGAAATTCAGAAGCCTGGAGTAGGCAGAAAGGCAGAGGAGATGATCAAAATAACAACTCCTCATGGTCTCATCACACAGGGAGTCTGGGCAATCCTGTGCTGCATCTGCAGCTGAAGAGCAACAACTGCCACATGTTCCCACTGGACAAATCCCCAGCTTTTCACCCCTTTATTTGTTTCAAATATGTGATGATACTATATATTTACAAGCAGAACAGATGTTACATGCTCATCAATTTAAATTACTAGATACCTAAGGAAGAAATATAGTCATCCACAGTATCTAAAAGTAGATGAGTTATTTACCATATTGCTAATGCTCCCCATCTCTTTATTACCTATGCAAAAGTTCCCAATAAATTACTTGTGGTACAATGGCAGAACATAAATATTTCAGCCAGGAATTCTTAAACTGGAAAAACCTGTCTGTATGTGGGAGCTACTCCCTGAAAACTTGTTAAATCTCAGCACGTAGATAGTACAGGTCATATAGCTAGTTAGATGTAAATATTCCCAAGAGCTAAAACATTACTGTTGACCACCAAATGCTCCTAATACTTTTAATCCCCTTTGCTACTCACAGGGGTGCTACCCCTGTGATCCTCACCTTCCTCAGTGGTTTATTACCCTGAAATCTTCTGTAAGGTTTGATTCAAGGTCTGCAGTCCTCCAAAGCTTGGTTTGGTAATACCATTTTTGGAATAGTAAGTTATAAAGCAAAAAGTTGTATTCTTCAGGGTTGGTTCAGGGGGAATTTTGTTAGATATTTAAAAAAAAATTAAGACTTCTTTTAACAAGACTGAGACAGTATTTTGATTCCACATTTTTATTTCTGAGCTCATTTTCACCTACTATTTTGGAATTACTGTTATTAGAACTGAGATGTTATTATCACCACTCACTGAGCTCAGAGCCTCATTTATTGCTATTAGCCCAGCAAAAGTGTATTGAAAAGTGTGGCATTCATCAAGTGCAATTTGTCCATCTTAGTTCTTTATTCTTTCCCTACAAATGCTTTGAGTAACTCTCATTTTTCCCCCAATTTTTTTTCTGAATCACTAATTATTACATTTTATTTCCATTAATAGGAGCAGCTAATATTATTTGAAACAGTCTGTCAATTGGGAAGACCATCTTATTTTATATATCTCATATTTGTATGTTTTCCAAATATAGGTGTACATAATTGGAGCTAATTAGTGTTTAGTGCCAGGTATCAGAGTTCCAGCTCTATAATAAATATATATATATATATATGTGTGTATTTTATTGTGTCTATTTGCACTTCGCTGCAAGGACCCTGTTCTGCAAAGCATTTAAACTCCTGCCTTGGACCTTTGGTGCTTTCCTAGCTGAAGCCTAATTATGTGTGGTTTTCCTCCAGACATGTTTTCTAGATGCTAAGGTGATGGGAATAATGACACATTGGGATGCAGAGAAACTAGCATAGTTTCTCAACAAACCAATAGCAAACCCACTCTCTGAATGAAAATTTAATCTGGGCTTATTAGAAACCCTCCTGCAAGAAGGTTTTCTCTATTCCCACTGTCTCAGGTCCCACTGCACCAATGCTGCATTCGAAGCTCTGTTTTACCACTGTAGAAAACATCCCTCAGGAAGTGAAATAGTGCACAAAGAAGCAACTTCCATTACTTTCCAAGTCAAGATTTAGATGACATTAACAATGACAAAATGCTCTAAATTTTTGTGCTCTTGCGAGCATAGAGGGATGCAAACAGTGTCCTTGGAAACACCAGCTTCACAAGAATGGGTTCTGTAGATCAGTGCAACTTATCCTCATCATTTTGAGCTGATGGAAAATTACAGGTGTATTTCAATCAAGCAACTTTTTCATTAAAAGTATCAGAACAAAACCACAAAACTTTCAAATTGGAAATGCTTCCTTAAAGTAATGAAGAGGTGAAGTTCAGCTGCCTGGTGATTCCAGGTGTAGCATAGCACAATGACTTCTGTGAGGACCAGGCACAGCATCTGCACAAGTTAGAGGGCAAGACACATGGCATAAGATGGGCTGGCCAGAAATCCCACCTGCAGGTAAGACTACAGGGGGGATGCAGCTGAAAAATAGCTCAGTGTTTCTCAGGATAATAATTCCTAAACTGAACATTCTAATATGATAATTTAGAGTTTGAAGAGGAAAAGGTCGGCCATTGTATTTCCATTACTAAATATTGATATAAATTATTTCCTTTGTTCTCCTTGGGCAGGTGAGATATGCCACAATGATTTTTAAATAAAAATAAATTCTCCATTTTGGACTGCATAAAAACTGTGGAATATAGAAAATTATACATTTTAAAAAAACTTCACTAGAAGTGTGAAGCATAGTAAGAAAGTGTGTCATTAGACAAAACATATTACAATTTAACTGGTAATTTGTTTCTTGAATTTTTTCTTTTTAAGAAAGACACAATCATTGACTAAATTCAGGATAATAAAATAATTGTTTGCTCATTCTTTATGGATGAGGTTTGATTGATGTTCTGAGAGGCACAATTCACCATCTGAATTTTCTGCCCAGGATTATATTGCCAATAGGTCCCTCTAACAGGAGGCATAGTTTTTGTTTGTTTTCCCCCCAAGCTGTTTAAAATTATAAACATATGGTGAAAACATATAACAATATTATGTCAACCCAAACTGGAATGTGAGTTTGTGACAGAATCTCCTTTAAAATAACCTAAAAAATCTCTGTGACTTCAGTCTGACTTAATTAGCTTTTGGACTTGCCTTTCCCTTTTATAAATGAGATCCAGTGAATAAAGAGGTAATATATGCCAAGTTCCCCATACAGGCACTGACATGCTGCCAAATGCTGCCCAAAGCAAAGTAAGCTGCCTTCCATGGAAATTCACCCACACAGAATAGAATTATGTTTTCTTCTCTCCCTGAAACTGCCATACAAACCTTCAGTTTAATTTGAGAACACAGGAATAACTTTGTAGCATAACCCATGTAATAAAAGAAACAACTTATGTTGTGAGTCCTTCATACTGTAGATGTAGTTTACAGAATAAGGACAGCTGACTTTCTTAAAAAAACAAAAAAGGCAAGCCAGTTAAATCTGCCTTATGTAGTGGCTCAGCAGAGGAGAGCACAGATTCTACTGAATTATAAGCATGATTGTTGGTTTACCAAACCACTGTCTAGGTTTGGGAAGTAAAGCAGTGGCTAGCACTGGCAGAGCTGCATTATCTACTGATGCATCTGCTGTGCTCCATCAGAGCTGGACACTCAGCACCATCCACAGCCATGAGCACCTCTGAAGAGCAGTGACTTCCATATAAGCCCTATCTGTTTCCCTCAGAATGGTAAATATCAGGCTTTTTATTTTAGATTAACAACAGGCCATTAGGGCCCTGGGGGAAAAGAACCCCCAACCTTAGCAGAAAAAAACCCAAAACTTTAAAACCACCTGGGAGCAGACAAATGCTGTTGTTGCCCAGTTGACCAGCACTGAGAGTGGCCACCAAGCAAGAGAGCCACTGAACATCACAGACATGGGACCAGGACCAGCTGCAGCTCACAGACCTTACTGAGGTCCCTGACTGCAAAGAGCTGGGGGATGAGGGTGGAACAATGTGGCTTATGGTGAGCTGAAAGCTCTGTTTTGAGCAAGTACTGCCATATAACCACACTTGATACTACAGCCTCCTCCAAGGTGGTCCTAACTTCAGTCTCTGCTCCAGCTGCTCCTGAAGTACTGCTCTGGACCCTGCAACAATGGAGCAGAGGGATCAAGTGTCTGTTGCCATAGTGTGTGATGCGGGACTATACAGACAATGTGTTTGTTCAAAAGGAGAAAAAAAACCACAGGAATCCCCTGTTCTCTGTCCTCCAGTCAATCTACAAACAGGTGAAAAACAAAGGAAATTTTCTAAGACTTGGCTCTTATAAATGTTTTGCAAAATGAATTGCAGACATTCTTTTGCTGTCTTTGCAAGTGAACAGCAAGGCCTTTACGATTTTGCTGGGGTTTTTCGCTACTCTTTTCTTCAGTCATACCTGCACAAAAAGCATTAGTGGAAATGATGCTGGTCTGGCAGCAGAAATGCTGCTGCTTAACCTCTGCCTGCCCTGTCTCCACACCGGGAGGCATGCTGAAGAGACTGATAACTGAACTGCCTGCCTCTTGGCCTCCCCATCCTACAGCACCATGGAGACCAGGTGCATGGAGGTTACTGAACAGCAGAAAAGATATTTTTATCATCTAACTTGAAGCATTTTGCACCTTCCTCTTCACACAGAAATAGCAGCAGGTAGAAGAAGAGTGTTTGTCAAAATAGGGGTAAAATTTGTTAAGGACTTGAGAGCCATTTATAGGGCAAATTTGATACCCTCTGACAGATATAGAATGCTACAGATTAGCATTTTAAATCCAGGAGTTGCTTTCTACACAATTGAAAACTTAGCTACTCCACAGAGTACCTTGTAAGCTCTCAGGCCTTCTGTAGCAATTTGATTTGTTCAAAATGTGGCGCAGAAGAGCCACATTTCACAGAAGGGCCCAGCTGTTAAGGTTTATTAACCTGCAAATTAGTTTCAAGCTGTGAAAGAAAATCTTCAAGATATACCCTCTATTAATTCGACAAGAATTTTTGCACCATTTTCTTGAATGATAGTCTGCCCAGTTTTATTTATTGTGCAGCATTTAACCTCGTGGCCAGAGTTATTTTTTATTATTTTATTGCCAGATTTTTCAAACATAGTTTGGAGTATACCAAAGATTACTGGGACAAATTCTTTTGTGTTTTAGTACACAGATGTGAGACAATATTCTTCAAACCCAGTTTCCTAAAATTAGGACTCTGTTTTTCATGTACCTTTGCTTTACAGGGTTTCACAGACCCTAAATGAATGGGTTTGCAACAACTTGGAAAATTCAAGGCCAGTTTTGTTTCATTTTCTTAATAGTCACTTTTGAATCTAACCTTAAGTATGAGCTGTAAACATACTGTTTACAGAAAATATCTGAGATTGTCAAAGATGTTCAGGGTTAGCCTAAATCTTCATCATTGTTTAGTAAAAACATTAAGTGCACATTGATTTCCATAGTTGCGGATAAACCGATACTGAGCACTTGTGAGAATCTCATCATCATTGTTTATAGGTTTGTCCTGGGGTGACATTATGATGTTTGTATCCCCAATCATCTGTGGAATTTGTGTGGGATGTTGTACTTTGTGCACCGTGGTGTTGGGTCTGGGGGGAGGGGGAGGCACAGGTTTTTTTCAAAGGCTCTGCTCCTCTGAGTAACCTTTGAACGTCTGGAGTTTTTGATGACAACAGTATGAGACGGAGAAGTTTTTGCTTTTTTCTCTCTTTTAGCAGCTTGCTTTCGCTTCTGCTTCTTTAGTTAGCATAGCTAGGTAGGTTTTTTTCTTTGACTTTCTTTTTTTTCCTTTTTTTTTTTGCCTTTCCATGGAATTTTTTCTAATCTCTCTGGACTGTGAACACAGGGGAGCACCGGAGGGCTCACACCTGGGACCCACCAAGATCCACCTTGCACCGCAACTTCTCCCGGCACCAGAGAGACTGAGAACCCAACCACCATCTTCAGGGGGGACCTTCTGCCTGAATTTTGTCATCTCTCCAGAGCAGCACAAAGTCCTTGTCATCGGGTATTGTTCAATTTATTGTGCTGGGGAGGGCTTGACTTGTTGAATAAACAGGTATTTTTTCCACTTCTCTCTGAGGAAGTTATTCCTGAACCGGCTGGGGTGGGGAAGGAGAGAGAGCCCCTTAGGAGATATTCTCCCGAAATTGCCCTAAACCAGGACAAGGTTGTAACTCTGACTTTAACTACATTGTTGAAACTGTTAAGATTGGACATGCAGAACTCTATTTCAAACTAACAGGTTAAGTGGCTGAATCAGAGACATAGAGAGCAGCACTAGTGGTAGCATGTGTAGTGCCTGAGGATGCTGGCCATTCCACCTAAAACTGTGGAAGAGTCTCTTGGGGAGATCAGAGCACCATGAGCTATAGGAAGGACAGGGGCTTGGGAATCACCAGGCACCCTTTGATTCAGGGCACAAAACCACCCCTTTTTTGCTGCTGCTGTACTGACTGGCATGTCACACCCGCCTTTGTAGAGTAAAGCTTACAAAGTCCAGCTTGGGAAGGCTGTTTGGATGGTGCCCCATCCATCATTATTTCCATGATTTATAAGTGGCTGTCAGTGATAGGGGTAGTGTGCTATGAAAAGCTCTGTTCCATGGATGGGACCTTGTCAGTGACAGCAATAGCTTCCTCCTGATGAGTCTTTCATTTCACCAGATTTCCACCACCATTTACATCCTAAATCAACATTTGTTTTCCAAGACTGTTCACTACACCACACCATAACTCCAGTTGGCTAGGGCAGTTATTGTGCAGCTGATAATATTCTTCAAATATGAAAAATTACACCTGATCAGTTTCATAATTTCGTCATTTGATGCCAAACTTTCACATAGTACAATAAGTCCCAAGAAGAAAAACAAAAAAATCAACATAAAATAAGATATTCGAGGTTCTTGCTCATTGCAGAGGGTTGTAACTTGAAAATCTCCCAAGGTTCCTTCCAACCCATATTATTCTATGATTCCTTAATATGTTAATTGAAATAATAGACATTATCAATTTTCTCTTAGTTCATACCAAGTTTTCCTATTAGAACATAAAATTACGAAAGACACACAGTGTAATTACATTACATTAGATGATTCAACACATTAAGGTGAAAATGTTCTGGATTTGATATTATTTGTTTTGGGTTTATATTTTGGCTGTAATTAAATGAAGTTTTCTTCATGTCTCTGACATAACCATTTTAAGCAAATACTTTGTAAAAAAATCCTTTATTACACAAATTAAGGAGTATCTCGTGAAAGTCACAAGTCATGTTGCAAAGCCACACTGAAATTTCTCTGAATGCATGTTTTTTATATGAAAGAGAAAAATTTCTGTATTCTACATTCACAGTGAAGGAAAAAACCAAAAGCATCTCATCATAGGTTAACTGAGTTAAATTGGAAGAAAACACAGCTTTCAAAACACAGGAAAACTCAATAACTTCTTATTTTTTCTCCTTGAGTGATGTTACACTTTCTCTTCTAATTTATCCTGTGTTTTTTCTTGTTCGGAACATTTTTAAGCCAGCATCTGGCATACCTATAGATTAAAAACATTTAACTTGAGAAGTGTAAAATCCAGCCTTGATACAATTGAACCTAGCAGCAGAAGTTGATATAATTCCCAGTGAAGACAAATGGTGTACAACCCTGGGTCTAATTTGGTGCTTTGGGATTTGGAAATGGGACTCCTCACCATTTCCAGCAGCACACACAGCCCAGCAGGACCCATCTCTCTCACAGCCTAGTGCTGACTTCTGCATGCAGACAGCAGTGGCAGATTTGCTGACAGAAATCTTCCTCCTACCTCTGTGTTGGCCAATGTAAAACGAGGTTTTGTACAATAAATAAACTCCTCTTCTATAATTTTCTGTCTATTTTCACACATCAAAATATAATTGCCCTCTTGACCTCTGTGGCATATCAAAAATGCAAGTTTTGCCCTTTAAGCAACCTTTTACTGTTTTTCTTCTCTTCCCTTTCTGTATTCCCTTGTCAGTTTAGCAGGGACTTGATTTACTTTCTTTTTTCTATTCAATATTTGTCTTTCTTCCCACTTCACAAGTGTCACAGCATCTGCAGTTCATTGTATTTGATCGAGTTAGCTCACATATACATAGTAAAGTCCCTGAAACACATAGGCTCTGCAAGACGAATTAAAGAGTTCACACAAGCTCTTAATATCATATTTTATGAAACCAGCAGAAAAGCCAGCGCTAAAAAAAGGCAGTCAAACCACAGATTCTGCAGAAAGTGATTGCTATGCAGTCTGACCACTGCTTATTGCCTGCCAGCTAAACAAAATGGGATGCAACTTACTATTTGCTGGCTTTTCTGCCTCTCATAAGATGCAATTCACATTTCAAGTGGAGTGGCCATGATCTCCTTCAACTGTAACATTTCCATTGCAATCACTGAATCTGTCCCTCTGCCTCAGTCCAAACACTCATGTGCTAATGGGAAAACGTTGAGGGACCGTTCCCTTATGAGTATCTAGAAACTTGTTGCTGATGCTGAGAAGAGCACTGTTTTCAGCAAATTACTAGATCCTTTCCCTATTCCAGGAGAAAAATTGAGGAGTGTTATCCCAACTCTGACTTGTTCTACTTAATGCCTGAAAGTAAAACCTTTTTTCCTTTTCTGAGTTAAGAGAACAGGGAACCAGCAAGTGCCCCAGCTTACAAATGTGTCAAAACCCAAACCCTCATTTCTGGCAAAAAGTGCTGCCCTGGGGGTGGAGGTTGCTTCCCACAGTGACTACAGCACCTGCTATGTCTGGAGTATGTGAACAGTAAAAGTGAACATTTTCTGAGGTTCAGTTCAAGCTCCAGACATCATAAAGCAAATACAAGTCACTGCACTTTGTTCAAGAAAGAAGGATAGATGGGATTTACACAGATGTAAAAGCAGATTCTTAAGAGGAATTTGTCCGTGGTACAACTATTGTGCACGGAAAGAGAGGTCTGGAAAGACAGGTCGTGTCCATTTATGTGCACATGGATTTGTGCTTGTGTTTGCAAAGTGGGGCAAGTGCAGAAAGATGGACTTCCCCCTCCTCAGCCCTAAGCAGGCAAAGGTTTGGAAGTCCAAAAGTTGCAAGTCCTCAAAGTACCAGACCTCAGAGGACACAGGACCTCTGGGTCTGGAGAGTCCTGCTTCCTTGTCTCTAACCACCACAGCTTTTCTACAGGATGTGGAGTGGGGCCAGGCAGACATATTTAGCTTATGTTGAATTAGCAGTAACACAGTCATCACAACTGAAAAATGGCAGGGTTTCAGCCCAAACCCCCAACATTTCCTTGCACAAAAATGAATACTCAGCAACACCAAACCCTGCACTCTGCCTTAATGGGAAGTTTACCTTATATTAAAAGGTCAAACTGTATACCAAAATTCCATACACTCAGAAATAATTGACAAAATGTACCTGTTCTCCCAAGACACAAATCAGAACTCCCAAATGTAACAATATAAGCCATGATAGAATTGACAGCTGCTAATGGACAATGCAATCCTCACAAAATTCAGCACAGAGAGGAAATTAGCTCTTAGGAATAGGTGCTATCTATCATTTGTTTGCAGTTCCCCAACTGATCAACTCCCAACTAACTGAGAGTACACCAACTAAACATCAGGGGATTAACTCAGCTTTGATATGGAGTAATCAGTCTATTTGGTCTTTGAGCTGCCTCTCACATGCCTCTCACACAATCACAAATCCTGTGCTGCTCATGGTATTATTTCACTATTGCAACAACAAACTCTAAAAATGGTAGTTAAGTCAAAAATTGGATGGAGTGTGAAAAAAACTCTCTTGAATAACAAACAAGAATCTATTTGGTAATGAACTACCTAAGAACTGTTTATTAGCATCCTATAGAGACCACAAGGATCTCTAGCATCACTAGTCATAGATATACTAGTTAATGATATCTGTGCTGCTCACAACACAAAGAAACTTCTTAGGCTGAGTTGCCATAGACAGAAATAGTAAATATTGCTATGGACTACTCATATGATGAATTAGCTTATCCATGGGAAAATATCCTGGTTTCCTGGTGTTCATCTGCTTTCACTGAGATACTTACATCTTAGTCCTAGTCTGCAATGCTAGTGAAAAAGTAAACAAAAGAGCCACAGAGGCCAAAGGAGAACAATCCCATTTGGATTTCTTCCATGTGTAGGTACCAGCTGTTGCAGCAGGGAGGTATTCGAATTTTCTGCAGAAAAATATCTGTTAAAATGTCTCTTGCTTCCAATTCTGGATTTGTACCTGTAAATACAGGCTTGGGTCTTATTTGTTTGTTTGCTTTTCTTACATGGGCTCCTACTCTTTCATGCACTGACAGTCTTGCTCAAAAAGTTAATTAAATGTTTAATATATATTACAGCTTCCTTCCATTAGTATTCATTTGTAAAATCCTGGGTCAACTCACCCATTAAATTCAGATACGTATAATTTGTTCTTAATGTATGCTCATTATTTGCTATGAAAATATGAAAGAGATTTCTACACAAGCCTTTTATTCAATACAATTTCATGCATAGCCAAATAAGCTGTACAAATAGCACTGGTTCTATTTTTGAATCATTGCATCATGAGGGTTAGGGGTCCAGGCACATGCCTTGCTACAATGCAGTCTGAAAACCTGTACATCAGCAGATCACTGCAAAGCAGACATTTAACTCTGAGCTGTCAAATGTGTGTCAAGCCTTGGTTCAAAAATAATTCCTGAGGCAAGATGACTCCTGTCTTTGTACTTCTTACTTCCAACCCAGTAATATTTTGTTGAACCATGATAAAAAGTTTATTAAATATGTTAATTAATATTCTGCTATAAAATTACAGGCAGTTATTTAAAGATTAAAACAATTTAGTAATTATAATACTTGACTATTTAAAGGCTGTATAATTGCTATTTTGAGAATCAGACAGAAACATTATTCTGGGGAAGAAAAGTGTTTCTTCTCACCTATCTTATGCTCTATCTGAATTCAATAATTCCCTAGCAGTGAACATTGGCTAACAGTCCTTTGCCAAGAATAAATCAATGAATCCCCTTAATTAACTAGTAATGCCCATGCTAAGTTAGGGCTTCTACATCTGCATATTTTAGACAGTCACAGCCAAAGATTAATGTTCTTGTCCTTACCAGCAGCCCCATTCAGAAAAAGAGCAAGGTGCATGCTAAACTGAATTTCCCCATCTCCTCATTCACTACCACTAGGCAGTCAAGGCAGTCCTGCCATAATTTTTCAGACCAAAATTGCAGAGCTCACAAGACTTCTGCTTTTATAGAGCAAACATCAACCACACAGTATGAATGATGGATCCAGAAGCAGTACTGTTCTTATACAAATCTCAAGTTTCCATCCTTGCCAAGCAAGTTCAGGACAATCAATGCACAAAGCTTGGTGTGATTTCAGTTATCACTTTGGACAGCAAAGATACCAAAATGTAGAGCACGTTAGTAGCTGCTTTTTTTTTTTTTCCAAAAGAGAAGGGGATGGTCTGAATGTTATGCTCTGAATACAACAACCCTTCCCTTTGCACCTGTCTGAAGTGTTAATTTTAAAATAATCACTTTGGTAGGTGGAGAAACAACAAGTCTCAAACTGTCAGTTAAAAGAATCATAAAAACCCTTAGAAATTCGGCAGATAACTAGAAATACTTCTTGGAATTTCTTTTTATCTGTAAGTTTCCAGTAAGTTGAAAGGTCATAGGGGTACCACAATTACAGTCTTGAATTTTAAACCCCTCCATGTATAGAAGACAAGGGTGACTGAAATAGGCCTATCCAGCTGAATTTCCCAACCAGAAGAAAACACAAACAGTTTTTATAACAGTTGTTTTTGAACTTTTGTGAACACCTTGGGGTTTTTTTTAACTCCTGAATGTATAAAAATTCACTCAGTAGGAAAAATTATTTCAGAATAAAAGGACATCTTTCAATTTAAGCAATAAGGAGGTGCCACACACACTAATGTCTTCTTAAATAGTGATGCTCTAGGGCATCATCTAGAAGAGAGCCCACAAGATGAATGAATGCCCAAAAAATAGCTCTCCCAAAAATACTTCAGACTGAGGTGACTAAACTGTGACATACTCATGTGTTGACAATGTTACTGGAAGATCATGGCCTATTTCAAGTTACACCTAGCACAGCACACAGGGTGGGATGGGGAAGGGTGCTTATGAGAGAAACTAAGTTGGCTGGAGGGGAGCAGGCTGTTGCATGGTCTCTCATCTCTGCAGTGTAAAAATCTCATTTCCTACTGCAGGAGCCTTTTTTCCAGCTGCTTTGTTTGCCATGTGACTACATGTGTGAGCAACCAGAATTTATGAGTCCACACAGGTCAAGTGAAAGGCTAAAATTTTTCATTCCAAGAAAATGACAGGAGAGGGAGTCAAGTGAAAGTTCAAGTCAAAGGCTGTGATAAGTTAAATACAGATGAGTCAATAGCTCACATGTGGACATATCCCAACAACAAAATGTTTCTATACTGTAATATCCTCACTAAATTTTTCAGTTCTCTGACTGAAACATTTTAGACCCATTAACGTGATTCCTCTAATAGTGCAGACAGGCTTTTTATGCAGGGATGCCTCTGGAGATATGATAACGGGAGGAATATTCCTCTCCATCAGGAGAACTGTCAGAGGAAATTACTCTAATACATGTGCACAGAGCTCCTCCAGAAGAGGAAGGCTGCTCCCTTATGGGGAGATGAATGGAACCTCAAGGATGTTGCAGGCTTTGGTTATTCCCTTTTGTTTCTTGCTTGAAGCACTTTTAGATCATGTTAGGGAATTTTAAGCACTAGAAGTAAATGAGAGCTTCCATTTACTTTTCTGGTAATTTAGTGTTTGGCAAACTGGAAAATATACAGATTAATAGATCTGCCAGGCTCAGAAGCATCTGGTTTAACAAATTAATGAGTCTGCATGAAAAAGAGGAAAAACTGCAATGCCATGACAAGCTTTCCTTCCCTAACAGGTAACAAACCCATTAGCTGAGTGTCCTGTCCTTCCTCTCCAGTGGGGGTTTAAGAGCTCAGCAATGCAACTAAGAGGATTTCTTTGACATCAGTGATATCTGTGGTCTTTGAATAGATACTAAGGATTGTACCCTGCTCTAGTGAACTTCTTGGGGAACTTTCCATTTCAGTCATTCTACAGCTTAAAAAGGGGTAAAAAAATATATATGGGAAGAAGAAATTCTCCAAGACAAGGTGTGATGAATATCTCTGGGTGAATAAATTGTCCTGATGCTGCCCCAAACAGATCAAAACAGCTTTAGAAAATTCTGTTTCTTTTGAAGTTAAGACAGAAACAGTGCATCAATGCCTTTTATATTTCCAGTTTGCAACACATGCCTGGAAAAAGCAAGATCCAGAAAGGCTGTAACTGTTTTTCCTGCTGAAGTTTCACAGGTGGATCGATAGGACTCGTACAGAGGGAACTGGCAGGACCCTGGAAGAGAACCTAAGCATTGTGAAGGACTGCAGACCTGTCCTGCCCCTTACACAAATGCACTTTCCTTGTGCTGGTGGGATGCCTGTTTCCATCCCACCTCTGGGTCACTAGCTCAGTCTCACACATTTTCAGGGTGGCTGCCTCTCAGTTTGGGCAGCTCTGCCAGGCACACTGGGCAGCAGCTGCTGGTTCACTGAGACAGGAGCTCCAAGGAGTGCCCAGCCCTGATGTGTGTTCCCACCATGGCCATGCTGTCACTCTACAGAGTTATAGACAAAGAGAATAAGGGCAAAAAGTCTGAGGCTGGACCAAAGCCAGGACCTTCCTGTTCCAATCCCCAGTGTGACTGCTGCAGGCATTCCTGAGAAGGCTGGGTCTGTCACTGCAGGGAACATGCAAGAGGAGCATTACACAGGCCTCAGACTGGCAGAGGGGGACAATTTGAAACCTGTTGTCATCCTCTACAACAAAAATAAGATGCTCTTTTGTATGATACAAACTTTTTTTGCATCACAGATAGTACATCTCTCCAACCATGCTTTGGGATTGTTGGCATGTTTAAATATTTATTATGAACTAATATGACACTTCAATGACATAAACACAGCATACATCTCACCTAACAGACAAGAAAACAGTTACTCAGGCACCTCCCAGAGACATTAAAAGTTCAGGGTCTGGAGAGGGATCCTCTTCTCCTGCTGGTAAGCTTGCAGAGTCAGCGATTTGCCTCTCTGGGAGCAGGGGCAGGTCTGGTCTGCTCACATCCCACCATCTCCAGTTAAATTTCCACACTACCAAAAATACTGGGAAAGATTACTCTGCTTATCACCAGAGACTGAAAATTACTTTTAGAAACAGAGAATGTCTTTAGTGACCTCATAGAAAAAAAAGAGATAAATCTGATGGGTGGGTTAAGCCTGCACTGTGCAGAGATAGCCTAAGGCAACATCTGCACTTAATCAGCTTCCACTGACTCAGTATTTTCTTTATTTGTTTGTTTTATAGTAGCTGATGTATTTGTTTATAACAGCAGCATTTTTATATCAAAATGTTAATTTCCATGCATGGGATCTGAGCTTTAAATTACATAAACACAAAGAAGAGGGAAAGCATCCTAAGAAAGACAAGCACAAGGGATACATGGAGGTCAACAGATTGTAATTGTGCAATTAACCATGTCCAAGGTGCCCAGACAAGCAAAGTAAGGCCTCTGTGCCCACACATAAAAGCCACTGCAGGGGCAAGGTGAAGGCACAATAACCACGTTTTATGATCCAAATGGAAATCAAGCCAGACTGCATTTTAGAGATATTAAAGGGAGATGCAGCAACATAATTTAAAAACCAAGAAAAATAAACTTTATTGGGTCACATAAATATCAATGCGGATTGATTACAGGGGAGCTAGAATATTAACAAGCCAAGCAAGTTCACTGTCTGCTCTAAACAGACATAACTGCAGGTCAGCATGCAAATTCCTTTTATTATTTATACAGTCCCAGACAGTTATAGGATATTGCATGCTGCATAGAATATTAGCAAAGTCAGAGTGATGCAGAAAAAATGAAGAAAAAATACCCTCTAGATTTTAACTCTGGTTGAAACATTCAGAGTAGAACTTGAGAAGTGACAACAGAGCATTATCAGTTCAACACAATGTGGCCACACATGCTCCAGCTCCCCACCCAAGTTAGTTTGTGTTCAGAGTCTACACCAGCTAGTTATCCCATTAGGAGCCCATGGAGGAGTGAATGACAGAATGATGACTCCAAGATTTGGGCTAAACAGTGGGAGAATGGGTAACTGAAAAAGAGCAACCAAAACCTCCAAAAAGTGAACAGAACTATAAGGCCTTTGTAAGGACATTTTTCTTCAGCTACTGGTTATTTCTGGTGCTGGGCAATTTTCAAGAAACAGTGTGAAGAAATAAAATTGTACCAACATTCCTAGAAAGCTTAAAGAGCTTAGAAGAATTAGAACATTAGAAGCAATTTAATGTGAGACTGTATATCAGCCTTGGACTGAATCAATGAATGTATAACAATCCCATTTGTTTTTTTCTTGTGTCTTATGAAGATAGCTCTGTATATCTTAATAGTCTGAGACTTTCCAGTGACTAAAAGTCATTAATAAAGAAAGAATAGCATAGAATTCTTTTGTGCTTATCAAAGCCACTACCAGCATTTCCATTCTGGTAGGTGAGAAAATGTTGAAAGATAAATAATTAAATTAATCCATTAATTTATGTATTATGTACAGGAGGTGGCATTATAATGGCTTTCACATTTCCCACCAGGATACAGTCTCTGCAGTTTACATTGCAAGTACACATTTTTTCCTTGCAGTCATAATTTATCTCACGACTTCTGCCTCATGACTAATGGGGACAGAATCCTTATTCCCTTCCCTGCTGTCACCACTCAGCCTTGGAAGGACTGGAACTGCTCTGCTATCCTCACTGCCCAAATAATCCAGCTCTTTACCAGACCCCGTGTTCTTATGGAACTCATGGGAAAGGCCCTTACATGAGACTCAAAGTGCTTTAAACCCTGCTCAGTTTGCACAGTGCTGCTGTAGCTCAGGATAAATCATGGTAACTTTGAAGAAAACCAAAAGCAAATTCCACAGAAGCCTAACAAGAAAAAAACCCTCCTATTCCTTTTAAATTATTCAGGAAATCAATCTTAAAATAATTTCCCTTTTCTTCATTGAAACTCTGAGGTATTTTTTTTACATCTCCTTACTAAAGGTTACTTTAAAAACTGGACAATTGTGTTTAGAGGATGATATCACCATCCTTCCTTTCAAGTGTAGTGCTGATGGCACATGCCCAGCAACACTTCTGGACTAGACATCTCTTGTACAGTTACCTGTGATGGACAGGGAATGGACCCAACTCCCTCATTTGCTTTGTTACCAACTCATAAGAACTCCACAGCGCTGAGAACTTGATGCCAATTAAAATACAGTGTGTTGAAATTCTTACTTCTGTTATTTTTTCAGTAGCAAAGAAAGCCTGAGTTGAAATGAAAAAGTTAAATAAGGAGTTTAATGAAAACAAAACCTTCACCTCAAAAGTATAAATTTTGTTTTATTTAATGAAAGCGGGGCAAAACAAGAGTGGTGGAAGACAGAAAAACTTTACAGATAATGTTTCTTCCAAGGGAAAAAAACCTAGAGGGAGAAACTGAAAAAAAAATTATACATATTTTACATCAACAGAATATTTTCCAGAATAAACTTCCAGGTCTAATTAGGAAGGCTCTCCTGCCCTTGACACTAGGAAGGGCAGTCAATAAGCTGCTGGTAGAGAGCTCCTGAAGTCACAAGGGTAGTAATAACAGCAACAACATTAGAGTCCCAAAAAAGCAGTAGGAACCAGCATTCATTGATTTGGGAGCAATAAGGCTCATTGATTTTACAGCTTGACACAACTAAAAGCAAAAGAAAAATACTCTTCAAGGAAGATATGTCATGTGTATTCCCTGAATACATTAACAAAAGAGACCCTCTGGAAGCATATTAATATTCTACAAAAGCCAGAGAAAATCTGACATGTTTTGAGGGTGGTGCTGAAGTATCTGAGACATAACCAAGGATGAGTGGCAGCCCCTCAGCACATTTCTCATCATGATCACAACTTCTACTACTTTCTTTCTCAGGTGGTTTCAGTGCCTTATCTTGGTACTGGGAAAGGAAGCACAGAAGAAATGGCAGTGTAGCAATGTCAAAGGGTGAACACGAGTCACCAGCATATAATCCTCTGGATTATCTGTATCTCATCCAATAAAAAGTAATTCAAATAAGAACAGTATCATGCCCTGTATTGGCTGTGAAAGAAAGCACTTGAAAATCTGCTCTAGGAGAAAGAGTGTGGGAGCACTTTCACTGACATTAAAAGAATGTACCTGTAAATTACTACCACCTTTCTTCTCTTTGCATATCAATCTGCAATTCCATTTCTCCTAGTAATCTGACTGAAAACCAAATAAGTAAGTTTTCCTTGTTTTCCTTACCCCATTTAGATTGCATAGATGGTAATTTGCAGAGTAAAGCATTTCTTGGGTATTATATAGTACTGCTCAACTTGCTAGCTAAGAATCTTAAAATATTAACAGAATTAACAGTGTTCAAGACTCTTGGCAGTAACAGATTCTTGATATTTTCCCTCTTCAAAAAAGAAAGAAAAAAGTAATGAAAATAAATTATATGTCTTGCTCAAAGGCACTCAGGTCTATTATTTAAACAGGAATTGAACAGTGTTTTGAACAGAGGGAAATAACAAAATATTTTTTCTGGTTGACGAATGAATATAATTTTGATCAGCTGATAATTTTAAAATATAACCAATCTAAAGGAAATATTTTGCTCTACCCAAACCACTGCATTTTTGATGTTTATGCATTCTGGTTTATGCATTTTCTGGTTTATGCATTATTCAGCAGCTACTTTTAAAGTATAAATTATTTCTTAACAATATAATTCAAACATTTAATTCAGAAAATATGTTAACAAAATACTTGGACTTTTCAAATCCAATAATTTGCAAAAGTCTGTATTTTGAAAATTATTTCAAAATCTGAATACCCAGGAAAAAAAAGGTGTCTAGTTTTGTTCACTCTACTCAGTCCTATTCACTACATTGTCCTTTTCATTTATTTCAAGACTGAATCTGAAAAGACTGAAAATCAAATGAACCAGAATAGGGTTGTTTTCTCTATTTAAATGCTACATTGCAGAATGAAGGGATATAATTAAGGACCATCAATTATCATTATTATTTCACCACAAGAGAGAAAAAAAAGCTTTGCCTTTTCACTGCATAATGTGACCACAAAAGAGCAAATTCCAAAATAATTTTCTTAAGAGTTTTCCAACATTTTTGGTCACCCTAGAAGCTGAAAATCATCTTTGGCAATAATATTTTAAAAGAACCTAGAACTATCTCAGTAATCACTTTTATTGCCAAAATGGGTTGCTCTGTCTTACAGATTTTAGCCTAAGAATTTAGAAGCCTGTTATATTTGTACATACATCTTACCAAGCCTTAATCTCCTCGACATAGCTAAACAACAGGAAATTTAGTAAACATTATCCAGAGTGTACCAGATACAAAGCAAAAGTCTATTTAGCAAGGCAAGTATGAATTAGAATTATTCAGTCCAGTTTCAATTATTCTACTTCTGAAGTAGCTGGAAATACTAATCAAGACATATGAAATGTGTCTCAGCAGACACATTTAAAGGTGGGAAAATTTAGCAAGCTTGTCTGTGTCTTATTCTGTAACAGATCAGCACTGGAAATAAACAGTCAGACTGGTCGGTGTAGACAAGCCTTCCAAAAAGTAACCCATCATAAAAAGCTTGAAAATAACTAATCTCAGAAAACCTTCTCCTAACAGCAAGAAAAACATTCTCAACATCCTTTCAAATCTCAAGGTCATGGGTGGACAAAACCCCGCAACTTTGGAGGTTCAAGGCTATGAATATCTAAAGCAATCAAGTCAGCATTCAACCATATATAAATTTGCAGTTATTGAATGGAATTTGCAACATTAGTATTTGATAGAAAACACCCACATTACTCTTATTTTTAGCTACATATGAAAAAAAGGCAGAATCCATACAGCAGCACTGGGTAGCAGTGTGAGGAAAGACAGGAATCCCAAGTGTAAGGTAGAATGCATTTCCATCAACCATCACAAGGCTGAAATATAAAGGACTATAGCTCACCCTGCACTCCAACTGCAAATATCCATAATTTGGCATGAAACTGGAATAGGGTAAAAGAAGACATCCCCCACTCATACTTTTCATAGCAGAGATAAAAATGCTCTGAAGTGAAAGAGCAAATACATCACAATGCTACCAACTCACTGATGAGTAGGGGGAAACACCTCCTAAACTCATCTAAAGCTGGCACTGGTCAGAAGAGAATTCTTAGAGTTACCATGGGCTCAAAGACTATTTATTAGCAAGTCTCACACATCTACTCTGAAATTAACGTGTCTGCTCTAAGGATGCTTCATGTTCCTCATCTTCATCATCAGCATGTGCAGTGCAGAAACAAAACTGGACCCCTGCAAACCCAGGCTTAACAGCTTCCCAAAATATCACGATTCATCCCAAATGTTTTAGATTTAATGGGTCCAAGGGAGAACTGTTCTAAATACCTGACACATGTACCCCCCCAACATTTCTTCCAGGAGTCCACACAACTTGTCTTTGGCACAGGGTATCTGAGCTAGTATCTGAGCTAGCACTGAGCATGGGGCCAATGCACCAAGCACTCGCTGTGGCTACTAAATGTGTGAACTGACACATTCCCTCTGTGTGCCTTACAGGTCTGAAAAACCCTATGCCCTCCTAAACTTGCTCCTGCCTTTAAATTGTGCATTTCACAGAGTTTGGTATGACTGAACTGGATGACTGACCTTCCATTGTCCTCTCCCCTTTAGTAAGAATAAAAGAAAATCCAAATACTGCCAGTGAAAGTGGCTGAGGTGCAAGGAGAGAGAGGAAGTTCCCTGTCAGTTCCTTACAGACTGCTTTGGAAATGAAAGCTACTTGGTAGCACCCATAAATACAACTCATTTGCACTCTAAACAAGACGATACTAGAGCCATAATGGTGTTAGTTCCTGTGTGAGAAGAATGAGCTGTATACCTCCACCTACCAGAGATGAGGGGGTGGGCACCCTTCTGATGTGAATATATGCACAAATAAGCAGCTTTTCAGGTAGCCCTCAGTGTAGTGTTTCCTTCTTTCTTCAGTCTGAAGATGCCATATACACTCAATGCAAGTTACAGAAAAAAAATGCACCATTAGGAGTCACAGATTTCCAAACCACTTTGGCAAAGAAAAGTTTTCTAAATTATAGAAATAGGCTGTGATCTGTATTTGCATAAAAACATGAAAATGTCTACTGTGTGATTCAAATACTTCTAGCACTTTAGCATAATTACTGTTCCTGCTTAAAAATCACCCATGGAGAAATGGATGAGGCCTTAAAATATAGCACAATACAAAATGCATCTTATGAACTGTACAGCTTCTAAAGTGCTCTTGAAACTCAAGAGGTGGCATGATTTAAGGTATACTCTCAATTTCTTCTATATTATAGACTACACCTTCAACCCCAAATAGTAGGATGTCATTAGCCCTCAAACTTTAAGAGGTTCATGACCTAGTAGAAGATTTCATACTGTGCATCTGCATTAGAGTTTGCATTCTGCTCAGGAATGCACTTTAGAAAGAGATCTCCTGGCCCCTGAATGAGCTTTGGTTCACAGGATAGTCTCAAAGCACATGGACTTGAAGACACACTGGAGGCACAGGAGTGCCTGCATTGTATTCCAGTTTCTGGTGGATGAACATGCCCACTGGACCAGATTATGGTTTTCTTTCTTTAAAATTCCTGAAATTTTTGTAGTGTGGATACTGCGTCATATCCTTACTCTACTAATGCACTCCCATTGGTTTCACTACTTGCTGATGTAGACATAGTGTACAGCTGTGCAGATGTTAGATTAGACCCTTAAACCCCTATTGGAAATGAGGATTCATCTTCACAGAGGGGAGGTAGCCTTAAGCAAGGTCTTGTGTGTTTTGACTCGGATCTCAAACCTTCATAACAGATGTTCTCACTTCCTGTGTTTTTTCTCCAGTGGTGGCTGTGTTCTGCCAGGAGAATAAGTTTCCACATTAGGAGATGCTTTTGGAACCCAGGACTGGGTGCACTTGTGGAATTAGAAACTCATATTAAATTGTAAGAATGTTTATTTCCATCTTCTTTCCCAATACATGGAAACTGGACCACACATTGCAGTTCTCACTAAGATACAAAAAATGGTTTTTGCTCCCAAATCGTTATATTCATCGCTTTGACTATTCATAATTTAAATGTTCTTCTCTTGTCATTGCTGCAAACTGGAGTGCAGAACCCAAAAGACAGAAGCAAAGGTCTCATTTCTTCAAAGCTTTAGGGAAACCTGTATGAAATTGATTTATTCCTAGCTAAGATAATGTAAAGTTAAAAGAGAGATTAATGAAAATGGTTCCAGCTTTGGCTGTGGTCATAATACAAGCATCTGGAATGCAATTACTGGGAAATAAAAATTACAGTAGGATAAGCAGCAGATTTTTTTCTGACTGTATGTACAGACAGCAAAGATGTTATCACACACATACATCAGCATTCAGCAACTTTCATTTCTTCAAATAAAGGGAAGCAAGGTACTTGTTGGTTGAACAGTGACTGCAGCGTTCTGACTCGATATTAAAACAAAATCACCCACATACATCATTCTGTAAAAAACCAAGAAGTGATAAAAATAAATGGCAGTACAGGTACTGGGACTAAGATGGAAAACACCAGTCACCAAACAAAATTGAATGTTGCAAAAAGGATGATACAGAGTGTAGTTTATAATCCCAGGAAGAGATCAACTTCTCAGTATAGGTCAGGCAGTGCAGATTAACATTAAGGAACATGGAACTATCAGATGAAAATATAAAATTAATGTATTCACAGGTGAAAAGGAAAAAAATGAAACTTCCCTAGGAAGTTTCTCCTATAGCTCTACTAGAAAGAAAGATGAACAAGCTCTGAAAGAAATAAAAGTTTTTCTTTAAGCCAGAGTAGGTAAATGTAATACAATAAAAATAAAATAATGCTTCTCAAGTGGTCCAACAGTCCTTACTCTGCCCTGTGTGCAACAGAAGAAGAAGCAAGGAGGGAAAGTCCAGGCAGGGGGGAAGGCTCTGGAGAAGTGTGTAGAGGAGAGATTGGTGTAGGAAGGAGGCACTGTAGGAAGGTGTTTAAACTTCTGGCTCTGGTCCCATTAACTGTGATGTGTGGCCAACAAACCCACTCCTCTCTTGAGCAAGTCTCTCAGCCACCTTCTCCACCACCTCCCTGGCCAGGCTTCCCTTTCAGCATCCTCAAATGTCCCTGTCATCAGTTTCTGTGTGTGGTCCAGAAGGCAAGGACTGCAATCCATTTCTGAAGTTGCAGGTGGCTGCCCTGTTCCTGCTTTAGACAGTGCCACTGCAGTTGGGTGGGATGGGTCAAAGGGAGCCTCTGCATCTCAACTCTCACTCTTCCCTAAGCTCTCCTAGATGTGGCACCTGAATAAGAAGTTCTGCCCCTTTCACTTCTCATTTCAAACACAGAGAGAGAACTAGCTCACAGGGATATTGACAATACTACTGTATTGTCACTACCTGGATTACAGAAATAGGCCAGTTATTCACTACCTCTCCTTTTTCTGAGATGAAACACATACTACTTTTTTACTGTCTCTTTCTTAGTATGCTTTACTTAGTTGTTATGTGAAAAAGCAATATATAAGACTAACAGTTTAAAATAAATTTTAACAATTAAAGTGAAAATTGTATGAGCTCCTCTAATAGAAATGGTCATATATGGCCTATTTTGCAAAGAGCCTTTAATATTAAGTCTTTCTCACCAGAGTTTATCAAGCAGACATTATCAAATTAGTTGTATTAGTCTAAGTAATAACCTCATCTAAGTTTCCATGTTCTTACTTATCCTGTTAGAACAAATTTTTAAACTTTTATCTTACATCTTGGAAATTGCAGATTATTTCAATAAATATTTTAATATTTAATATAACAATAATTTCGTTTTCCTTCATGATACTGGCATTATTCTTTCATCACAAGATATTGTTGTTCATTCAATGGTGACTTCTTTGTGAGCAGAAAATGTGAAGCTCAACTCCAACAATCACATGAATGACAATTCAATCTATTTAAAAAGTCTGAGCATTCCCAGACTATTAGATAAATTAGAGTTAAGGTGAATTAAACTTTGAAAAAACATTTAAAACACAGTTCCTACTACATTCCCATTCTTTATTTGCTACTAGATGGTCACTGAGAAGTTGAATAAAAATCAACAATATGATCCTAAGTACAAAGTGAAAACATAAATTGATACTTTGGTATATGGCAATTTTGATATGTGAGCATTACACAATTTTGGACATAGGATGTTTAAGTGCTATTTAAATATTAGGTCTGTCAATCAAGCTACTTTGACAAGTGACAAATTCTCAACGTGGCAATCAACCGATATCCCAGGAAGCAATTGTTTACTTTAGCACTTCGTCTAGATAGCTGAATTTGGTTCAGGCAACAAAAGCTTTTCTTGAGTGATGTCAGCACAGCTGGTGGAATATTAAGAATTAACCCTTAAAAAAGATTTCCTTATTTGGGAAAGACTTAATCATCAAAAGACAAAAAAATTGTGAGTTATATGAAATGCTTGTTTAAGGATACTGCGAAACAGAACTACACAGCAAATACCAGATAGAAGATGCGTGCTTCAGGCAAGAGAACAGAGACCAGTAAATTCTGGAAAAGTGAAGGGGAAAAATGAACACAATAATACTATATGAAATTTTAGCCTCTTTTCAATCCCAAAATTCAGTTTAAAATAGTTTAAACCAGCCAGTGCACAGACCAAGTTCTATAGTTTAATGTAATTTCATAAATCTTTTTCAGAAGGCAGAATCTCAAAGGCATTGCAAGCAGAAGAATCAACATTCAACAATGAGAATTTTCTTGACAACACTTAATGAAATTCCATCAATCAATGAAAACACACTTGCACAAAGTACTGGAAATAATCTTGAAATAAAAGACATTAAATAATTCATTATATAAATATCATCATGTTGTTGATTATAGACAATATTCTAACATAACATGGGAGGACTTTTGATTTTTAACACATCCAAAAAGGTATTCTTCTCAAATCTTGTCCAAGAGACAAATATTTTTTCAAGTGATACCAGGAATATAAAATCCATATTTGACATGTTATCAGAATACAAGTAAATTCTGGTCCTGTACCAGAAGGATATTGTGCCTGCAGGCTTGTCTTAAATGTATAGATTATGTTTGAATCTCTGACGTGTTCAGTTCACAGACACATGTAGACAGTATTTGTCCCCTTCATGTCTGCAGAGCAGCTGTTTATTGTACCTGCTGAGCATCACATCACACCTGCAGACATCTCTGATATCTGCACACAGGAACACTGGGTTTTTATTGCACTTGAATTCTTCAATGTCTTTCTCCAACTCAGGCTGTTAGATATTTATCTCAGAATTCACGCAAATCAATTGTTTGAATCAAAAAACAAATGCTGTACCTTAAGCATGTAAATTGAATCTTTGAGAGGGCAACAACACTAAAAAAGGCTCCTTTGGGGAAAAAAGTACAAAATTATTTCTCTGTACATCCAGTCATTTTAATGAATTTACAGCTGAGATACAGGAAATAACAAAAGTTTAAGGAGAACACAGAAAGTGAAACAATATTGCAGTGTGGTATTATTGAGGAAAAATATTTAACTACAATGTGTGACATAAAAATTAACAGTAAAGAGAGGCTTATGACACCAACCTTTGATATTATTATGTATTTTTCTAGAGAAAAGTGTCTGTGGACAAGGATTAAAGCTTGCTACCCTTTTTTGATATTTTATGAGTGACAGTTATATGAGAAAAAAATGGCAAATTAATTTAAAATGAAAAATATATTGGGTACCAGAGGAATAGTTGTCCTGGCCCTAAAGACTTATGAGAGGTAACAGTGGAGATCACGACCTAAAGTGATTGTTGAAGTGAAAAAGAAATATTGCTGGACAGTTCAAGGCACTGACCCATACCTCAATTTTGGATACAAGCTCTGTATCCTTTGACATCCTCAGCAATATAACCCAATATAGCAAACAAACACACTTTTATGTTTCTATTGCTCTAGTTGGACAAAGCATTTTTCAAGCCATGGACCAGCCTCAGAGGAGAGATACTGCAGCTGAACAAGCAGAACAGCACATCTGAGCATCTAGTCCTCTAATCCAAAGCATTGCAGTGTGTGGTGGTGGAGCTGCCTTGGGAGGGTTCCTGGAGCTTCATGGGGACTAAACCCCTGGAGGAGGTTCAGGAGAACCACAGGTGATGCTGTGGAGGCAGCTGAAAAGGCATGAGCACAGGGGCATGCTGAAGCAGCAGGAGGCTCCCATACCACTATTGGCATGAATTCATGGGACAGAAGAACTTTGAGGGAACCAAATGAAAACAAAGTCAGGAAAGAAGGATACAGTACATTATTGAAAGATCAGAAATGAAGTACTCTAAAAGGTGGTACAGCAAAAAAAGAAGAAGTCATGGGAACTCATGAGTCTGAGATGATGGACACCGCAGAAGAGCAGACTAAAGTGAGTTGATAGGCAAACCAGAAGACTGATTTAAAACTTCTACTGAGAAAACTACAGTCATGTGTACTGGAGTCTTATGCAGCTTAGAAAAGATTGCTTAGCAATTACATTAATAATTAATCAGTTATGCCTAAACAACCTGCCACTATCTCTGCTATAATCTGCCATCTCAAGTAGCATGGTGCTGAACAGATTGAAACTGGACACACAGTGTGACATAAAATCTCTGGCTGGTACCAGCACATTCTACAGCCATTTTTGTGTGGATATGGTGAATATCTGTATCTGTTTAATGCTAGATAAAGCATCAATCCTTGAATGCACTTTGCAGTTTGCCTGAACTGCATTAATAATTACTCTTCAATTGTGGTTAGTCAGCCATCTGTCTAACAATTTCAAAAGCATTAACCACATCGCTTTTTTTCTGATGTGGTGTAATGTCAAATGCTCTGCTGAAGTCAAGAGATATGTCCTCTTTATTCCTCTTTTCTATGAAGCTTATTATCTCATCAAAGGCAGAAATCAAGTGGCTTGACATGATTTATTTTTATGAACCCATACTGTCTTTCTGCATTAATCTCTTTTAAAAGCTTCCAGACGATCCACCTCATTGTTTGTTCTGGTACTTTGACTACTTCTTCTGGCCTATGCCTTACAAGACTTGATAATTTATTAATCTTTCCTGAAGATAAATAGTTTTAACTTTTTTTTTTTTGTACCACTTCAGATAAACTGCTAATCTTCAAATTGAGTCCTGGCCGTTTCTTCTACTATCCAGGTAAACCAGATGGACCAAAGCTAGGTTTGAGAAATTTTGGGCCATGCTTCAACTGTATCATCATAATGGAAACCTCTGACATTAGATTGTCTACCACTGCTGGAGACAGGTCTGTTCTCTGCTGATTCCTGTACCATGCTAGAGAGGGTATCTTGTTACCTGACAATGATTTCTGACTGTTAAAGGACATATTTTTCCCAGTGTTCTCACACTGTTACCATTTAACATTGTTGAGTGAAATTCACTGTGAAAAGATGTCCAGCAAATCTCTGTTCTCTGAAAAGAGTCTAGAAGACGTGGGGCAGCTGTAGCCACACCTCAACATTTCTTTCACCAAGAGTAGCAGTGTCTTACTGCAATTTTCCCACACTAGGTGCCTCTCTGGCCCATGGGAGCTCAGGGCTTCTCTTCCTAAGCCATGGGTAAAGCCAGGTGCAATTTTACTATGAAGGTTAGGATTTAGCTTAGAGTTGCCAGTTATCCTTGAATTCAGACAGTAACTCTTGGACTTCAGGGACTGAAGCCAGGCAGCTATGGATATTGAGGAGACAGTAAAACCTGATTTGAATATAGGATAAAATTACTGAGGAAAGTTGAAAGATAAGATACAACTACATCATCCAAATCTAATAGGAACCCACATTATCTGTCATCTCTGTCATATTACTTGTCAACATGGTCATGAGCATGGAAGGCATTTCTAGTAAGATTTATTTTTACTTGAATGACAGCTAATTTGTCATATAAATTGATCTCTAGAGCTATATGATGTCCAGTGTATAAAAGTCAGTGACTCATTTTAACTGAAAGTTATGGCACTTTTAGTGAGACCAGTATATTAATACCAATATTTGTATTATTCAAGGAACATAGGGCAGAAGAAAAAACATCTAAGCTGACATTTCAGCATTACAGACATACATATGTGGAACTGTGGCTGTTTGCCATAGCAAATAATGTCAGAATGCTACATTTTATATTATTTTCTCACTAGTGGTGGATTCAGGGCTTCAAAATTGAAATAATAGTAATATAAAGACAGATAAAATTCTGTCATCATTTCTGTGTGGGTTTACTTGTGAGATTCACTGTATCATTCTCTTGACCTCAGCATTAGAGAAAGCAAGTGAGGTCACATAAATGAAAACAATCATAATTATTTTTCTTAATTTTTATCACATTATGTTACTGAATTTATTTAATAAATATGTTAGCACTAATTACTAGTACAATTAGAGCAGTATCTTTTAAACATTTATTACCCAAACCCATTCATCCTATCAGTCTCATATGATATTGTTAGACATGAAAGATTTGTGCAATGAATTCCAGACAAAAGCTGCATGTCATTTGAAGAATTTTGATGCTTTTCTTTGTCACGCGGTCAAAATTTTTACCTAAACCACATCTTGTGTATCCTAGTTCCCTAAAATCTGGGCAGTGTTTAAGCACACATCTAGATGTATTTACATGTTGGAGAGACGTAACTGTCATCAGTGCAGTGTAACCAAACCCATAGCTTTGCAGAAGTAATGATTTTCAAAAAGTGCATTTCTCTAAATTTTGTGTGAGCCATATCTGCACATCCGTAAAAGGTGTCCCATAGCTCCTTTCTGACTGCTACCTGTAGGCCCATCTAATGCTCTTGAAAAGGAAAGGGTTCATTTAGGAACATGCCCTCTTGTGTTCACCATCATGATAATTTAGCATTTCAGTCATGTAAATACATTCAGAAATGCCATAAATACAGTTTTCCTGTAGGCTTGTTATTCCAGAGATTTTAAACATTTCTTGGTGTATATATATACCACCAAGGTATTTGATGTTACTGTCCAACAAGAAAACCCCCTACCTTATCTGAATTTCTTGTGAGCAAAAACAATCCCATGCAACCACTAAAGTGCAAGTCCAAACTCCAGCCAATAAACTGAGATAAACTCTCCTGCCAACAATTATTAGGTTTATCTTGGCAATTGCACAAATTCAGGTCAGCTCAAAGAGAGCTTGCATTTGCCCAGAGTAGATTTTATAAATATACTATAAAGAGGCAAAATAATTAACAGCTACTTTCCAGGGAAAGACATGTGCCTTTTCCCTCATTGCTCCCTGATGAAAATTATATGATGTTTCATTTTTTTCTAGACTAGCCTAATTTAACAAAAAAGCAGTTTGATAGCTCAGTTTATTTAAAAGTACATTACACTGTTAATTTTAGTGGCACAACTTGGTTCGTTCCCTCATCCACTAAATATTTAACTACAAAAATATTCCAGCAGCATCTGTGTTCCCTCATCCACTGAGTCTCAGATACTTAGAAGAGATCAAAGGGAAAGCTATAACTTTAAACCTAAAGCAAATTTTCTGGGTAATCTTGCTGCTCTGAAATGGATTTTTAAAACCTATATCTTGTTGATCTGAAGTGCCATCAGAAATCTCAAAGTGCTGCAATATTAGATGAAGTTTTAGAAAAAAATTCTCTGGTTCCTACATACAACTCAAAACACAGGAATTTAAGGTAAAGGTCTTTCAAGGAATGTATCTTCTCAATCTTCTACACAGTTAATAGAGGATGCCTCATACTGAACTAAAAGCTTCAGTATAGACTGCAGGAATATTTTGTGAGGAGAATCAAAAGCTCAAAAAGGGAAATAAGTTATTGAGCATGAAAAATTAACATTCATTTATCGATTTGGGATTACAGTCCCAAAATGTGCAATTCAATTGAACAAAACGTGTTTTTGTGAATAAAATAGGCAGTTACTCATGTAATTTACAGTCTGTAATTAGGAATGATGAATAATTACAGATCTGGAACAGAAAAGGTGACCTTAAAAAATGCAAATCCCTGATCATGCCTCCTTTCCCCCATTTTGAAACATTTGAAAATTGAGGACAATAGCATGATTGTAGGTTTCCAACACAAAATTAAATTTCTAGGTGAACAAAGGGAAAAAATCTGGAATTTCCTGCAGCATTTGTGAAAGGCAAAGGGTGACTGCATAATATCCCACTGGCCATCAAGATGCTATATTGCAAGAATATCAATCACTTTTTTACATGTGTGGCAACATATACCCTTTCTCACATCTGGCCTTTAGAAGAATTGTATATCTTGGAAAGATGTACAAAAGTTCTTTCACCCATCTATCTAAATCAGCAAGGTCCTTACGAAATTTTGGGTGTGTTAACCTTATATGAGACAGGTCTGTGTCTCTCAGAGACTCCAGAGAGGCAGTCTCTCTCTGCTGTTTCCCTCTAGCTGGCAATCAAAACTTGCAAGGGCTTCCAAGTGTTCCCTCCTCATGTATATTTTCTCTATACTATTGTGGAAAACATTGTAAGGATTTTTTTTAATAGGTTTTACAGTTTATCTGTTTTCATGGTATTCTAGATATTATGTTAAAAAAATAATAGTTGCCTGTGAGAGATCTGTATCTTATTTGCATCAGGTGTTTCTCAGAAGAGTTTTGCCTGATGAAAGCTCAATAGCTTAGTTTGCCCTTTGCTATGTATGTGTTTTGTACTGCTGATGAGATTTCCTCCCCATGCTGCTGTTTCTCACCATCCTCTCTTGCCTCCTGGTGCTACTCATAGATCCTCTTCACCCCCATCTTCACTTGTCAGATATCCAAGCAAGGCTTGCTCAGGGTTTCTGCTGTGTGTCGAACTACTGAGTTCTGACCTATTAACAATGTTCCAACTAAGTAAAATACCTTGGAGAACACTTGATCTAACTGATCAAAACTGGCTTAGAAGCTCATATCAACATTCTACAGCTCTTGACAGGTTGCATATTCCATGAGAAATCTTGAACCATGTATGTCCACCTGGCCATAGTTCCCATAGCATCATTATTAGGCACAGCCTAATAAAGCTTAGCTCCTTTGCAGAACTAGACCCTTTCTAAGAGACTTTTTGGCTCTTAACCAGCCGGCCTGGCAATTTAAGGTATATAAAACTCTGTAATTCAAAAATTTGGAATGAAAATACACTGAAAATTCATTAGGAAAAGACAAATGAATTTGACATTTATGTGCAATGAAAAGATGTGGCAGTAGCATATCTAAAGAACAAAGGAGAGTCTAAATGAACTTCAGACTGACAGCAGACGACACATTGCCTGGCACACTTTAAACTGGCTTTCATGCACAAATTAAAGGCAGCAGATTAAATACAGGACTGCAATTTACTGGAATTTCAATATCTGTGTGAGGTGCATGATAAATGAGATAGCATATGTCTGTGATACAAAGAGGGAAAGCTTGAGGGCCTTGAGACTGAATAACAAAAAATGGGATACAGGAAAAACCATCTAAAGATGAGAGACCAAATATGACTGGGTAAATAAGAGGTAACATTGAAAAAAATTCCCATTTTCAAGAGTAGAGCTTTTAAAAAGCCTATTTTGATAATAGCAAAAATGTAAATACTTCACAAAGACAAGAGAAAATGGGAGGTATAGGGGTCCATGACACTGTACAGTCAACCAATACACAGATCAAACAGTATCAAACTGATTCAGGTCTAAATCTGAAATGTGATGTCACTCCAAAGAAAGCTTTTAAGAAAGCTTTTAAGGCAGGGAAGATGAAGAGGCAAGGCAGGAATTGAATATGACCTTCCAAGAAAATTGTTGACAAAAAGCATCCAGAAGACCTTACAGAGCCAGCAGGATTAATTTATGAAGAAAGACTGAATTTGCTAGCCTCATAAAGGCTAAGTGATAGCACAGTGGGAGGCTGAGGGTGAGACATCCCTACATATTTAACAGAGTGTTAATGCCACAGGGTAGATTCTGTGCAAGCCAACGTGAAGTTTGAACTGATGGAAGTATGAAGAAGTTTTTATTAATGGCAAATGATTTTGACTGACTTAACATTTTCACAGGGGAAAACAAAACAATTTTCACTTATGCTTTTTTTTTTTTTTGACAACCTTATTCCTATTATAGAAGAACATGAAATTCTTGCAGTTTCTATGTTACATGCAAATTTTACAAGCTAACATGCCTCAAGCAGGCCACAGGGGTGAGCATTTTTCTCTACAGGTTTACACATTTCAGAGGAAAAGCCTAGCCTTTAGTGCAGTGGATCTTTAGAGGTGAAGCATTTTTAGAAGCATTTGCTGCTGGGAGAGTGAACAGAAAACCTGCTGGAAGTACCACACTCTACAATAAATCAGTTCCTGAAAGCAGACCAGGAAGACAGCTTGGAAAAATGTGAATAATCTAAATAAAATAAACCAGCTACAAAGATGTGTTTTGACCTTTCCCTACTCCTTCCTTTGTTTTCCGTGTTCAATCTCCTTTTCTGCATCATTCTTCTGTTTCTATTTCCCAGTTTCTCTTACCTAATTTTCTTTTCTTTTTCTTATTTTCTCCTTTTATTTGACTGTTTTATGATCTTGTTCTCCATGTCTCTCTAACAGCACTTCTATATTCTTACCCACCTACCTCATTAGCCATCTCCCTGCATGCCCTGTGCTCTGACAATTTCTCCTCTTGGAGAAATGTTTTTTTATGAACAAGGCATTACAAACTTGTTGGTTTTTTTTTTTTAATTAAGTAATATTCAAAGGACTGTACCAAAGTTGTTACTAAATATTTCCAGTTCACAAATTGGCAAACAAAAGCACAAAGAGACTTAGTCTACAGCAAGTAAAACTTGTGTCTTCCAAGTAAAATTTATATGCTTTTAAGTATTAACTATCTCTTCACCTTTATTCTATATTTCAAGTTCCTCTACCTCATCGGTAGCTTTTTACTCTCCACATTTTCTTTCTCCTTAAAGTTTTTTCCCTTTCAGCCATGAGAAATATTCTTCTATGCTTGTACATACACACAAATATATATATAAGTACTGATATGTGATACTGGTATATTCCCACATGTAGATGAACAACATGAGAACTGTGATAAAAAGAAGATATGCAGTAAGGCATCAGTCACATGCAACAATAATAACTGAGACACTCTGGAAATCATTAGATATAAACATCTGAAGACTTAAGCTATTTTTGTTCATTATTTCATACAGTGTTCATCACTAAATCAAGACTTGAGCCTTTAGCAATACCATGACACAAGTAATAAGTAGTTGTTCTATGTGTGGTCTTCTTTTCTTGAACCTATTTGGTCTTGGGATATGTTTTTCTCCTAGTTTTCATTTAATCAATTATTTTCACCATATGTGTCACAACATGGGTGTCTTAATTGGAATTTATTATGTCCTACATCTAATGCCTCCTCTTTAATTTCTCATTAGTGGTCACATCAGAAAAAAAAGCCATTTTTCATTTGACTTAACTTTTATGAGTTTTCCTCCTATTAGAATTTTTTTGCCCAAAATACTAGGTCTCAGCTTTCTATCATGATTTGAAACACTTTCTTTATGCACCTTCTGAATTCTAGTTGTTCTCACAATGAAATTGTGTCACTCAGTGCCTCATTCCCCTGTTAGTCACATGTCAGTGTCACATATCTTCAAGGGTTGGGATCAGGGAAGTCTGTTCAATATTAATAATTATCTATTCAAATAGGAATAGCTTAAGACAATAACATGATCACTTTGAGGTTAGATTTGTCCAACTTTGATCCCAATGATTGAAACCCACAAGGTTTAAAATCCCTCTCAAAAGCAGACAGGTGTTTTAGCCTAGACTTGGAAAAGCAGAGTCCCTGAGATATGGGGAACTTGTAGAGAAGGAAAGTATATGCAAGCAAGAACAGTTAGTGCACTCCTTCATGACTGGAGTCCTTTTAAAGTCCAACCAGAGGAATAAAATAAAGCAGAAAAAAAAAGTTGTGACAATGGGCGATAGTTTTGAACTGAAAGAGGGTAAATTTATGTTACACATAGAGAAGAAATTTTTTACAATTAAGGTGGTGAGACAGTGGATTAGGTTGCCCAGAGAAGTAATACTGTAAGTGTTCAAGGCCAGACATGATGGGGCTCTGAGAAACCTGAAAGATGTCCCTGCCCATGGAAGGGGGGTTGGACCAGATGATTTTTAATCACAGAATGATTTGGCTAGCAAGGAAATTTGAATATCATCTAGTATCATCTAGTTCCAACTCCTCTGATCTTCACCAACCTCAGTGTAAAGAATTTCTTCTTAATATCTAATTTAAACCTATTCTCTTTCAGTTTAAACCCACTCTCCCTTGTCCTGTTACTCTCTCTTGTAAACAGTCTTTCTCCATCTCTTTTGTAAGCTCCCCTCAGATCCTGGAAGGCCACAATAGACTTTTCTTTCCCATGCTGAACGATCCCAATTCTCTCAGCCTTTTTTCATATGAGAGATGTTTTATTCTTGTGGTGATCTTGGTGGCCTCCTGTGGCCTTGCTCCAACAGGTCCATGTCCTTCCTGTGCTAGACATCCCAGAGCTGGATGCAGTGCTCCAGGTGGGATCCCACAGGAATACAGTGTTGTCCTGGACCACAAGGGTTGCTGTCTTGGACCACGTCCTTGCTCCTTGTGCCTGAGCATAGCTTCTAGGAGCATTTGTTACATGATTTTACCAGGCACAAAGGTGAGATTGACAGTAGTTCCCAAGCTCCTCCTTTCAACCCTTTTTGAAGATGGCAACTTTTCCCTGTTTCCAGTCACCTGGGACTTCACCTGACTGCCATGATTTTTCAAGTATCATGGAGAGTGGCTTGGCAACTTCATCAACCAATTTTCTCGGGACTTTGGGAAGCATCTCATGATTTCCCATAGACATGCTTGTTCAGGTTGTTCAGGTGGTCATGAACCTGATCTTTATTTACAGTACGGGGAACTTTGCACCCCAGTCCCCATCCTGCTGTCCATCCTGCTGGCTATGAAGTTTAGGGGTCTAATTTTGCTCATTATCTGACCGTTATCTCCCACTCTTCAACTACATCAGTGCATGATCTTCGAAGGTCCAGTCATGGCAATCATTCCCTAGAAGCTGCACTCCAGAAGAATTTTTGAGTCTGCACAGAGAAAATATCCACAAAAACTATCCAGAGGCACACTTTAAAGAACATTTATGTTCTCTGCTAAATAACTATGAAACTAAACACCTATTAAAGGAAAACATGGGCCTACAGGGTTTTCTTAACTAGGTCGTGAGTGTGGTTAATTGCATATATTTGCTTATTCCCTTTTAATGGGGAGCTGTGTAATTCTTCTTGCATATGCAGGTTTGAAGAGTTGATTATATTATAAATTACCATGTTCCCCACTACTTTTTTCCTTTTGATAATTCATAAAGAGTGTATGCATTTCAGTGTTGGAAAATTTAACTTTAAACTTGCAGAATTTCTGTCTATAACCAGAATAAATGTTCTATACTATAAATGTATAGTATACATTTATAGTTCTACAATATCTTAGTTAATAATCAAGTCAACATGTCCTAAGATGATAAATGGTTTAAGATCATTCTTCTTTAAATAGATATATTTAAGTCAGTGAAGAAAAAGTTTCTTTAGCAATGATTTTCATTTCATGAGGTCTGCCTTTCATTTTAATCATTTGCGTCCATAATGTCTTCATTTTCAAGGTTTTGGCCACTCAATCATTTCCTGTGTACCACAGCTGCATTCATGTCAAATCACTGTGTTAAAATACTGAAGATTTTATATCAAAAGTTGATGTATCAGAGAAAGCACAGCCTGAAACACACGTTATTGCTATCTTTTAAAGTATTGCTATCTTTTAAAGGAGCATTTCGAATCATGGCTACACTTTCACATGCAAACATTTTTGGCCTCACAGGAAATCTCCTGTCCACTCAGGCCACATAAGAAATCCCATTGCAAACTAAAATGATACTTGCTTTTTGCTATGGCTGGTTGATTTCACCTGTCACTCACTAGTATAATCTGCTGCTTCCTAATCTCTAAAAAGTTTCACACTATTGTTTCAGCCATGAGAACCATAATATGAATAGAAATTCTTATGTCAAATGCATTTTTACAAAGTCTTATGTTTGCAACTGGACCTAAATGTGCTCAGAATTTCAAGGCACAATAAAAAGCATAGTTATAAACAGATACCATTGATAAAATCCCAGAGTTATCTATAAGATATATGCAATAATTCAGCTTAAGAGCTATTGCACTGTGGCTAAATAGCAAAAGAAAAAAGCTTTCATATTGATTTTTTTTTCATGTCTATTCTTTACTTGCATAGACAATTAGAAATGAAAGGATTTTAATAACACAAATTATCAAATGTTTAAATTTTTTTCGTTTTCCATGGATAAATAATTGAAGACCTATTTTTTAAAATATGTTCCATATTACCTGCTATTGGAAACAATACTCAAGAATCAATAACACCAATTTCCTGACAGTATAAGTTCTAATTAAAGAAGGCAATGAATCTACATGTATTCATTTCCATTCCAGAAAAATGCAAATAGATATTAAAATAGAAACTAATTTGATCCTTTCTCCTGGGGATTTTTCTATAGTAATGAATCAGACTGTAGCATACCAAACGCTACAGAGAATCACACTGCTGCATACACCGTTTAATCCTGCAGTCAGAGAATACCCAAACTAAAACTGAACTTAGTTCTGTTCTGAGGTATGGAAGCATTACAATAACAATAATTTTGTGACCATTTGTTTTATCATGTTTGTAATGTGGGTATCTCTCAATATTATTTTTAATGTAAATTGTTTTTTGAGACACCACAGCTTTTAGGCCACTCTAGACACCTCGGTGATCTCCAGAGCCTTCAGAGCTGGGCAGTGAGAATTCCTTCCCTTGAGGTTATAAGACGAGATTCTGTGAGACATCCTGTAAAAGGACAGAAAAGCATTCCCCTTTTTGTGAGGAATCTGGACAAGTCCCTGGCCATATAGGAACAAACCAGTTCACTAAAGCATTTTTTCCAGCTGTCTGTGGCTTGAGGTTTACATGAGAAGGATGCTTGGAGGTTCCACCCCTGCAAGGATCCTACATCCTTATTCACAGTTCTCCCACCTTTTGTGCTAGCACAAACAATTGTGAAGCTGTGCTGTGATCAAGGAGTAGAATTAGATACCACCAGAAAAAGTTAGATCTGGTCAGAAAAAAAAAGGTTAGTTTAACCTGAATCAAGTCACTGATTTTTCTGGACACTAACAGTAGAATCCTCAAAAAGATGGACACATGATCTGGAGGAAGGATAAGGATAGTGGATTCTCCAGATCACAATGCCCAGGCTACAGTGCTCTGACAAACTCCCAGAACCACTTATTTATAATGCAGTCATAGGAGAATCAACACTATCCCACTAATCTAGTAACTTATCTACCTATTAGAAAGAAAAAGGTAATCCTGAGTTATAATCCTGAGTCAAAACACACTAGGACTCTTTAGTAGCCAATGGAAGTTGTTACCAATTAAATCAGCTAACAAGGTCTCTTGCTATTTAGGGTCTTTTTTTAAATACTGAACTTATTAGTTAAAAGAAAATCCTCCCAGTAAGACTTGAAACTTTGTCTTGCCACCCAAGCCACAACTTAACATGAGTTTGGGCATTTTATGAAACTCTGTAATTTAACATCTCTTCCACATTTATACTCCTCATCCCTGGAAGCAAAGACAGGTTGGATGGGGCCTTGAGCATTCTGATCTAGTGAAATCCTCGCCCATGGTGAGGGACGTAAATTATCTTTAAGGTCCTTTCCTACCAAAACCCTTCTATGATTCTGTGTACATTTGGCAGATCATTATTCAGCACTGTGGGGCCATTAGCCCTCCACTCAAAGGTAGTGCTCTGCTCTACAGAATGCTTTTCCTCTAAATGGACTGTAGTCCTACAGTAAGCCTGTACTCTTGCCATTTGACTCTTGCTAGACTGCTGAAGTTCAAAGGAACCTGTCTAAATGAACCAAGACTGTAGGTGCTGGGTAGGAAACCAGGCTTACAACCCTTCTTTGCCAGCTTCAATGACTCTCCTGCAGCTACATTAGACTTCTTTGCAATCCCAGTTATCTACAGCTTCCAGCCATGATATCTAGTCACAGCTGCAAGTAGATACTAATTTTTTATCTTGCCTATCCATTTCTTTGTTGCACAGATTTTCTGGATACTTATTCAAAGCACTCTTCAGTCTTCCTGATTAGCAAGTCAAATATGAAAACTCTTTACCTCCTTCTGGTTCCAAATTTGACAGTCTACTTTTAAAGTCAGCTAAGGCTGAGCAATTTTTTAAAAGGCTACAGCAGTTTTCTCCATCAAATTAGTGGGGAAAAAAAAAGAAAAAATGTATTAGTCAGTGTCAGAACTTCTTATTAAATCTGATGCCCTGTTGATATAAAATGAGCTCTACTGCAAGGGGTTAGCTTAAAAACCTAACAAGAATGGTATGATTTCTAGAATACCAATTTAACACATGCAGCTCTAAAGCATTAAACATGACAGAGACCATATACAAAGGGTGGTAATTGAATTACAATTGAGTTATAAAGCAATAAATGGGAGGTCAAATTTTGCTCTCTCAAACTACACCAGCATTGTTCACTGCAGTAGCACTGAAGAAGTATGGACCAAAACAGAATGATTTAAGATGTGTCTAAAATAAAGTTTTTACATTTTACGAGAGGTTAATCTCTTCTTTCATTTTAAATGCAGAAGGCATTCCTAGATAATCTAGTTTGACATTCTGATTAATAAGGGGCCACTGAATGATCCTCTGACACCATAAGTCACAGAGTCCAGTCCTGAAATAATTCCTAAATATATCCAAGGGACAGAGTCTAAAATCAGTCCAATCATCCACCCAGGAAGACATTCCCCACTATGATTCAGAGTGATAAATTCCAGTTTTCCCAAAACTAGGGTTTTGGACTCTAAAAAAACCCCAAACCTAAACAAATAAAGACTAAAAGTATGACCAAAGGCTACACATTGTCATGGCAGCAGGCATGCTGGTTGTGAAGGTTTCTGGAGACCTTTGGGTTAACTGCCATGTTTTTTAATTACAAAACATCTACCCTCTCATGTTTTCTCTAGAGGAAAAAGTAGGAGACCCCTGAACATCTGGCCTCCAACAAATGGAGCAATTTTATGACCAGATAATCAAAGCTGGCTGCTCTTGGATGAAAGTAAGAAATTGTCTGTAGAAGGCCAGAAGAAAAAAAACTGAAGTCCAAAGTCAGTAGAGGGATTTGGGAATGCTAAAAGCATGAAGGGCATGTTGAACAGATAAAAGAAATCTTCAAACTTTCTGACTGCAACGAGACCCCCACAATTTGGAGGTTTGCTCACAAGGGCACTCAATTAAAAAAATTAAAACCAGACAAGCAGTTCAAGCTCATATCTGAGTCCTTTTGCTTTGGCAAACGACCAGCCTAAAAGCAGTGGGGAACCCTACTCAGAGGCAGAAAACAGGCAGAGCACAGATTTAGGTTAAAGAAGCCCTGCTGTTTCACCAAAAATACAAGGTGGAGCTTGATCTCCTCACAGACACACACACACAGAGCTGACAGCAATCCAAATGCCAGTAACGTGTTGTATGGCCCAGTCTGGCACCAGCAATGTAAAGTAAACTGAACAGCCTCAGATCTTCTGACTGCTACAGGTGCACAATGACAACCAAAAGGAGTTGGAAGCTTGTATGTGAAGCTTGTATTAAAGGCAGACCAACAAAGGGCAGATTTCAGTATCTTCCACAACAATAAACTCAGAACAGGAACTCAGTGTTCATATTATTGACACTACCACCCACTGCAAATCGTAACATCCACAAGTGGGTAGGACACTTGACAGCTGCTGATGAAATTATGCACCACTACCAAATGACTACCATGTGGATCCTGGAACACAGGCAGGCAACCTCCCTGTTTTGTCAAAACAATTTTCTGCAGTTAGCCAGATTAAAAATACAAGGAATAAAATAATAAAAATTATGTACTTAATGAATATATTAAAAAAAGAAATATAAAATTATTTATGGCTCTGAATGTAGCAGAATCCAAAGGAATTATCAATCTGATAGTTCTGAAAAAATCCAGTACACTCTTAAGCACTAAGACTTGAACACATGTAAATGGACAAGGTACTCACGTCAGCTCAAAAGCAACTAATGCATCAGAATACTTTTGGGAAAAGAGTCTTGACTTACTGTTAGGTAAAATAACAATAGATTTTAAATTGCAGTATATGTCAATGAGGCCATTTATGATTTCAAGTAACAAGATGATTAAAGAAAAAATAAAAGCAGAGGAAAAATAAACCTTGGAAAATCCCAAACCCTGCAGGTGCCACCATCAAAACTGGTATAACAATACTGCAGCCCAGCTGAGAGGGGAAGTGCTGGCCATCTTGCAGATCAGTGAGTCTCAATGAGGCCACCTGAGGCTCTGCGTGTTCAATACAACAGGTATCTGAAGGAACAAAAGTAAGTGCAGAAACAGCAGCTAGGGTAATGGCTAAGTTGCAAGGAAGTTCCAGGTTTTGTGAAAACTAAAAATGTGTATGTTCATTGGTCTCTACCAATATGCAGCAAAAAGCAGAGCTCCCTGTCCCATGTGATGATGGCTTAATTTAAATGAGCAAAGACAGACTAAGGAAATGTGTTTTGCAATGCAGAACATAGTTTTCAATTTTCAAAGGTTAAACAAGGTAAAAAAAGCTAAGGGCAGAGTTTAGAGTGTGAATTAGTAGCTTTTATGCTGAAATACTATGGCTGAATTCATCATGTCAACAACGTAAGGTTTTCCAGCATGACTAATGTGATTGTCAATCTAGTTTCAGCAAAATTATAGTAATAATAACAGAAAACTCCCTCACCCTTGAAGAGAATCCAAAATTGTTACTTTCCTTAAAGATTTCCAAAATAACATCATATCTCCAACAACGTGAATGTAATGCAATCTTTTATGGCTGAACAAAAGGCGTTTCTTGGACTACGTCTGGAAGTTGTCTCCAGATAACCTGAGGATCTCTATGTCCTCCAAACCATAAATCCTGGTATCTTCTTACCAGGATGGGATAGTTAAACATGCTTATTTCCACAGCTGACCATTAAGATGAAGCATGTCTCTTCTAGTCATAACTTATTAAGATACAACCAGAAATATCAAAGCTAATGTCAGCATATCAGATAAATTTAGGGTGCAGAGCATAAATAAGGTAGGCAAAGATGTTGCATGTCACCAAATGTGTGTCTTCTGACGTGGGCAGAAATTGGCTCCATGCTCAGACCTGTACAAGGCCCAAACTCAGCAATATCCCATCTTGATAGCAGGGAACATCTTGGAGAATAGATTGCTCCAAAGAAAATAACATAAAATCCTACAAGATCCTGCAGAAGTATCACTGAAAATCCAGGTTACACACATACAATTTCAATACTGTCAAAGTATCCCAGTGTTTCTACTTGCTTGTATTTACCCAAACTAGCTAAAAGTATTTAGAAATACCATCCATTTGTCTGTACTTCATCAGCTTGTCTATGAGGATGATAAAAGTCTAGCTGAAGTCAAGATTAAAAACATCTCCTACTCTTCTGTCATCCATCACCTCATCATAGAAGACTATCAGGTTGGTTAGGCTTTATTTGCCCTTCATAAATCCATGCTCACTGCATCCGGTCACTTCCCCCTTTTTCATATGTTTGGAAATGGTTTCCAGCTTCCATCAGCTCTATCAGCTTCCCATAGGTCAAGTGAGGCTGACTGTGTTGTAGGTCCCAAACCCTCCTTGTTGCCTGCCTTGAGTGAGTGACATTTACATTCTGAGTCCCTAGAAGCCTCCCCCAGTCACCATGACCTGAGATTATCAGTTCTTTCTTTTCTTAGCAGTCCTTGATCCTCAAAGTTGGTCCCATGGTCATACACCCCCAAATACCTGGTGTCAACAGCAGTTGTGCAGCCAGTTGTTAGATTTCAAGATTTGCTTGCCCTCAGTAACAGGATCAAGGAGTGACCACCTGTGCCCCCATGACCTTGAAAATCACCCCAGAGCCCAGTAGTCATGCTTTATACACTCCAGGTCTCTTCTGGCAGAGAGTGGTGCCAGAGTCCTAAAACCAGACTAGACTCTGAAGTCTCTCCACATCCTGGATTTGAGCTCCAAGCAAACAGCAAACTCTCTAGATAACAGACCAAGCCAGACAACCTGGGCCTCCATCCTGCACAGCAAGGAATTATTCACAGCTGTCTGTTTCCACTTTCTCTTGATCCCAGCCCCTCATCTGCAGCCAGAGCACCGAATCTGCTCTGTAGATACAGATCCATAGGCAGCCAGGAATTGTCCTCCATTGTCAGAAGTCACAGGCTCCCTCCTGTACAAACTCCTGCATCCTTTGGCTGGGTGCTGGGTGCTGGGAGCTGTGGTCAAGTCCTGGCTCTTACCTGGGCACTCCCCAGCACCACTGCAGGGATCCTTGAACCCCCCTCTTCAGAAGGCAGCTGGAGCAAGAGCCCCAACCCACCCTGGAGAGGCACAGAGCTCCTTAGAGCTTCTTCTAGAAGTTGAAGCCTCTTGTAGGTACCTTTGGATGAAGGAGTCAGTACAGAGTGTTTCCTAGCATCCCCAGAAGTCTTCCAGCTCTCCTAGAATTCTGAAAGAACATATCACCTTTTTTCTTCACCACAGATTTAATTTCCCTTAAAACTTCCTCCAGTAAAATCAACTTTCAATGACAGTAAAGAAACTTGCAACAAAGACTAAATACAACGTTTGTAACTTCGTACTGCAGGTGCAAAGTGGAATTCCAGTATCTTCTTTCTCTACTTTGTATTTTGAAGTCTTTGGACTCGTTGAAACATTAATCAGAGGCAAAGCAAAATGCAGAAATATTTTAGAAGTAAACTATTTTTAAATGATCACTTAAACATAAAAGTGTTTAAACAATTATGCATGTTTAAGTTCACATGGAGATGACCTCAAAGACAATAGGACTTGTGTGTGAAATCAAGTATTGGCCAAAAGTTTGTGATGCTGGGGATCCAAGTCTAATGTTGGGAGAAATGCTCTGTCAAAATAAAATCAATTTCAGTGTAAATTACAGTTTTACAGTGAGACAGAAAAATCCATTCTGAAGCTAACAGGTTAATTTTTTGCTGAAGTCTTGCTTAAAACTGTTATAAATGCAATTATTATTTTTTGCACCATATGTAAAAGACAGAAGGCTGCAGTTAATAAACAGCATTTCTCATTCTATTTCCCAAGCCTCCCAGGGGAAGACTTTGGCCTCCTCAAAGAGGGTGAAATCCATGCTAGGCAAAAACTGAAAAGAAAGCAGTATTTTTCATTTTATGCTTCCCCATTTTTACCTAACATTTAGCAAAAAACAGAACAATCTATTAAATACAGGCAACTAAATACATGGTCTCTGAAAATGCAGTTTCTGGTTTGAGTTTGCTGAAATGTTAATAGAAATTATCCACCAAATAATAAAATAAATTGCTACAAACACATATATTGTTGAACATATATATTTTCTCCCCAAAATATGAGATTTTTTTATTGCAATATTGATATCAAAAAGACAATAATTGCAGGAAAACATAGTCATAATTCAGAATCTATCTACATATTTAAGAATTTTAGTTATGGAAAGATATGACACAGTAATGACATAGAACTGTATTTCAAACAGCTCTTCCTATGACATTATCTTTTTGAAAGACTTTTGGTAAGGTACCCAATTTCCTTCATCCTATTATATTAAGAGGACAGATTTGAATGACTGCAGAAAAATCCAGCTCTTTCTGCAGTCATTCCCCAGCAAGTACCACTGTGTCCTTGTGCTGAATTCATCTTTTTACAGCCTGAATGTATTTTCAATATAGATTTTTAGTTTGATTTACTATAGGAGACAAACTTACACTGTCACATCTAATATCACTTTTTGCCTCTTAACAACGAATTTGAACTCACAGATCAAGCTTAACAAAAATTGGCACCCTGGTAAAGGTGCCAGAACTTCCTATGAGTGTCATGAAAAGAGACATGGAAGTAGAAAAGATCAGTGTCACAGTAATGTATTGAAAAATACACAGTTAAAACCAGCACATGCCAGCACAGCCATTATTATTGTAGCCACACAGTTTTAACTGCATATTTGTATTAACTGAAATCTAAGAGACTCTGTATGAAGACATTAGACCCCAAGTAAATTAGATTATTAAAAATGACTGTATATGGACCCCCTGACACAGTTCAAGTCAGATGCTTTAAAGTAGCATCAAGGAAAATCTCATTAATCCTCTTCTACAGAGATGCTCTTCCAGCCACTCTCTCTGCTGCACTATATGTGAATAGTTTGAGTAAGGCTTGTGCTTGGGGTAGGGGTCCAAAGGTGACCAGGGCAGGGCTCTGCAGGGCACCACTCCCCCCTGCTGCACAAGAACAGAGCCTAGGGGACTCAGGGGCCTGGGCTCAGGGGTTGCATTTCTTCCACCAGATCCCTTTTGACAAAGTGATGGTGTTCAGAGACAGAAACACAACCATAAATTAAAAAAAAGATGGTCATCATATACTCGTGTTATTTTATGGTCTTCTGGTGGGGCAAAGGATATCTGAACAGTGCAACAGGCTGTTTTGGTGTTTTCTCCTGCTGATGTGCAGACAGGCCTAAAAATGAATATTCCATAAAACCCTCATTCAACTTGGATACTTCACATCTTCAAATGACAAGTACAATTCATTATCATTCTGTTTGCAGTTTTAGTATACTACATATGTAAGAAAGCATTCAAAATACCATGTGAATATAGTTTTCTGTCAGGAAAGTTTTGCCATTCAAGGGTGGCAGTAGTACAATCCAGTTATCCCAGGCTCAGGAAAATCTAATATTGAAACTAAAAAAATAATAGTTCATATAAAGAAACAATCATAATTCAATCTAGCCTTGAGCAGAAAGTATATGGAAAAACTGTCTTTAACAGTTTGCTAAATATAATCTGGAATTAAAATGTTGGAATTGAAAATATATGAAGAGCACATAATTTTCCAATATTGTTGGTGATCTTCTGGGACTTGTTAAGGTTAGTTCTCATATAAATCTTAAATACTAAATCTCAAATTCCTGAAACATGTTCTTATTTGAAGATTCAGATGAACTGATCATCCCTTGAATGGGATGTCTTTTTAGGAATGAAGAACAGACTGGCTTACTTTGGAGGTACTGACATTTTGAGCTAGTTTGATTTGGAGAAGGGAAACACAAAGTAAAAGAGTTGCTCTATCCCTTTATAGCTGGCTTTCAGGCCCAAGGGCTGAGAGCATAATTTTTTCACAAGGAAGTAAAACTTGAAAGCAAAGAAGGTGAACTGAGCACTGACAGTTGATAGCTTTTCTCTTTCACTCACATTGAAGAAAGAGCACCTACCATTTCACAGCTTATGAACTGATAAATCCCTTTCCTTAACTATGAAAGGATAATTCTTCAATGTTTGTACTGTTACCTCATGAAGATAAAACAGTTCTTTTGTATGTTCATAATAAGAAGAAATTTTAACACATTTTTAATTATAATATTATAATACCAGAGATTTTTTGATGAACTTTTTCAGAATGGTTTCGTTGTTGACTGCTTTTTTAGATTTCTTTCCAATTAACTGAAAGATTTGATAGGTAACTGATAAACTGACACAGAAAAAATGGTATGTACACTCAGTGGTCTGCAGATAGAGAGAAAACACACTTGAATATTTATTTTTCCAATCAGTGAAACTACTGAGAACCAAGCAGGTCAGAAACAGCACAAAAATCCAGAAATAGCAATGAGGAATGGATGACTATATAACCTCTATTTATTAATTTAATATACACAATATAAGTAAACAAGGATGGGATGTATGAGTAGCAAGAGGAAGTATGCCTTAGAGATAAATATGCTCATGAAAACTGATTTGAAAAATGAAATCAAGGTGCAGAGAGTGGACATTAAAAGCTTCAAAAGCAAACAAAACAGCAGAATATCTGAACAGAGAGCAAACAACAAATTAAAGAGCAGAAAGCATCCTGGGAAACTGCATCTAGATTAGTGTATTTAATTACAGGATTTGCAGCTTGATAAAGCAATTGATTATAGCAGTGGATTAATTTCAAGTCATGAGCCAGTTACTTTCTTTGGCAATCTTCTGCTCAGAAGTTGTAAGTTACAGTTTCACCCACTTGATTATCAGGGCAAAACTAGAAAGGCCCTTGAGATATGTGTTTATCACATAAGAGCATACCTAAATACATCAAACAATTAAGACAATTTATTATTGCAATGATTTTCAGACCCAATAAACAAACAATTATTAAACCTAAATTTAAAATTTTAAAGATAACTTTAGCAGTCAAATGCCTAAGATTATTTTCAGAAAGAATACTGAAAATTTGAAAATGTCACAAGCCAAAAGCAAAGAAGCTCTGAAGCAAAGGAAGCTAAAATTCTAGACCAACTTCATTCATGGTGTCTAATTATATATATATATAAAATATACTCAGTGGATCATGTATTCATATAAACACAATCATAAATGCACCCAAAAACTGAGTTCTTCACCACCTGCTTCATTTAACACAACTGTGTTGTCCTTTTCTTGCATGTTTACACATAAATATGTGGACTGATCACACAGTACTTCCTGAAGATCCAGTGTACCCTCAACAAGACCATCTGTGAGGCTCAGTCCAGTGGGATTTATTGTTCAGAGTGAATCAAGACAGATGCATACATAATTACCTTTATTGCAGAAGAACAATTATAATTCTATTGATCAAAGCTGCAAGTACAGATAGCTCAAAGGAACTTGGCTTGAACTATACAAACCTTTTCATCATCTGTTATAGAAATCTGAGAACTTTACCAGATCGCTCAGGTTAAATTCCTAAGCATACTTCACAAGATTTAAGACACTAAATTATTTTCAGATGCTTATTATTTCTTCACTTCAAATGGCAAGACTCTGTGCTTTATGTGATCTGGCCAACCTCCCCAGTGATGCTCACCATCTGCTCCTATCTCTTGATTTTTCAAAGCAGCTTCAATTGTTCATAGCTCCACAAACAAAAAATATGAACATGAAGAAGAAAGGGAAACTGCCACATTATATCAAACTATGCAAACAGTTTTTATTAGTTTGTGGATGATCACCATGAGCCCTGTGTGCAGTTCTGGACACTGCAATATAAAAAAGACATGAAGCTATTAGAGTGTCCAAAGGAGAGCTGTGAGGATAGTGAAGGGCCTTGAGGGGAAGCCTCAAGAAGAGCAGCTGAGGTCACTTGGTCTGTTCAGTCAGGAGGAGACTGAAGAGAGACCTCATTGCAGTCTACAACTTCCTTGTGAGGAGAAGGGGAGGGGCAGACACTGATTTCATCACTCTTGTGACCAGTGACAGGACTTGAGAAAACAGCATGAAGCTGAGTCAGGGGAGGTTTAGCTTGGGTATCAGGAAAAGGTTTGAAAAACCAGAGGGTGGTTGAGCACTGGAACACACAACCCAGAGAAGTGGTCACAGCACCAGCCTGGCAGAGTTCAAATGTTTGGACAAGTGCTCTCAGGCACTTGATGTGGTTCTTGGGGGATCCTGTGCAGGGCCAGGATTTGGACTCAATGATCCTGATGGCGTATTCCAACTCAACATATTCTATGGAACCTCCCTCCCACAGCTGACAAAGGAGCCTTCCTGGAGTTGTTGACTGCTAGACCTGCTGCTTATGAATAGAGAAGAGCTGGTGGGGGAGTTGGTGGTGGGAGGCTGTCTTGGGCACAGCCACCACAAAATGACAGTTTTCAGTTCTCAGTGAAGTAAGGAAGGGGGTCAACAAAACCTCTGCTGGGGACTTCCAGAGGGCTGAAAACAAGGGGATCAGGCTCAGGCAGCATGGCTTTAGGAAATACAGGTCCTGCTTCACCAACCAATCCTTTTTTATAACCAGGTAACATGCCTAGTGGATGAGGGAAACTGTAGATATGTCTACCTGGACTTTACTGAAGCCTTTAATACTGCTTCCCACACCATTTTCCTGGCGAAGCTGGTGGCTGTGGCTTGGACAGGTGCATTTTGCAGTAGGTTACAAAGTGTCTGGGTGTCCAGGCCCAGAGACAGGTGGTGAAGGGTGCTACATCCAGTTGGTGACTGGTCACTAGGGGGGTTCCCCAAGACTCAGTATTGGGGTCAGTCCTGTTTAATATCATTATCAATGATTTTGATAAGGGGATCCAGTGTACCCTCAGTCAGTTTGCAGACACACCAAGTTGTGTGAGAATGTTGGTCTACTGGAAGGCAGATCTACCTTTGCAGAGGAATCTGGATAGGCTGGAACAATGTACCAAGGCCAGTTATGTGGGATTCAACTAGTGAAGTGCCAGGTCCTGCCCTTGGGTCACAACAACCCCATGCACTGCTACAGGCTTTGGGAAGAGCAGCTGGAAAGTGGCCCAGCTAAAAAGGACCCAGGGGTGCTGGTTGACTGTGGTTGAACATGCCCAGGGCAGTGATTGTCCCCCTGTATGTGGCACTGGTGAAGCCACACCTCCAGTACCAGTTTTGGTCCCCTCATTACAAAAATGTTTTTCCTGTGGACCATTGCTGCTTATTACACATTTGACTCTGCACATATTTATTGAGTCAAATTAATCGGATTACTTTTGCTATGTAAAAATTTAAAACGTTAGTAAGGATGCATTCAACTATGTAGAGTGACACATCTTTGCTAGGCAAAAAAATGTGAAAAAATTGACTCCAGATTATAAAACTTTATTAAGCACTTTATGACGGTTTTCTGGTCTGGTTTATCTGCCGTAACTAGAAGAGGAAAAGAAAATGCCAAAAAATGGCGGTGGTAAACAATATTCTTCTCATTCACTTGTGGAAAGAAAAGTTAGATAAAATTTAGTTTGTGTTGAATCAAAACATAGATCTCTCAAGCTTTTCTAAATAAAATACTCTTCATTCTGCAAAAAATATTTGGGGTAAACCTACAAAATTTCATTTGACATAGGTAAAGTCCCTTGCTTCATGTTTAAAACAATCTAGGTAATTATGTAGTTTTTGCTTGTATGCATTTATGCATTTCCTTGGCACAGAAAAAATATCTCCAGTTTTGATCACACTTTTTTTTTTTTAAATTATGAGATAGGGGGAAAAAAAGGACTTTATCCTGATTTGTTTTTACTGACTTCAGTTTACAAAGATGTTATGTATGAAAAATTGTGCCAGATAGCATGACCCAATGTGCTTTGACAATATGCAAATATATTCAAATATATGTATTATGCAAATAATTCCTATACTTCAGGAAGTCTAGACATATTCCTACAAGATCACTAACTACTGGAAAAATTATTTAAGCAAATATGCAAATCTGATTTGTTCTTTAAAATATATACTGGAACACATACAATGTCTAGAGTTCACGCTGTATTATTCTAAAAATTCTCTTATGATCTACATCTGATGTACATGGTATACAACTGAAAAAGAAACATGGAATGAGGAAAGTAAGAAACACTTGTAGTCTAACAGAAATGCCATTGCTGAGAGATCAACTTTACTTGATTATTATTTTTAATGAAAAATAAATTACAATCTACAGAACATTAAACTTTGCTAATCTCTTAGAATTTGCTTTATTCACTTAAATTATTACAAAAGAAGAATGCTAGTTCAGAGAAACCTACACAGCAGTCCATAGTCAGATCTTCTCTTTATAAGAAAAATAAGTAAGATTCAGAACCTCTTTTCTACTGTTTAAAGATGCATAACAATCTTTGTCCCATTTAAATGAAGAATTCAAATAATTATGTTAATAATGAAGTAGAAAACATAAGAAAATAGCTTTTTCAATCAATTGTTCTAATTTCATTTCGCATCATTTTATTAGGAGTTTTATGCTCTTTAAAATTTTATAACTTCCTTTGTAAGTGTCTTGAATTGCAAAGGAGAAGCTGCTTCAAGACCAGAAATGGAAATCTGAATATGAGAGAAGTAAAACTGTCTGGTTTCATTCAGGTTTGGCAGAAAATGCAGGGACAGAAACTGTGTACATATTTACACATTTGCTCTGCATACACAATGACCATGATTAGAGTCAACCAAACATTAATTTATCAAACTGATCATTGGTATAGGAGTTCCTTAGCAAAATATCATTAAGATACCAAAGTAAATTCACATACATTTTTGTATGCACGCTTGCATGTCTGACCTTTTAAATATCAGGCCTATTTTTACTGTGATTTATATATCATGTAGATGATCATTAGGTACTGGGGTAGAATCTTAATGAACAAAGCTTGCTCAAGGCTAGTTTAAGTACACTTACAGTACAGTGCTCACCTGGCAGGATTTGGCAGTGTTTTTGCTGATACACAAAATGATCAGGGACAAAGGAATCCAAAACGCTATAAAGTGCATGTGGACCATACATAGTCAACTAACCAGTAAGCCAGAGTATAAAAAGAAGGTTGAAACATTCCAAAACATACAGCTGACTTGCTGTATCTACCTGGGTTGGAAAATTAATACACCTCTGGCAGTACTGCTCAGGGCCAGGTCCAATGCAATTTTGATTTCAGCTCTGATTCTCTACAAAGGTGTGCAAACCTTCAAAAATAATTGTTCTAGGGACTGTACAACCTTGCCCAGGAAGCAGCAGCACAGAAATTGGGCAGAGTCTGTGGAAGTTAGTTACCAGTCTTGTAGAAATATAAATGTGACTTCAGCCACAGCAGCAGTGGCAGAGATCAGGGAGGTTGATCAGTCTTTACAACAGGTCCATAGCACGGAACAACTCAATAGTAAGAATGCCTGTGCCAGCAAAATAGCTGCTCTTTAGAATGCAAACAGCACTGTCAAGAGACAACCAGTTCCTCTACTTTCCCAAGACCTAGTGATGAGGCTGGTACAAATTACTCATAAGAGTTTTGGAGGGTCCAGTAGGTAAAGGAAACTAAAAATTTCAGACAACAAATATGAAGCTAGCAGCACAGACTGAGTTTAGGATGGGCAGGCAGCTTAAAACTACAGAGAATGGGGAAGAAAGGGACTGGCTTTGGAAACCACTCCTAAATACTCCAGATGAAATTGCACAAATCTTTCAAGAAAAATGTATTTCCCTTCCACCTTGGAGGAAGAAATATAGGAAGTCCAAATAAAGTTATCAGAATTTCCTACGATTCTTATATAGTAGGACTACACAAAGCAGGATATTGAAATACAACACTATGCCAAGAGCTGAGCAGGACACCACCACTATCTGTGCACAGGCTGTAAAAGGGATGCATACTTAGTTATACTACAAACATGCCACATTCAGCCTTAAAAAGCTGAGGGCACACAGCAGACCTTTGGGTGAGACTGATGTCTGATGCTAGTGTTATGCTGGTTAAAGACTCTACAAGTTGAAACATTTCTTTCTAGTGCAAAACTCTACTCCACAGCATCTTCCTCCCACCCTATTCTCATTTACTCCTCCTTAGGGCAATCAAAGTAAATTTAAGATTTGTCAGCACAGCTAGCAAATAAGTAATTATTAGGATCACTTATGCCTAATTTGCCCCTAACATTATCATTAGTACTGGTAATTTCATCATGAAACATATTGCTGGTCAGAGTTTAATCTCTGAGGTAAAACAAAGTAAAAATAAGTTAACTTGAACAGCTGCTTTTATTGCAGAGTATGAAAATATGAAATTTACACTTCATAGTCAGCAGCCAATTATTGCAGACAGAAAAGTAGGCTCTTCTGTGACATTTGGACTGTTAAAACTAGTCAGACCATTTATTCCCGTGTCTTACCTCTTCAGTGAAAAGTAGTTTTTATTTTACCAATACATCTGGAAAACAGTATAAAAAATTTGAAGTAGTCAAAAAGAAGAATTGCGAACTTTCTTTCTTATTTCTATATCGCCAGTGGAACAATAATCTCAGCAAAAAATCTCATTACTAAAACCACAAGTGACAAATGTCTAGCTCTCTTGAAAAATCTTCCTGTTTTAGGAATTGCTGTTATTCATTTGTGCTCTATTGTTGATAGGCAATTAATAAACTCCCTGAACAATATATAATGCAAAATATTCCTGAACAACAGCATACAGATTCATTTGTGACATTTGAAGTAACTGTATTTTGTACTACACATTAGACAGGGGAAAAGTGGGCTTCACAGAATAACTATCAATAATCTTGTACAGCAACACAACAATATATATCACTAAACCTCAAATATCAACATGGATTATGACACAGGGCTTAAAAACCCATACAGTTTCTCCAGAAGTAATACAATATTATCTCTCTACAGATCTCAAGAGACCCTCCAAAATCAAAGGACTGCTACACTGTCAGTTCCATGTGCAATAATAATATCAAGTCTCCCCAGCCCCTAAAAATATAGGCTTAAAAATCATGGGATTTAAAGATAAGAATCAACACTATCCCCTATCTTCCCATGAAAGAGCTTACAATTCTTCTTTTTCCACAATAGCAAAAGTTATTTATTTCCTAGGAAAGCTTGGCTTCTCAGAACGTAATCTGATTTCATAGCTGGAGTTCTAGGCGAAACACTGAATATTGGTATGTGATACTGTGAAAGCATGTAATACAGAACGTGGTACACAGCTGATTTTTTAACCATCCACCTACCACAAATCCTCAGAGATGTAACGCTTTCAAGGAAAAACACTGCATCTTCCCATGAACAAATACTGCCTCTGCATAATTTCATCATGATATATGACTCAATTATACACATCTCTACTGGAAGAACTCCTGTGGCAGCCACGGCCATTAGAAAATACTCTTGTGTGCACTTAGCATGCAGCACTAGCAGGTATAACAGATATTAGTTTAGAGTGATGTGTTCCCTACAGGGCAGGAAGGTCAATCCCCCCTGTCTAGAGCTAGCCCCTTCCCTCATGGAACTAGTGCTGCGAGCTCAATGTGGACATTACTTGGAGGGAAAGACGGTGAACAAAGTGGTACTGTCCTGCCATTTCCAGGATCTGTGCATTTGCACACTTCATGGCCAGGAGAAATATCGTTCAGAATTTTCCATCTGTATTGCCAGCTGGGATGCTGAGGGTGGAGGAATGGGGGTCAGGAAGGAGAAGGACAGGACAGAGGGAAAGAAAAGGAGGAGAATGAAGGAAGAGAGTTCTGTTGGCTACGAGATCTTAGGAAAATACACCCAGTCATTACTCCTCTTAGACCGTCTCAAATTGGGGGTGGAGTAGAAATTCTTACACAGATCTATGCCTGCTGATTTGCACGCCTTGGTTTTGCAAATGGACACTTGCAATATGGTATTTATATGTGAAAGATAGTCAGGGCTTTTACATAAATTGTTTTAGACATAAATATTGTAAAATAGAACCAAATTTGTAGCAATTACTATTCAAAGTACAGATTTTTAGAATCACATATTTGACCGTTCTTCAAATAAAAAGATTCTAAACAAAATGTTAGTGTTCAAATTTCATCACTAACTTCCAACCAATATTTAGAAAACCAGGATTAAAGTCCCCTGCCTATATTGATCAAGTGTGTGCTTTCCACAAGCTAACTGATCCAGATATATTATTCTTTGAACCACTAAGCCAAGGGCATATGTACAATACCCAATCCAAGGAATAATACAGCCAGTTTAACAAGTTTAACAGCTCAGCTAGCAATATGCAACAGGGCTCAGTTAGATAAATTAGAAGTCATTTAGTCAGTGACCTTATTTATTTTTACGTGGCTTGTTAATGATTAATCAAGTGTGCATCCTCTAGCTAAACTGATAAGAATGCATATGCATTTCTCTTATATTCTCTCATTTCAGCATATTACAACTTCACCATAAAAACTGGCCTTTGGTAGAAACCTGGTGTTCAAGGACTCAAAAGATATACACAATACAGTTTTTAAATGGAGAAAATAATAACCCTTTAAAAAAATTAAAAGCATATTTAACCAATTTTACACATTTGTGTGTGCAAATCCCAAAACATAAGCACACTAAAATGACAACACTAAAGCCTTTTCCTAAAATTACAACACAGTAAATGAAACACTTCTGCTTACCCAAATGTGGTACAGAAAATGGTTAGGATATCTATAATGGTAATGTGCAATCACAGCTGCAAACAAGTGTCTGCATTTTAATACTAACCTCAGCAGTGTAGCATAAAACAGAAAAAAACCACTAAGGATGTTATTGATACTGTCCTTACTCACAGCACAGGAAAAAGTCCCTCTAGAAGTCTCAGTGTACCTGTACAGCTGGCCAAGTACAGTGAGACACATGCTGGGGGGGAAATGGGATGTGTCTGTATGACAATTATGTTAACAAAGGAGTAGCTGTGGTGGAAACTTTCAGGCTCTATTTTTGACTATAAGAACTGGGGACCACATGAAGTAGTTGTTAATGCATTCAAATTTAGTTTTGCTGTCATTTCCAGGAAATGCATGATCAGGAACCTACAATCCTATCCACAAATACTAGGACTCAAAATCAGATTATTTCGTTGAATGATACATGAACCTCTGCTTGTGTATTCCATTTTTACATGCCTGAGTCTCTTTAGACTTTAACAGCAACTTTTTAGTTGCAGATGTGAAGTAAATCACATTGCCTGGAATCTGTTTACTTCTATCATAACCTGCAATTTATTTTAAACATCAGGTTTTTTAAAGGTTTTGAACAAATTCTATAAATAACACCCAAGTGCAGAGCCTTCACTGTAGAGGGTCAGTGAAGAACCATGTTCCTTGTAGTCCAGCCTCACAGAAATGGGATAGGAAAGGAGACAGATTAAAGAAACATTAAAGCAATTTTTTAAAAAGAAGACTTGAAAAGACTGGGGCCGAATCCATTAAACCAAGAAAGGTTTCTACAATCCAGACATATATATTGCCCTTTCATGCCAAGGGATCCACTGTAGTCATTAAAGGCCTAGTAAACACAGTTAGGTTATCTAAGATGAAATGTTTCATGTAGGAGTTGAAGAAGTGGATTTTGGCCCTTTTCCTTCCATTCCAGTAACCAAAAAGGCAAGACAGGATGATGAGCTCAGTTGGTAGATAACTATGTCAATGATGCCTTGCAATAAACCCTGTAGGGCTTTTGGAATCCTTTTTTTGTTCCTTTTACACTTCACACTTGAAGATTTTTCTGAACTGTTTATTTCTATTAATATATTTCAGAAACACTGAATGAACGTTATGTTACAAGTAAAAACTTTATATTATATACAGTTAATTTGAGCTGTTCGCGATTATAATTCTTCTGTGCTTTCACATAAATTAAAAAAAAATAACAAAAATCCAACAAGAGTCTTTCTATGTAATTTTCATAAAATAGCCATCATTTTAATTCCACATTTTGCTTTAGGCTACATTCTGCATTTTCTGTCTTTCATAAGATATGGACAATGTACTTGAGGTCAGTTTTACAAAAGTAATCACATGTCCAGCTTTGCCAAAAAAACACCCCTGAAGGTTTATCAGCAAATCAGTGCAATTATAAAGTCTATGTACACAACACACAGCTGTTGGCTCTTTGAAAAACAGCCAAGAATTACAAAGTGATATACTGTAGGAGAAATCAAATTTTAGAAAAGGATCTTTTAGTACATTCAATCTTATGACATTTTAAACTTGAATTCAGTTAGGAAAAGATAGCTGTCTGGAAATCCTGGCTTCCTTCTGTGTGTTTTGTTCCCCAGGTGTCTGAAGTTTGATGTTTCCAGTCTTCCTCCTTTTTTGATGGACCAAAGGAAAGGAGTAACACATACATGATGATTGGTTCATGTCCATGCCACTGGTTCCAGCTGCCCTGTGTTTCAGTAAATATTCCAGGGATTTTTAATCCCATTTGATTTTACTGGTACTCAGAGAAGAAGAATAAGTAACAGGTACCTGTTTTAAAGTCATTTTCATATGATTTTAAAAATTCTCTCTGTTTTTTGCCATTTGTCAACTGCAGGCCAAATCACAAGACACAGTAAAGGTGCTTGGCTGTTTATTCAGCTGTGTATGGCACCTCTGTTTTAAATCTCTGAATTTATCTTTTACTCCTCATAGGTGCTGATATTGACTTGAAGTTTTGTGGGAAAGGCCTGAGATACTTCACATAGATCTTAAATAGGGTCAAAGTATGTTTCCCCTACTTTGATCTTTGCTGGTAATCAACACTGATTCAGACTTAAATGTGAGATAACAGCAACCTGGGAAAACATGAAGGGATTACCAAAGCACCTGCAAATGAGAAGCTGGAAAGTAGCACTGTGGAAAAGGACCTGGGGTCCCTGTCAGTGACAAACTGGACATGAGCCAGCCCTGGCAGCCAGGAAGAAGGGGCACCAGGTACAGCATTGCCAACCAGGCAAGGGAGGGGATTGTCCCACTCTGCTCTGCACTGGGATGGTCTCACCTTGAATATTGTGTGCAGTTTTGGGTGCCACAATATAAGAAAGACACTAAGGTATTAGAGAGCATCCAGAGGAAGGCCACAAAGGTGGTAAAGGGCCTTGAGGAGAAGCTGAGTGAGGAGTGGCTGAGGTCACTTGGGCTGTTCAGCCTGGAGAAGTCTGAGAGGAATCCTTTCTACAGTCTTCAACATCCTCACAAGGGCAAGTGGAGGGGCAGGTACTGATTTCTTCACTCTCATGACCAGTGACAAGACTTGAGGCAACATCCTGAATTTGTGTCAGGGGAGTTTTAGGTTGGATTTCAGGAAAAGATTTTTCACCCAGAGGGTGGTTGGGCACTGAAACAGGCTGCCCAGGGAGGTAGTCACAGCACCAAGCCTGGCAGAGTTCAAGAAGTGTTTGGACAATGCTCTCAGGGTCATGGTGAGACTCTTGAAGGGTCCTGTGCAGGGACAGGAGTTGGATTCAATGATCCTGATGGTGTATTCCAACTCAGCATATTCTTTGATTCTACTCTATGATTTTACAGCACTAGTTATCAGACATTCATATCCAACAAGCATTATTTTTCTAATATCTAGTTTCTTCTTCTGATCCCTCATTTCCCTAGCTAGAGGCCAATTAAGCTATAGATCTGTCATCAAGTGCAATGTTTCTCATCTTGCTCTACCTGATTGTGCGGAAGAAACAATTCCTGCTTGCTGGACACTCACCACAGGCAACAATGAGACTGCAAACCCTACCCTGAGGGCTAAGCTGATTACATATGCCCTTTACAAACTTTTTATAAGCACAGAGATTCAGGTAATACACTGGGTTTTTTTCCCCAAGCTAATTTTCCATGTATAAAACTTCTGACATAGCTTATTTATTGTTCTATTAAGTTCAGGCCCATTTACAGACTGCACTCAAGGGAGCTCCTTCCTCCTCTGCCTCACTAGCAGAGCCTAACCATAGGCAAGGAACCTCCAGCATCCTCCTTCCACTGCTGCCAGCAACGGTCTGTTTCCTGCAGAGGGAGATTCCTGGACTCCAGACACAATGCTCAGGTTGCCACTGACCTGTCTTTCCTCCAAAGCCTGCCCTAAGGTTCATGCTTTTAGCCTGCCACTCACCTTCATACACAGCACTGCTCTGACATAACTTGAAGCACTTCTGGTTTCCTTTATTTTCCTCTCCTGGCTTGTCAGGCAGACAGCAACCCTGTGCCAGCCAGGAGACCACAGCATCCACTGGATCACCTGCATGCAGCACAGAATAGACTCCCTTGGTCAGCTCCAGAATGGGGAAGGAGAGCCACTGTGCTCCCTCAGCAGCTCCCAGACCATCTTCTCCCACTGTTCAAAGAGTCATTCAGAGAGCAGGTCAAAAACCCCAACACAAGGTGCCATGGCACTTACCTGGCCACTTCCCTTCAATTCATTAGCAATTAGCCACGTATTTCCACACACCTAAGTTTAAAGGCAGGTGGCAACCTGAGATGAGCTCTTGCAAAATAAGCTTTTGAGAAAGACACCATCAAATGTTCTATTAAAATGCAAACATATTGTCTCTATTATACTCCTTTCCTCCATTAATTTTATAATCTGGTCATGGTTTGTTTCTTCTGGTTTCTTTCTTAAAAAACCTATGTGAGTACTGGCTCAGCTATCCTCTAATTATCTATATAAATTACAGTGTCCTTAAAGATATTAGTACCTGTTTTGATAGTTTATTAGGGAATGAATTATCTATCCACTGGAAACAGCACAGAAAGTTGCATGTAGTAATAATGTACCTTACACTTAAAAAGCTGGCATTGAATTTGCCTGAGTTGATACATATTATTTTCCATATCTCTGAAAGCCTTAGTCAGTGTAATAAACATTCTTGCTTGCACAATAGTCCCCAAAATTCTTAAAATCAACAAGCCTCTTCAACCCTTACAATGTTGGGAAAAGTTTTACAACCAATATCAGTGATGCTTAGTCACAGTGGCGATATACTAAAACTGCTTTTATAAAAACAGCAAACCAAGAGAAAAAAACTCTTCAGCAACAACACAAGAAGCTGTCCATGATTAAATTTGGATAGGGGATAGGCTTAAACTTCATAAATAGATATAAAACAGTGAAACATTACCAGCATACTGGCAGTTTTATTTTTAAAAAATCTTTTGCATTGTATTATTGAAAAATAATAAAAATACATAGTATAAATTACATTCTCACCGTGAACCTGCAAAGGTTTTTCCATGTAAAGGAGAGGAAAATACAGGGTTTAAGACAGAATTTTCACTTCTCATCCGTTGCCGTCCCTTGAAAGAACCACAGAAACAAGAAAGCAGAAAAATATTCAGCTGCACTTTCCATGTCACACTTCCTTTTTAGAGGTGTAATACAAAAGCTTTGCTCATTGCTAGTTATCACGATATCCTTCCACAGGACTTTGCTTTATAACACACTAGATTTCACAGACAGAAGAGAAGAACAAAAGGTTTTCTCCACGGTTTAGTAAATCCTTGGGTGTTAATGAAATATAAAATTTTGAGTAAACAAAGTACTCCTTGACACAATTTTTATAAAAGCTTATAAAGCAAATATGCAAACCCAAGGCCTGACTTGCATTACCATGAGTTAGAAATTTCTCCATTTCTAAGTATATCGATATTTGCAGATCTGCAATTAAGTGCCATAAAGTTTCAACTCCTTTCTTCAATTTGTGCTTCTAATTAGATCGATAGTTTATTACCAGCTGAAAACCAAACACAACTTACCAAGAGTATATAAACAACATTCTGCCTTAATAGTGCCACCTTTAAAAAAGATGACAATTAGGAAATCCTGATTTTCTCTAAACATCCTATTCTAGGACAGAATTAACTCTTTAGACTGGGGAGACCAAATTAGCAATTTTGAAGCAAATATCTGCAGCAGACTTCATTAGCATCAAAATAAAAAATACTATATTACTGAAACAGAAACACATTCAGATCCAAAGCGAGCTACAAGGCACCCACAGCAGGGAGCTCCTTTAACTCAGCAGGATAGAACACAAAACCTAAGTCAAAGAAAAGAAACACAGAAAACAATAGAAAATTATATATTTCAAATCCAGGAAGATACACATACACACAGCTAGAAGAAAACATTAGGACATTTAGATGAGAACAAGAACTAAAGGAAAAAGCAAAGGCGAATTGGATTCTACAGGAAGAAGAAGTGAATCAGAAGATATGGTAGTGTTACTGCATAAAGTAATAACACAGTATGTCAAGTACACTCTGTTTCTTTGATTACCTAATCATAGCAAGATTATTACAATGTTTGAAATAATGCTGCACAAACCAGGCAGAACAATATCAGGACTCAAGGTTAAGACTCAGAAATTACAGATAGGTTCTCCTTTTACTCTTGAGATAGCAGTAAACTAGATGAAGTAATGAAGTATATGCTAAAAGAAAATCTACAAAACAAAGAAAAAACAACCAGAAAAAAAAACCCAACTCAAAAAAACCCAAAAAACCAAGCAGCAAAATCAAGATTTTTTTAACAAAAGCAGGAAGTAAAATGCATAAATTTAATTTTTTAAACCTGTATTTTTCTAAAGCACACATTTTACAATCAGTAGGTGAACTGGTGAGATCACTCTATCTTTTCTTCAGAGCTTTAATAAAAGTTACCAAACTAAATCTAATCTTCTTAAGAATATTTGGAAAAGTATATATATATGATTAAGTACCATGTAAAGAACTCTTGCATTATTCTGATCATCTGGGCAGAATTTAAGGAACAAGAAGTGGTACCATGTATTTTTGAAGAAGAGAAAAATACTGTCACCCTTTTCACAGGCTGAAGGGGCTGGACAGGGACTGAACAGAAGGAAGAGAGACAGAGGAACAATTTACTGTGATAACCACCTGGTCTAAGAGCAAGAGTAGCTGGAGGGAAAAGTTGCTGAGTACATAAACAACTAGAGGATGACTGTCAGTGTGGTGTGAGAGTGATCAGATTGCTGGGGTGTGAGACCCGAGTGCTGGGGGGGAGGCAGGCAGCCCTCCTGACTGCTGAAGCTGAGACTGGTGGAGATATCCCTGGGGTAAACGAAGCCCTTGTTTTCTAAGCTGGGTGGCCCATCCTCAGTTTAAACCTGGTACTGTGGGAGCTTCCAGTGTTTGTAGAAGTCATAGTACTTACATATTTTCATTTATATTAAGAACTTCCTGTAATTAAGCAGCAGTTTGGACTGTTTGCATGTATCATTAATAGCAGCGGGTATTCCCCAGATCATTTGGTATCGTGCTGCCATTGCTTTCCCTCTGTACTTTCAGTCCTCTACATTCAAGTTCTCCTTATGCCTCCCTCTGTTTTTTTTCATATTTTCTGGAGATGAGAATTACCTCAAAAGCAAGGCAACTTGTCACTGTTGCATGAAAACACAGAAATATCAGCCTCTGGATATAAACTTATTAATTTCCTCAGACCTAATGGAAATAAACATAAATTATCCCTCCTCATACTTCGCCACAGAATCACAGTATCATTTAGGCTGAAAAAAAACCCCTTATAATCATCTAGTCCAACCATTAACCTAACAGTCATAACTGAACATTTCAGCTCTTCCTATCAAAGAGTAGCTCATGCTGACATTTACACATCACTAGTTTACAAGTACTGGACTCCTACATATAAAAAGGAAAAAAAAGAAAGAAAAAGAAAAAGAAGAAAGACTATTTTTTACTGCTTTTCATGGTGCTTTTAAGTGCAAAACTGATATGCTTACAAAAATACATTTGCAAAAAAAAATTAAGCAACACGTGAACTAAAAATGTTATTGAGAAAATACACTGATAAAAATTACGAAAACATAGTGCTGCAGTTTCAAAAAAAGGGTTCATTTATGAAGCATTATCTCAGTGGAGAAAGACCATTATCAGTAGGCTACATCACAAAAGTACTCAGGCCACTCAAGAGCCTAACCGTATCAGAAAATTATATGAATTACAGACAAAAGTCCCATTAGTCCATCTTGAAGCACCCAGGTATTACAGCAATACTTGTGGGTGCTTTAGAAAGAAAGTAGGAGAAAGGGACATTGCCTGTCAAAATAGAATTTTTCCCTGATGTTTCCTACTATAATTTTAAATGTCTAAAAGGATGGAGCTTTTAAATTTTTTTTTACGAAAGCTCTTCTGCAACTGTATAGATCTCCATGTCAGGTGGTTGTCTTGTTATTGATCTAAACTGTCTCTTCACTAAATTATATGCCATTACATCAAGTCACATTCCTTTTGGCACATTTTACATGTAGTAAGTACTGAGGCAATCTTATCCTAATAAATACAAATCATTTAACCACATTTTTGCTTCCTCCCAGTACTCACATAATTCCTGTTTCTCTAGGTGCCTTTATTCACTATTTAGTCAAACTATATAGAATCATAAAATCACAGAATCATCAATGTTGGTAAAGACCTTCAAGATCATCAAGTCCAAGTGTCCAGCACCACCATAATGACCCCTAAACCAAATCTCCAAGTGTCACACCTCAATGCCAATTGAACACTTCCAGAAATGTCGACTCTACCACCTCTCTGGAGAACCCATTGAGATGTCTAATCACTTTTTCACTGGAACTTTTTTTTTCTAATATCTTATCTGAACCTTTCACAAACTTAAAACAAACCTTCTTTCATTCTTTCACTTTGAGACATGGCAGAAGAAACCACCTCCCTACTGCCTTTTTAAAATACTTGAAAGACTGAGAAGATCTTCCCTAAGCCTCTTCCAGACTAAACAGCCCCAATTAACTCATCTGTTTCTCACAGGACTTATTTTCTAGACTTTTCACCAGCTTAGTTGCCCTTCTCTGGACATGTTCCAGCCCCTCAAGGTCCTGTTTGAAGTGAGTGGCCCAAATCCAAACCCAGTACTCAAGATGCAGACTCACCAGTGACAATAACTTTCTTAGTTCTGTTGGCCACACTATTCTTGATACGAGCCAAGGTGACCTTGTTGGCCACCTAGGCACACTGTTGGTTTGTGTTCAGCTGCTGCCAACCAGCTCCCCCAGTCCTGTTCTGCTGAGCAGCTCTCAAGCCTCTCCTCCCCGAGCCTGTAGCACTGCACAGGGTTGCTCTGATCCAGGGGCAGGACATGGCATTTCATCTGATTGAACCTCATGCAGTTGTCTTCAGCATAGGCAGGTTTTGCTTTTCTCTTTCAGTTTTGTCCAACCACCCTCTTAATGATACCTGTAGATGATGACTGCACATGTATATTCCAGCAGTCTTCTCAGCAGCATGTTTTACAGAATATCCCAGCTTTGTGATCTGGTACCTTCTATAAATGATGGTATCATTTCTTATGGGATGAGAATCTCTTTTCAGTCATTATAGTTATTGATTTGTTATAGTTGTTGACTGCGGAGTATCAGTAAATAAATATAAGTAAATGAGAAATCAATTGAGTCTCTACTATGTGTTTGCTTGGTGTTCAGGTAAAAGAAAAGCCCTGTATGTATATATAATGACACTCTTTGGCTCCTTCTCCCTGCTTTTTTTTATATTAAGTTAAACATAGACTAAGTTCAGGATCCTGACACATTTTCAGGATTATCTTGACCCCAAAAGTAATTTTGAAGCATACAGCAGAAAACGCAAGGCCGCCACACCCCAGAGCAGATATGGGTGTTTTAGGGAGAGTCACTAAATTAGACACCAAATCTGAGAATCATCACCACAGTGTGTGCCTGCTCAGAGGTGTAAGCATTATTGAAGGGAGACACAGCCTCACTGACAGACAGCCATTCCCTCCATCCCAAATGACAGACCTCTCCATGGATCACCAGTGGAGTCTGAATAGGAGCAGGATCCTAACCAAGGACTAGAAACACCCTCTATGTGACCGACTCTCCCCAAGAATACAAATAAGAAAATTTAGTCCTTACTCCTCTGATGAAGCAGGTATAACTCCCCACTTGTACAGAATTACTTTCATCCATTGAAAATTGGATTTTTGCGCTCTCTGCCTAGTCAACCAGATAAAAATGAAAAAAAAAAAAAAAAGATTACACTTCAGAAGAACAAGCCTAAAGCAATATTCCAAGCATGAAATGGCAGAAATTCTCTTTGCCTTAGAGGAATAAATTTTTTCTGAAAATTGGTAATCAGGGGACACTACTCCTTCAGTTTCTCTTAACTTGGCCAGTCACTTTGAAATCTTCCTTTACAATCTCTTCATCACACTCATACTACATTAGCTGTAGTTCTCCCTCCAAATCAGCCCCTCAAAAGGGTCATCAATTGCTAGATTTTTCTTGAGATAAGAAGTCTGAAAATTCTTCAGCCACCAATATAGTGAATAATGTCATATACTGCACATGCACCTTCTGGGTATGAAATTGTTAGGTGCTGTAGCTCCATGTTCTATGCAAATACACATAATGAGTTAAAAAAATGAAAAAAAAAGTTATGACTCTTATGTCAAAACTGAAAAAAACCACCAACAACTTAACAATTTTTATGCAATCTACTAAACATCATTTGTAAAAAAAGCATCAGAAAGGGAACTTCATCGATGCCAATGCTGGAGCATAAATACAAACCTCTCTGCGTTGTTATACTGTCTGCCTCACCACAAAAACATATTCTGTTTTACATTTTTTATTTTTTGGTTGCTGAAGGAAGCAACTTTGGGTTTGTATTTGGTTTAAAAATATTTAATGCAACAATCCCAGTTTTCCTATGATTGTGTTTTTACCAAGATTCTTACACGTATATAAGCCTCCCACTAAACCTAGCATGATTTTTATGTTTGGTAAATGCCAAAGAAAAGGTCTTGGCTCACTGCAATTTAACATACTGGATTATTAGGTACAGAAAAAGTAATGTTTACTGTTTATTCAGTAATTGAGGAAGGAAGAAATAAAAAATAACGATAAATAAAATAATTATCTAATAAAAAAATTTAAAAGTCTATAAAATGGAAAAATATTTAATTTCAAATAACATCTTAATCAACCAGCTGCTACTGCAAGTGCAGTGGCATATGAAGCTTTTCATAAAGCTGATCAAGATGAGGATTTTACATCTTTTTTAACTCCTCAGTTTTTTCTTTGGAAAAAGCCCATTCCCTACAAAGGGTTTCTGAGGCTCTCAGTGAAGACCATGACACAAACATGGCATGGGGTTTCAGGAGCATATTGGGTTTACAGAATGAACTAACTTCTTAAAAATGCCTCCCTTTCTTTTCCTTGTCTTGAAGAAAAACTAAAAACATTCACTTCTAAGTTTTACCTAACAGACATTATTACACATTCCTGCACAAATCCCTGCCTAGGAAATAGGACTGGAAAGGTCAAGGTGTGTGTGTGGGAACAAGAATGAGCCCCTGAGCTTCAGGAAGTTAAGAATGGTATTATGAAAAGATGAGAAGGCTGGATTAAAAAAATATAGTAAAAGAATCTGTTTCCTCACTGCTCAATTTGGTTAGTGTTGCTCTTATGAGGAGGAAGACGTGGTTTTGTCACTATAACACACATGGAAGAAAGAAGGATATGTTGTCTACACAAACAAGGCCATGAAAGGAAGATGAGAATTTGAAAAGCACTCTCATGAGAGTCAGAAAAACCCACTGACTATCCACCTTATCAGCAAAGCTGAAAACATAAAACTCATGTTCAAGGGGCTACAGATGATGCCTCTGATTGGGAATCCTGGGCAATTTTATTTTAATTTCTTGTGATTTTTCTCATATGAAGGAAGAAGCACAACAAAATAATGAAGATCAAGATTTAGTGCTGTGGAAAAATGATAGTAATAGATCAGAAAACATTAGAATGAGTACTGATTGAATGTGTATCTGCTCCATGGATGTGAATCCATAGAGAAGGTTGAATCAAGATTAAATGCATGATAGCTGGGTTAATGAGATGAGTTTTAAATTAAGGAGTACAGGGGAAAATTAGAAAGAGATCTGCCTTATTTGCATTAGCTTGGTTTTTCAGTGTGGAGGGAAAAACATAGGAAGCTCTGAAAGCAGATGAAGGTCTGTGCATGGCTGTAGTTTACAGAAAGAGGAAAATGAGTAAATAAGAATATGACAGTAGAAGAATGATTACCAGGGAAAATTTGAAAGTGCAATAAGGAGAAGGAAACTATTAATGTTGATGAGAACACTAAATATGCAATCAACATAGATAATGAAAGGAATGAGCTGGCCCAGCCTGCACAGTCGAAAAGAAGGTAGATTTGCTAGTTCCTAAAAGGAAGTAACTGAACAGCTGAGAGGGAAAAGAAACAAAATGGAGGTGTTAAAATTACTGACACAAACCTCAAGGCAGCTAGTGCAAGCATAATAAAAATATTAGGGTAATCTTGTCAGGAATAAAAAGCATTGTGGAAAGGTGCCATTGATGAAAGACATATTTTTCCTATGAAAGAGAGAAACATGACACTGTAACACAGCATTGTAGTTTATTGACATGACAGTACATTAGAAGGCATAACATCCAGCTGGCAGCTAGTCACTAGTTATGTCCCCTCAGGATCAGCATTGGGCTCAGTCCTGTTTAATTTGATGATCTGGATGGGAGGATCAAGTCTTCCATTAGCAAATTTGCAGATGACACCAAGTGGGATGGGAATGTTCATCTGCAGGAGGGAAGGAGAGCTCTGCAGAGGGACCTGGTCAGGCTAGAAAGATGGGCTGAATCCAGCAATATGAGATTCAACAAGACCAAATGCCAGGTCCTGCACTTGGCCACAACAACCCCCTGCAGCACTACAGTCTGGGGACAGAGTGGCTGGACAGTGCCCAGGCAGAAAGGGACCTGGGGGTGCTGACTGACAGATGGCTGAACCTGAGCCACTGTGTGTCCACATGGCCAAGAAGGCCAATGGCATCCTGGCCTGGATCAGGAATAGTGAGGCCAGCAGGAGTAGGGAGCTCACTCTTTCCCTGTAATTGGCACTGGTGAGGCCGAACATTAGTGCAGTGTCCAGTTCTGGGCCCCTCAGTTTAGGAAGGACTTGGAGCTGCTGGAGCACGTCCAGAGGAGGGCAACAAATGAGCAGAACAGAAGTCCTACAAGAAGTGGCTGAGGGAGCTGGGGATGTTTAGCCTGGAGAGGAGACTCAGGGCAGAACTTACCACTCACTACAATAACCTTAAAAAAGGTTGTAGCCAGATGAGGGCAGGTGTCTTCTCCCAGGCAACTTGCAATAGGACAAGAGGACACAGCCTTAAGCTGTGCCAGGGGAGGTTTAGGTAGGACAATAGGAGGAATTCACAGAAAGGGTGACTGGAATGGGCTGCTCAGGTGGAGACACCATCCCTGGAAGTGTTTAGGAAAAGACTGGATGTGGCACTTAGTGTCATGGTCTAGTTGACAAGGTCATAGGCTGATCAATGATCTCAAAGGTCTTTTCCAATCTAGTTGATTCTGTGATTCTATGAAGAAAGAATAATTCCAGATCTAAATGAATACAACAATTAGGCTTCAATATCAGCAATGTTAATAAGCTCAGTATCCAAGGATGAGGGCTAATTCTGCAGAAGGTACAGAAAGGCTTTATCCAACCTGAAAACAAATCTAAATCAGTTTAATGCTCTTATATACTTCGTGTCATTGTCAGCCTTGCTTACCATGCCAGTGAACTTCAGAATGCAATGGAACAAAGTAAGCCAGGAACAACATCTAAGAAGCAGGGAGGAAGAAGCAAAAAAAGCATTATCCATAATTTGAAAAACTTTCAATATTTTAATGTGGAGAAGAGGTAAAAAGAATTAAAAATCTAAGAAGGTGCTATTTCAGCAGTTTTGAAGAGAAATCTTCTTTTATGTCTGTGCTGAAATTTGAACTGAAGTACAAGCCTTGGTGGCTTAATTCATAAGCTAGAAGAGGAAAATACTTTAGCATTATGCTCTCTCCATATTTTAAAAACCTGGCTTTAATGCAAGTTTTGAGTGCATGATACAGTGCTATCAGCAAGGCAATAAACTACATATGATGACACCCTATTACCTGCTTCTGAGGAATGACAAACAAGATATGACTATTGCAGTTCTGCTGACTCAGGTTAGCAGATTTTATGCTGATACTTCTTCTAAAAATTATAGCATCTGCATATCATTAGCTTAGTGGATAGGAGCAGATGTGAAAAAAAACAAAGAAGGAAACTAAACCCAAACATATTAATACCCTATCACTTGAAGGAAAAGATTCTGGCAGAGACTTCTTTCAGCATAAATAGACAGTGTATGATACCTGTTATAAACAATATGTATAATGGAGTCACTATCCCAGTACAAAACTACCTGCACATTTCATTATATGAGAAATTCAGTTCTCCTAGTTTTGGCAAAATCTGTGGCACAATTGGTATAATACACACAATATGATTATGATTCTTGATGCAAGAGGTTGCAAATGCACCCAGCCAGTAAACAGCATTTGATGTGAAGCTTGAATGTTTAACAGAATTATGAAATAGATACACATATCTGAAATATTTATAGGTTTGGGAAGCATTTTTGTCATTATTTAGTATTAACTTTCAAACTTGTTAAAGATGCTTTTCTTTCTGTATGTTTAAAAATTGTCAAAAAAATGTACTGGCAGAAAGCATTGAGCAAATTAAAGAAATAAATTTAAATAAATGTTTTATAATATAAAAAAACAAACAAAAAAGGGCATAAATTTTAACTATAATTCAACATAGGTATGAGTAACAGGATATGCCACATCCACTGATTTTTAATAAACCAGTAGAGCAGAAAGATATTTCACAGTAAACAAAACATACTGGGTATTTTAAATATATCATCCCTAATGCAACCCTTACAATAGCCATTTGAGATTCCACTGAAAGCACTTAATTTTGACAAAATTTTCCTATGCAAAAGAGTTTATTTAGAATCTATTTCAAAATTTTAAGATGCTTTTGCCAGGTTCTACTGTACCTTGAACTCACAGTTTTTTTGTTTCACATTAAAGATTTTGGCTGCTAGGATGACTCTGATTCACTAGTAAGGACTTAAGATTTTGCATATTTTGGCAACACCAGAAATTAGAGCTCTTGTTAAGAAACAAAATACACTAAATAATTCCACATTGCCAGAATCTAATTTTTTAGCTCATTCATTATAGGCTTTAATATTGGGCCTCTTGTATCAATTCTTCTCTTTGTGCTACCTTAAAAATATGCCATATGCTCATTTTATTAAACCAGGAAAATTACTTAGTGAATTGATGTTGAATTTACATAATAGTATGGACAGCCTTACTGACAGAGCAAAGTCAAAAATGTAAGTTTCTATTTACTCACTTAAATTACCAGAAAAACTTCTAATTGAAGAACATTTGTGCAACTGGCACAAAAAGAACAAAGCACATGCATTTTTACTCTTGCCTCTTAAAGCACAACAAATAAAGGATGTACTTAAAAATCCATTAATCTATAAGTTCCTCAATCTGCCAAGAAATGTATGATATTCTTATCTTTCACCCAATTCCTACTTTCTACAGATGCTCTTCCTTGAGCATTAGGAATGGAATCAAACTAGTGGTTGAATCAGGGAAGCATCTGTACAATACTCAGTAGACAGAGCCCATGGTAAGACCATACTGGTACCGCCTCAACAAATCATGCTACTTACAGAATTAATAACAGGATCATCCTGCAGGCTGCCACACACATGGTGGTACTTGGGAAAAGCAGCTTAGAAGCTACAAATGGAATTAACATGCCACCAGAGATGCCATGTTCAAAGGTGCACAAAAGAGAGTTGAAATGTAAAGGTGGATCTGCCTTGAAGTGTTCTTCAACACAGCATATGGAACAACACTGTCCTGGGGTGCACATTCATTTTGGTACTTATTTTGTCACTAAAAGACACAGTGAGAACTACATAGACAGGGCAGGTATTCCACGGACAGAAAATGTAAAAGCAGTATATCAAGTTACACTCTATCACACTACCAGAACTGTCACTCAGACTTCTTGAAATTCATACAATTCATATTTATAAACATATGCTTTTAATGTAAACAAATTCTTACTGAATTTTTTTTTGCTTCATTGCTGAATGTTCCTCTTATAATTTGATTACATTGCAGTGGCATCAGAAAAGTAAAATCATGACATTTTTCACAGCTTGAATATTTTGAAAAATCAGGTTTTTTGTATGCAATACACTTCAAATACTTTTAACATGAACTATAGCTTCCACTGTATTTACATTTATTCATAATTTTTAAAATGAAGTTTATTCCCACCAATTGAAATTTCTGTCCAAGCTTTGCATTCTAAAAGTTTAAACAGGTCTTCTATTTCTTGTTCCCTCACGCTAAGAAAAAAAAAACCCAACTCTCAAACAAAGTACTTAATTCTAAACACTTGAGTTCATTTCCTTTTCAGCCTTAGTGTTCCTGCTAGAAACTGGGTTTCATTACTTTCAATATTAAAGATCCCTATCTAAAGTGCCAATGTAATATTTAGAGATCTGTGATGGAAGGCACTGAAGCAAGCCATCCTCTCCATAAAGGTGTGGTCCTGCCACCCAGAAAGGCAGCAGAGTTGTTAGGGGCTGGTGATGATGTGGTTTCCAGCCCATGGTGAGCCCAGGAAGGATAAGGCCCACTATGGGTAGGAAGACTAAACTTTGCTAGCAATTTAGAAATATTTCTGAGGGAGTTTTGATATTTCACTGATCCCGAGCTGGTCTGATTTAAAACTCCCTCTGGTTCAAAGACCATTCAGATTCCTTTGGTCAGTGGCTCATTTTTGCAGTGAACTAATGCAGGCCATTCATCAGAAATTTCCCTGGCTTTTGAATCCTTGACCACATGTTTCTCTTCACACATTTTCAGATCTCAGCAGGACACAGAGTATAGTACCATTGTACCATTTCAGTGGCTTTAGCACTGATGAAGTAGAGCTGGCTTAACACACGTGAGGGACTAATCCAAGGGACAGTAAGACAAGCACAGCTGGCATATCCCTCTGACTCTGCCACCATCCAATGTGTGCAGAGGTTGACACAAAAAATACAGGACTTGGTTATGAATGTTGGGGTAAAGGCCAACAGACTAGAGGAAGTCATAACCTATGTTTAAATCAAAAGATTTTATGTGTTCTCCATAAAATTCAGAATATTTTATTTAAAAAAAAAAGTGGAAAAGAAAGAAAGAAAAAATCAACATAGGCACCTCCACATCAGCTTGGCCTTGAAAATATGATCTATAACTTATAGTAGTAAATGGATTATTTTACTTTTGACTATCAACACAGGGTTGTTGACACATTTCATTCAGGCAGCAAAAACTCAGAATGGAAGGGGGCCCCCTAAAATAAAAAAACAAAACTGGTATCTATTTCTTAAGAACACAGTGAGGATCAACAATATAAAGAAACTTTTGAGCATTGCTTTTCAACACTTTCTCAACCCAAACTAAATTTAATCTCCATCATTCAGCACCTATTTGAGATTACCATTGTTTTATTTATAGGCTTTGTGAACCAAATTGCCTGAACACATTGTATGATGCTATTCAACAGAGTACTACAAAAGATCAACACTCATTTTAAATCCATTCAACTTCAACTTTGAAATCAATACATAAATAAGTAAAATTATGCCATACAGAGTAATTTGCTAAGCAAGTCTTACAGAAAGTCAGTGCAAAGTTCATTAAATCCCTTTTTACTAAGCCCTTTTCTAAGATTTGACAAAACAGTTATTATAGGAAAAATTTCAAGAAGTAATTCTGAAAAATTAATATTTTTCATAATCTTACTTTTTAATTCTAATACTAATTGCAGCATGGGAAAACCTATGAACTAGAAAGTAACTTTTAAAAGGGGATAAAAAGTGAAATCAAATGACAAAATCCTTACTACTAGAAAAAAAATTTCTTTAATATACTTAGAGACCAATAAAAAGGTTTCCTGGAGACCTTTGTAAATCTGATCAAAGAATGGAGAAAGAATATCTTTGTTTATTTCTTAAGGTATTTCTTATTCATGGTAATTGGTTTTGAAATGATCTTGTGCTTGCCCTTTCAGAGATATCTTAGCTTTACAGCCTTGAATTCTAAATTTAAGGCTTTCTTGACCAACCATAATAAGAAGTCAAAATTAATTTAAAGGAAAATTATTTTGAAACCAAAACCAAGGCTTCAGACCTTTTCAAGACCTGAACAACCAGGTAGTGTTGTCATTTAATTCTTTGCCAGAGAAAAAAGGAATGGGACAAATCATTTTATTGGTGCTGATACTGTTGCATTTTTACCATTTCATCTTTTGTAATAGTTTAGATCAACCCTAAAGGCATGATGGATTCAGAATAATGTTCATACCTTGGAGATAGCTTCCAGCTTCTGCTGCCAAATAATACCATGAGAAAGAAAAAAGACATATTCAGAAAAATATATTTTGTTTAAATACTTTATGGAGGGGAAAAAAGTCCCTTTTTTTCTTTTTCTTTTTTAGCATAGGCCCACAAATGTAGGTGGTAAAAAGCATTCTAAAAGCAGAAAAGGAAAAAGCAAGACTAGGCTTTTCATGAAAAAAGCCTTCCTTACAAAATCCATCTGGCAATGGCCAAGTAGACAGTTTAAATTTCCTGAAAAATTAATGGTTTCAACTTCAGTCTGTACTTCTAGGGACTGAAAAGCCTTTGTGTGCAAGTAATTTTTCATAGTTACGGCTGAATAGGTGTCAGACAAAGAGGCTAGGCTGGAAGGTGCATAAGTTATTAATGACTCTTATGCAAACTACAAAACTATCACAAGAGTAGGTTCCCTTTAATTTAAAAAAAACCCCAAAATACATTGGAAATTTTGCTGCATATTAGGAAAAAAATAATAATAAAAGAAAAACAAAGATACTGTATTTTCTTCCCTGTGTTTTGCCATGTTTATTTGGGTCTTACAGCAGATTTCAGGATTTAAAGTTCTAAACCAGATTTTCACCCACATCTTGTAAAATATCTGCATTCACCTTTCAGAGGACTTTTTTAAGCTATTGAAGCCTTATCCATATGAACAGAATAAACTTACCTTTGCTGCTGTTCTTACTTTTAACACCAAGCTCACCAAGCCATTCAAATGAGAAAAAGGTGTGCACATGTATATGAGATGAATGTCTTGACTTCCTACAGCAGGCCTGCACCTTCCAAAACCTTTTTTCTTCTATGTTTTTTCTTCTACATTCCCATGTATTCCTAACATTTTTCCTGTTTCTTCCTTATGCTTTGACTTTAATGACTATTTTCCAGTATTTTACTTATGCCTGAAAATGCTTTTTTTTTTTCTCCTGTAAATGATCTCTTTTCAACCCAACCTTTTCTGAGAGCACACTACTTGTATGAAGTAGATTTTAACTCTCTATATATATGCCATATTTGTTGAAGCTGATTCATTTGTATTTGATTCCCACAGGTTCCATGGGTCTATTCTGCTGAGTTTTTGCAAAGGCAATCATTGTGATTGGAAAAGCTGGGGCTGAATCAGTGACTCCCAATAAAGAATGAGAGCAACAAGACTCCAAACTAAGTTAACTCCACACTATCCCTGTGACAAATCCACTCTCTTGGTCCTTAGGCTAGATTCAGTTAGGCATCTGGAAAACACTCCACATGGCATAGGTGTCTTGAAGAAGTACTTCTTCAACTGCCTTGTTTATCATACTGTATAAAGAGTAACAGAAATACATGTCTGCTGCAGAAATGTATTGACTATGGGGTAGGGCATTAGGCTGAGCAAGAAGTAGAACAGTGTTAATTGGAAAAAAGATAATGTTTTCAGAAAGAAATGTATTTTACAGCCTGGATGGACATAAACAGCACAGCAGTGACTTAACTCCCAGCTGTCTCTGTTGCTGTGACCCTTTCATTGTGCCAATATTAGAATAAACATTCAAATCAAACATATTTTGTATGTAAATACTCTGTTTAGTTTATCACAGTATATTTCAACAATCAAAGCTTTTTTCTTTAAGTACTTCCTTGACAGCTGCACCAGCTCTGAACCCCTAAGATATTCCCATGATCTGCCAACATCCTTTCAACAAAAATCCACCAAAACACTACTATTCAGTATGAGCTACCATCTTCTGAAAGCAAGAGCTTCCTCACATTAGAAAACACTTCCACATCACCTGCATCCTGAACTTTCAGTCATCAAAGTTGGATTAGTTATATTTCAGTAGTGCCAAGTCAGTGAAGACTGACACCAAGACAGCAGTGAGCACCTCAGCTGTTATCTCCTTCTGCTGCCACTAATTTTCCCACCCTTTTAGCAATAGGCCCACATTTTCCTCACTTAGTCCTCATTAGTATTACTAATATAGTGATAGAAGCTCTGTTTGATACCTTGACAAGTCTCAATCACTGTTGAGAGCTGCTCTTCCTAAAATCCTCCTGCATATCTAGACAATCTATCCAAATCCATCTTTGAATTATGTCCTGTTTTCCATCTTCCCCATTCTGTCATTTTGTAGAATACATTTCAATTCCATAAACAGAACTCAGGGAAGGAAAAAAAAAATCAGGGAATGCTTTTGACCATCTGGGCAGGGGAATATCATTGGTGCATCCAGACATAGGCCCATTTTATGGGACCAAATCTCCTGGTGCAGCCATTGATCCTGAAGGCATCACATTGTGCACTACCAATAACCATTACACCTCATGAGACTTGACATGATGGTGGGTATCTCAATTTTATGTGTCTCTAACCCCTAAGATAATATTTTTGCCCCAAACAGGGCTCTCCAGTAGCACAAGCAAATATTCTATTCTATTCTATTCTATTCTATTCTATTCTATTCTATTCTATTCTATTCTATTCTATTCTATTCTATTCTATTCTATTCTATTCTATTCTATTCTATTCATACTTTTAAAAGGCAGGATAAATCTTCATTATTTTTTCTTTATATTTAAGAGTTACCATAGATAGGCAATCCAAACAGAGTCCACAATTCATTACTAATAATAGAACACACTTTTCATCTGGAAAAACAGCTGCATCCACCTTTTTTAACCTGGTATGTTAGACCTTTCATGAACAAATAAATGTTCTTTTATGTGTATCTAGAGTCTTGGAGACTCCTAAAGGACTCAGAGCTATACACATACTCACCCATGTAGCCACAGGTCACAAGAAAGGAGCACTTACCATTTATCGGAGAATTAACACAAGAAGTAATTCTCTGTCGAGTTCACTTCATTGGCCAGATGATGAATGTTTTGGTTTTTCTAGTTGTCTCATTGGCTAAACCTACTTGATGTCTTAAATTTTTCAGCAGAAGACATTCAAGATGGATCTCCCCCCAAGACCCTAACCAGAAACATTATCTGTTTTTTTCCAACATAAGAAACTGAATATGAGTACCTTTACCAAGTTTCTTTAATTCTCCTAAATTAATGTGATCTTTCATGATATTTTTGGTAATTTAGACTGAATCTTTATCCTTTTGGACAAAAGAAATCATAGTCTGGTATTTATCTTGCCAGAGAAGATCACAAAACGTGTGAGCTTCTGATGTACCAGTAAATAATTCTGTTTACTTCAGTTGCAATACAGTGGCTCCTTACTGTTGGACAGGAGTTGTACCATTGTGCTGTTGTACAGTTTTTCCTTCACACAACATTTGCATTATGTTCATTACACATTCTCCACCATAAGCAGAGTATCACAGCCTCAGATCTTCAGGTGCATTATGCTCAGTCATAAACAAGAGCTGCATATTCATCTCCACTCTATTTCTCTAGAGCTTTGCCCTCTCTACCCTTAGCAAATAGTCTATGTTGATATATATGACAATACAGGTATCACATACAAAAAAATATTAATATATTTCTGGATTCAAGCCTGACAATAAGTATATTATAAACTGAAGGTGTCAAATCAAAAGAGTTTTTTTATGGGCTCAAGCAACTGTATCATACAGAGAAAGAAATAAACAGAGACAATTAACAGAACAAAATGTTACCATTTAAATTATGGTTTGTACAATACCAAACTATCCCTGATTCTTTGCAGACTTTTTAGGTCTAATGCCTTGGATAGCCTGAAATTCTGTAGAGAAACTGTATCAAAAGCACTGGTTACTGGTGCCCATACCAGCACTGTAAATATTCTCAAAAGGGGCTCTGGACAGGAGCATGTGGGAGAAGAGGGAACTCGGAGAATAGGAAGTGAAAGTCTTTTAATGGCAGAAAGTGCTCATTTAAAAGAAAGAGAGAGAATGCAACTGATCATTTAATGGAGAAAGTTGTTTTCTGGACAACATTAAGCCAAACACAGAGTGGCTCTAACCTAACAATATTATATTCCTGTGGATCATTCCAGAATAGGGGCATGTTTACACATTCAAGTTGCTGTACCAAAGGCTTCAACATACTTGGGATGAAAACTACACTTGGAATAATAAAATTTCACATATTATTCTGAGTAAATCTGAGCCATCAGACAGGAGAATGTAGATGCTACTCTAGAAGAGGTTTTCTGTGCAATACAGTCACTGACAAAGCAAGCATAAGCAAACCCTAATCTTTATTTTAAAAATGTGTATTACATGCATTTTGGGACTTTTGTTACTTTTACGTTAACAGAAAGCAGGGAGGGCTTATATATGTATCACTGCATGGATGGCACTGACTTGAGCAGGATGCAGCTGTCATAACTTATCATTCTTCAGGACAATTGGAGAATCTGACACCTACTGATGCATTTTACACTGTCTGAGGAGACAGGTTGATCTCCTGAAAAAACAGTGGCTTAGGAAGACTTCATAGGAACAATTATTCATAAAGAATCTCTTTACTCTTTTTTCAAAACAAAGAGGCAACATCCCACAAAACAAACAAACAGGCAAACAAACAAACAAAAACCCACTAAAAGCCATCATGGCATGTCTCTGGGATCAAATTATGAGGAGTAATAGAAATTGTAATAAAGTGTTCCACTAATGCCTTGCAAAAATTGATCAAAGGAAGCTTCACCTTCCCTTTCTTGTCCACAGGTGGTGAGTGAAGAAAATGTGCTTGCCTACCATGAAATGCTGTTTTGCACATTAAGGTGAAAGACAGAATAGTGTTCACCTACCTGCTGTGGTGGGTTCACTGTGGCTGGACAACTGGCGCCCAGCAAGCCCATTTTAGCACTGCCTCTACTCAACTGGACAGGGGAAAAAACCTGCTCCAGAGTGGGTTCCTCTATCTATGTGTCCACCAGGTCCTGCTGGGAGCCTGCTCCACCATGGGCCTCCTGTGGGGTGACAAACTCCTTTGGACTTCCACCTGCTCTGCCATGGGGTCCATCGTGGGCTCCAGGTGGATCTTGGCTCCACCACGGACCTCCACGGCTTCAGGGCACAGCCTGCCTCCCCATGGTCTGCACCACAGATTGCAGAAGAATCCCTGCTCTGGAGCCTCAAGCATGTCCTGCCCCTCTTTCTGCACTGACTTTGGTGTCTGAAGAGTTATTTTTTCTCACACATTCTCACGCCTCTCTCATCTGGCTGCAGTTGCTGTTGCACAGCAGTTTCCCCCCATCCCCTTCTTACCATGTGCAGTGCCACCACCCCTGATGGGTTTGGCCCTGGCCAGCAGTGGGTCTGGTCTGGAGCTGGCTGGCATTGGCCTCGTTGAACATGGGGGAAGGTTCTGGCAGTTCCTCACAGAAGCCCCCTGGCTACCAAAATCTTGCCTCACAAACCCAATAGACACATTTAGACACACCATGACTTTTCTATAGCTCAGAGAAAAGCAAGGCTGGTCTCACATATTTTCTTCTGAAACTTTGGCAGCTCTGTTTGGTTTAGGATTTTATTAAGCTATAAAGTACTTCCTCTAATCAGAGTGAGGAATACTGTTGACAGTGGACTTAGTTTTATGAGGAAACATTTAAAAAGCCATCCTGACATTCAAAAGACATAAATGTTAGTACAAATTGAACTGCAGCACTCTGCGCTTCTGATTCATTTTGTGAGGTACTCTGAGACGATTTGCCTGGGGAAATGAAGCAATAATGTCTGAAGGCTTGATTTTTCAGAGATTTTAAGACATACAACTCCAGATGTTGTCATAGAAATCTATGGTACTCACTGATTCTGAAAATTGGGCTGTGGATATATAAAGCCTTACCTTGTGCTTGTCTGAAAGGTACATAGTAGAGGACAAAATCTGTGGTGTTTTCAAAATAAATCTTGTCTTGCTTTCCCTTGGAGTGTAAAATTACAAATGAGTGTTACAGCTGAAATGAAAACTTGAGAAAGTAAATTTTTCTAAGCTTTCTTTTCATTTCCATCTGTTCACAGAACAGGCCTTCACTTATACTTCACTTATACTCAACTAGTGTAAGAATTCTAAACTTTATAAGCAGTTCTCTAGATATGTACGACTTGACTGTGGCCATGCAGTTACTCTAACCTGAGCTATCTAAGCTCCCTGGTCTGGCAGAACCTTGTCTTGCTTTGACATACTGCAGTCTTCTATGTGCATTATGTCCTGTATGCACCAAAGAACTCACAGGTATAAATCTTTATATACACTGCAAGTAGACTCCCAGTCAAGGGTATTCTTGCTACTAAAATGTATGCCTACATATCAACCTTTGCTTTCAAAGTATCATTTGTAGGCAAAACACATTCAATTTACATTTCCATCACAAAAACAAAATTTCCTTCTAAGCACATGAAAAACTAACTGATTTCCATTCTATAAATGGATAAGGAGTTTCCTTGATCTGGATATGACAAGCTTTTTCTTTGCATCACTGTGAGTAATAATGCTTTGCAGACTTCTGACACCCTTTATGTCTTGGAAGGTCCATTCAAGACGCTATACTTAAATCTGTCAGCATTTCCATTTAAGTCTCTCTTTTCAAAAGTCTCAAGTCTGGTGAAAGGGGTCTCATTATTGCTCTCTTTTAAGCAATTATATCTTCATAAATCAGAACTCTTGTATCTCAATCTCCTTTTAAATGTACTTGGCCATTGCACCATTAATTTGAGTATATCTTCATTTTCTGCTCTGCCTCAGTCAACTATATGATGTATCTGTATAGATACTAGAGCCAGAGCCCAATGAGGAGTGCAGTTTGCTATCTTTTCTGACAGCAGCTTTCAGCATGAGCAAAAAAATACGACAATGAACAGCCACAGAATGACAGACTTTTAAGCAGCTTTGTGCATTCAGTCACAATTTCTCTGCCTTGTTACCTGGATGATAAAATTCTAGTGCAGATTTTTCCTCTTCCAAAGGGTGACTTCCTTGGCATGTGCCTCTAACAAATGGGAATTTGTACTCCTTTAATCGGTATTCAGTTTTTTTTAACAACCTAGTATATGTAAAAATCTAGAAGTCAAAGTAAAGACACTCACCCCCCTCACTTAATTGGGCTTTTCATCAAACTCTAAACAACCTATTTTTTAAAATACTTATCAGATAGAGAAGTTCCACTTATAGCTCCACATACTTCCAAACTCTGGATACGAGAATAGAATAGAATAGAATAGAATAGAATAGAATAGAATAGAATAGAATAGAATAGAATAGAATAGAATAGAATAGAATAGAATAGAATAGAATAGAATAGAATAGAATAGAATAGAATAGAATAGAATAGAATGTTCATCAGCAGGAAAGGCCCTGCAGCAATCATCTAGTCCCAACCACTTAAGGGCTGACCAAGATGAAGCATAAGGATATTGCCCAAATGCCCCTTAAACACTGACCGGCTGGGCATGATCCAGCTTTCTAGGATGACTGTCCAGTGTTTGACAACCCTCTCAGTAAAAAGATGCTTCCAAATGTCCACTCAAAATCTCCCATGGAAGGTTAAAAATCTGGGCATGGCAAATCCTTCAAAACTATTACAGTGTGGCATGCCTGAAAAGTGGTCAGGATAGGAAGAGAGTGAATATTTAGGAGAGCTTTATATAACTCAAATGCAAACTTCCCCATAAAATGAGAATTTGTCTGCATGCATACTGCATGACACAGATAAAAAACTGCTGACAATATTAAAAGATAAAACAATGTTAAAAATTGCCATTTAGGATTTCGAAATACTTTTTTTTTTCCTAAGTAGCTTTGATTTAAAACCAAAACTAAAGACAGCTAGGAGAAGGAAGATTAAAAAAAGGTGTGATTAATTAATAATCAACAAAAATAAGATTCCAGTTACAATTTTTTTGTTGGCAGGCAATTACTCTCAGGTATCATCAATATTTAAGACAAAAAAAATGATGCTTTAAGAGAAAATGTCTGCTTAATTTCCTGCTTCTTTGCATAATGATGAGTCTCCTCTTCCCTTTAGTTTCTTCTAATTACTACATCTGCAGTAGAACACAGTAAATTATCATTTTATTTCATTTGCTCTTATGACATTTGAGGTCAAATCCAGCAAAACCTCAGGCTCTGTCCTAGAATGAAATTAAATTAAATGCTTTGGAGAAACTGTGCCTCAAAGGCAGGTCTCCCTTTAGCATTGCTATTGACGGAGTTATTTTGTTCTTGAATTAAACTATATGTATCCAAATTGAAACAAAAAAAAATTGTCCTCCTGTTATTCAATGCGTTCCTTGTAAATTCAAACACTAGAAATAACTCTCAGATTTTTGTTTATTGACATGTCGGAGAAAATCAGAACTCTATTTCGTTGAACTAAAAAGCACAAACAAGAAAAAAATTCTAGCTTGAAATGTACCCATAGCTTTTCTTCTTTATTTAAAGATCATAAAAGTAATTTTTATTCTTGTGAAAACTGTTAGAATTTTGTAAGCATGTCTGTTTCCAAGTGTCTAATAACTGTAAGTAATAAAAGAAAAAATATTAATACAGTTTAATTGCCAACTGAACATACAGAAATGTTACTGTATTTTTAAACATTTCCAATCTGTGTGCTGCAATATATTTCAGCTCCTGCAATAACAGCTCTTTGGTTTAATGTGTGCTGCATGAATGTAAAAAGGATGGCACATAGCACTAGGACATCAACTGCCTACTTGGAGAATGATTAATTTAAGATAAATAGATGCCTGGCTTCAGCTACACTGATTGTGTTTCCTATCCCAAGCTGCAGAATCAGTGTTTCCACTCAGATGTTGTAAAACATATGCAGGAATCATTCTTTTCCACTCACAAACCACAGTGCATCACAGATTTAATCTTGCTCTTCTGCACTCTGTGGCTGAATTTAATTTTACTTCTGCCATCAGCCTAATAGACAAAAAATGTTTCCTATTTATTTCAATATGTAAACTTTAAACTCATGTTATTCTGATTTCATCCCACTTCAATTTCTTGGTTTGATGGCAAATAACAAAAGCTTAAGTCTGCCTACAAGTACATAATAGAATCACTTGGAAGAAATACAGAAAAAAAATCACAACATACCTAACTGGAAAAATATTTTATTTCATAATGATCATGGGATTTACCAGACATGAAAAACACATAAAGACACAGAAAAAAATCTTACTTTTTTTTCCAGTGCTGCAAAACAAGACTATTAATTTGTTCCATTGCAAAATGCATTTTTTAAAAAGACTTCTAGAAAAATTAAGGTCTTGGTCTTATGAGATTGCATATCCCTAAAACCCTTACCCTTTGGGTTAAAGCAAACCATCTCCCACTCCACTCAGTAGTGTCTGCATCTGTTTTCCTTTTTCTGTAGGCACTGTTCTACTCACAATAAACAATTACTTCCCTCAGCAAACCAGGGTGGAGCACAACCTTTCTCAGGCACCATCCTTTTCCTGTCTGGAGGAATTGGGTGGAGTGTAGTGACCTACAGTGAACACAGAGGAACTGGAGACTAGGAAGGGGCAGGTTGAGTGTCTGGCTTAGACTAAACTTGGGGGAGAGGAAGGGCTTAACAGTTAACAGTTTGATTGCTCATGACCCTCAGCATGTCTTAGCATCATCTTAAAGCACTGATTAGTAACCCTGTTCTCAAGCATGTACCTGGAGAAAGATTTTGTAGAGATGAGTCATAGAATTAAAAAAAAAAAATCAGACTGACCTTAAATTGGAGCAGCTTTTTCTATCAGTCAATATGCAATAAGTCAGATAAGCATCCCTTGAGATGGGTGAAAAGAAAAAAAAGAAAAAAGATCTTTGTGCATTTTAGTATTAAATTTCTTTTGTATTATGCATATGGATTCTAACAAATAACTTCAACATTTTTATTTCCTCTATACAAACATTTAAAGTAGATGTAAATGACTCAAGAGAACAGCCTGGAAATTTGTCTACCCCATCAGAGAAAAGACAGCAGTAAATATGTGAATATTAGGAACTAGCTGAGAGATGAGAGATTATTTTACTCCTCATTCCCATTTATTTTCTTCCCAACAGCATTCCAGTCAGGGGACCAATTAGTGCTGCACAATGATCTAGAGTTCTAAGCATTTGTCCACAAGAATCAACCTGCAATTACAATACCTTTTTATAAAGGCTAACAGCACCTAGCAGATGATGACAAACTTAATGTAAAACTGCTTCTTTTAATTGCAAAACATAGTTAATATACACAGCAGTTTTTAATTCTGAGCATGACTTTATTGCTTCTAGTGGATTTTTTTTTTTTAATAGTGGAAGCTTGCATCTGGAAAACACCAAAAGGTTATGTTGTATTTGCTGTAAATGCCTGACAGTAAATGGTGTGAGGAACAGCTCTTACCTTTACCCTGCAAAATTCCCTGCCTGAATCACTTGAAAAGATTTCTGGTATTTTACTCTGTCTTCAAAGGTCAGATATTCTTCTGCTGTATCACACCTTACAAGAATCCATAAAGGACATTGCACAGTTCCCAACTTATGTGTCCTCAGGCAGAAGCAGGCTCCTTTCCCAACTCCAGAGTAATCTAAATCCCTTACAGTATCTCCTCACTGCTCTTCTCCTGCCTGTACTGGGTAAGAGTTGCAGACTGTGTGCAGGAGATTCACACACATTTGGAGGAGTGCATTCATAGCACCATGGTCTAACCCCAGCTGGCAGCTCAGCCCCATGCAGATGCTCACTCATTCCCCCATGCCAGAATAGGGGAGAGACTTGTAAGGGTAAAAGTGAAAAAAATTGACAGTAGAAATAAAATCAGGTCAATAGGGAAAGCAAAAGCCACACACACATGCAAATAAAATGAGGAATTAATTCACTCTTCCCATGGGCAGGCAGGTGCTCAGCCATCTCCAGGAAAACGAGGCTCCACCACATGCAATGGTGACTTGGGAAGACAAATGCCATTACTCCAAATGTTGTCCCCTTCCTTCCCCAGCTTTATATGCTGACCATGACACTCTATGGAATGGGATATCCCTTTGGTCAGCTGGGGCCAGCTGTCCTGGCTGCGTCCCCTCCCAGCTTCCCATGAAGGCCCAGCCCAATCACTCATGGCGTGGGGTGAGAGAAAAGGCCTTGGTTCTGTGCAACCCCCATGTAGCAAAAACTAAAACGGCCCCAAATGATCAACTGTTCTCAGCACAAACCCAAAATGCCTCCCCATGCTAGCCACTGTGAGGAAAACAAACTCTACCCCAGCCAAACCAGCACAGGCAGAATGTTTTGCATATACAGATGAGCTGCATGAAAATTCAAAAATGCCCACTACAATGGCACAGCAGCAGCACCCCACATTCTTTCACATGCTACACAGGCACCAGTATGCCAGATAAAAGGACAGGTAATAATACTCTGATGCAAGTTATATCAGCAGGGTGCAAGCCACACTCTCCAAATGTAAGAGATAGTAATAAAATTCTTGAAAAACAGCTGTGACATCCACAGAGCTACAAGGTTATAAATCTGAAAGAAACAAGAGGAGATTCTGGACATGTGTTTTCTATCTAGACATAAGTTAATTTCTAAGAACCCAATGACTAGCAAATATTACATGTTTAAGTGTCTAGACCATTTGGCACAAAGGACTATCCATATTCATAACATTAAACATTCTGTATATTCAGCAATTATGCTTTTAAGTGATGAGTGATTTCCTGTTTCAAATCTTGTTGGAAAGGGAAACCTGAATCACTCAGACTTCATCAATATTAAGCCAGATGTACTGCTAGTTAGGCTATAGAACAATGATGAACTAAGGAATTGTACTACAAACAAAAGACAAATTATTTTTATAATATAGCAAATAAAAAGCTGCCTTAAAACCATATGCAAGTTGAGACAAAAACATTAAATTCAACATTCAGATGACTACTGACACTCATATATTGAAGTGGAGCCTGCATGAAATTTACTTCATGGCGTACATTTAAAAAGTAATTATTCAGAAATAGGCACCTTAGTTTAATTTCCTTAGGTAATATGGAGAATAAAACATATTAAAAAATAAAAACATAAACCCCAACATAGAATATAGCCACAGATGTATCTCCTAGTGCAGCTCCATTTCACCTAACTTCATCAAATGGTATCTAATGCACCAAACTGTCCTCAAAAGTTTAAACCTGAAAGGAGGTTTAAGATAACTAAAAAAGTTTTAAAAATCTTTTGTGGAATCAAGAAAGTATCAAACACAATTTTCTGCAGTTTAATGACACAACTTGACACTGTATGTCTATATACATAAATCTCTTACTGTACAAGCTTGAAAGTGAAATTGCATTTAAGTTTTAACACTTGCATGCAATTTTATAACTCATTTGATTTTATGTTATATGCAAAAGAAATGTTTCAGATTTTGTTTTAAAAATATTTGCAGATATCTGATTTAAAAATAGGAGATAATTAGTCCTTAAAAAGAAATTATGGAAAATGCTGTAAGTGGTAATGAGGATTATATCAAAACTAATAATTTTGTGCATTGACTATGTGCTTCCAAGTAATAATTTAACCTTTATTTGAGCCAGTAAAGGTATTGATTCAGGTGATGTTTTCAAGGCTGAATCTTATTTTCAAAAACTACTGTAAGTATCCTGAAACTAGGCATGGAGAATACATGACAATCCCCTGTTACAGAAATACCCTTTTCTGAAATCCTGTGGCAGTGGAAGTGCATGGAGCTATTCCACTGGAGAGAAGTAAGGAGGCAGGAAGATGCAGAGCCGTTACAGGGCACAAGGCAGTCTTGTTGTTATTGTCTATATTATGACAATATTATGATTTTTATGCATACTTCATTAATTCTTGTACCCTTCCTTCAGCTGCATGAGGTAGCAGGACCCTGTAGCTGCCAGTCTGCAGAAAGCAAAAAGGCTGTCTCAGAGACACACAGAACCCAAGCCTGTGTATTGCACATTTAACCAGCTCTGTGATTAGTCATTTTCCAGTTTTTCACCCTCATGAGCAACACAGAGCTCTCTAAACAGCTTACATCTCAGGCAAGCCTGAAGCATGTGCCTGCACTGAATTTCAAACTCAGTCTGTTTTTACCCATTACTGTTTCCATGAAAAGCATTCTTGCCATAAAAGCTGACTTCAGCAGCCTGCTGCTATTGATAACCTTTAATGTTTAGGACACAAAGAAGAAACATTTACTTCCAGATTTCCAAAGCTCTAATTAGAGACAACCTGGGACTGCAGCACTTAAAAATGAAATGGCTTTGGGTATCCACTTTTCATCACAAACCGCTGAGTCACATTTAGCTCTCATTTACAAATGTGCTACATAAATCATTCTATGAGTTTGTCTGCATATAAATAACTATTGAACTTTTGTTTTCAAATGCAAGTTTTCCCCATTCCCCAAACCATGTATATCTCAAATACATGATCCTGAGCTGTGACTGGTCTCCTGGATCACAGCGGCCAAGTTCTCTTGATAAATCTGATTTCAGTTTTTGATTGCAAAAAAACCGAAACAAATCCTGAAAGCTATTTGCATTGAAAACTATTTGTACCTCATTCTGTTTCAAGTAGAAACTCACTGGAGGATGTCCATAGCAGGGATGGTTCAGTGCAGTCCTCAGAGGAAAACCATGGGATAAAGCCATAAGCTGTAGCCTGCGATCACACTGCAGCTCTCCTCCTGTGAAGCCTTGGGAAAAGGCTTTTGAAGAGCAGATCACATACCCTGATTCTTTGCTTAAAAGAGTCTCTGCACAGACCAGAATGCCCCAACATCCTGTATGGTGTGTCAGTATAATCATGCTATATCCACATAAGCTGAGCAGGGTTTATGTTTGATTATAGTTATATCTGAAACGCATTAAAACTGTGGCTTGCTGCCTGAGTCCACAGCATGCATTTGTCTCATGTCTGCCTATGTGTGCAGCAACAGATACATCTCAATTCCAGAAAGTGACATTTAGACACCTGCTGAACATGGCAAGAATGCCTGAGCCCCAAAGCCCATTGCTGCTGTGAATCAAAGCCCATTTGCCATCTCAGAAATTAGCTGCTTTTGAAGATAGCACGTCCAGATGCAATGACATCTGTAGCTGTTGAACCCACACCAAAGCCAGCAACAGAACCAAGGGCAAGTAGTTTTTACTGTGGTATTTGATCCAGTTTTCCAAGTTATCACAGATTAAAGAAATGTGTACATTAAAAAATCATCTCAGATGATCACTAAAAGACAGATTTAGTGAAGTTAAAACAAGAGAAAACAAAAAATCCAAATCCCTACACAAAGTATTAAGTATCTAAAACAGAATTTAGTTAATTTTAAGCCTTTCAACCAGAAGACAGTCCACAATCTCCAGATTAATTTTAAGCCTTGAGATACCAAAAATGTGTTTGAGCTTCAAGATTGTCTAAGAGCATTGCCAAGAGTTCTGAACATGCCCAGGACTCCCTGTTAGCCAACACTGCCCCTTTGGCTGAGCTCCCCATTGTTTGCCAAACCAGGCACCATTGCTTGAAAGTGCCTGGAAACGCAGGCTTGGTTAGCAGGATAAACACACAGAAACATTGACTCATAGAACGGCCTGGGTCAGAAGAACATTAAAGATCATCAAGTTCCAATGCCTCTGCCCTGGACAGGGTCACCTTTCAGGAGACCAGGTTGCTCAGAGTTCCATCCAGACTGTCCCTGAAACATGGCTCTGTTTCAGCATTCAGAAACACAGGAAGAGAAGGAAAGCTTTTGTGTACTTCAGTGGTTAAAAAAACTTGCCAGAAATTGTGAGCTGTGTGTTTTTTGTCCTTCTAACTAACCAAATCCCAAACCTAATCTACAGCTTCCCACAAGTGCTGTAAGCATCACACAGATGTTTGTATTTTAGGATTTTTTCACCTTTATTTTTTTTTTTCAAAATCTTGGGAACACTGTGAAAATGGGAAAGCTAGATGATGATTGCTGAATTTCTTCATCTCTAAAAGCACACATGTATCTGCTTCATGGAGGCACTGCAGGAATGCATTACTTAAAACATCATGAACAGGCAAGAGCAGTATAAATGACAAGTACTGTTACTACTAGTAGTAGCAATAATAATAACACTTGACACTGGTATAGTGCCTTTCATCTGAGAATCCCAAAGCACTTTACAAAAATCAATTATAAAGATGCTCTGAGGTGGGTAAGTATAATCTACCTTTTACAGATGATGAAAGACAGGCTCATATCTGTTAATTGAATTGCTAAAGTTATCCAGGAGGCAGGTATAGAACCACAATAGATAGAGCACATAAGACCTCCTCTGTCATCTCTAACTACCAGGAATTCTTCTTTCCAATGTGTCACCTATTTGCTCTCACTTATCATTTTTGTGAGCTGTCTTCAACAAGTAGTTTTCATTACCTTTCCTATCATTATAAATGACAGAATTAAGGATATAACGCTAGAAACTATACCCCTGTCCTTTCATTTCCAGGATAGGTGTCATGTAGCATTACATGAACAATCCATTTACATGCTGTAATACCCATCAATATTTACTCTCTTTTTTTACTGTTTTGGTGAAGAAATAAAGTCCAGCCTATCACAACAACAAAAAAAAATCTGGTAGATTTTACAAAACCATTCACTTATTCTCATGCAAACACTACATAATCTAACTACTTCCTCTTTTGCCCACTTACTAGGAGGGAGTAGATTTTTTTTATTTTTATTTTTTAATAGCACCAACTGATGCCTATATGCTCAGGAACAATCACATGTTACCCCTCCATATGATCTCACTCAGCAAGCTGCTCAAAGACACTCCCTGTTAAATGCACCTGCACAAGTGAATCCCACTGCAACTCCTGAATTCAAGCACAGCCCCAGGCTGAAAGGCCCCAGCCTGGAACTGCACCTTACCTTGTAAACTCAAAACAGTTGATTTACGACTGACTGCTCACAAAACCTATTTTGAGTAATAAATAACAGTATCAGTGGCCTGCTGTTTTTTAGATTAACCTGAGCTTAATACAGCTAACTAACATCTAAGTTCTGCCAGAATTTTCTCCTTCATTCAGGTTGATGTATTATTATTTTTTTCAAAAGTCAAGCACCAGCTAGACATTTAGGCACACAGGAAGTTTCACTGACTGGAAAAGGATGAAATCTCATTAAAATTTTCAGAGCCAAGATGTGTCAAGTAAAGTACAAATATGCTACCACTGGACCCAGGCAAAAACTACTGACACTGTTCTCCTAAAATTAATGGGATAAATTTTTAGTCTTGTTAATATTAACATAAAATGAATGTATAGAAATGTAATATACATTTTTAATTTAAACATTAATTTCCCTAAACACATTCCTTCCCTCTCCAGTAATAGTATCACATTTTATCAAGAGAATACTAGATCACATCCTCTCTAGCTTTAGTGGAAATGTACTTTCCTCTATTTTTATATCTTATAAAGACATCAGCAGAAGTTAGATATTGTGGGTTAGCAACTGGATCATTTTAAGTGCCTACATGCACATGCACATTAGTCTTCCCTGACTTCAGGGAGTGTCCCTTTACTTTCTGCAAGCAGTTCATAAACAGGAAGCAAATACAGCATTCATTGGAACCTTCCTTTTTGTCTGACTTTCCCTTTTCCATGCTTGCTGAATGTATTTTTACCATAATAATGCATAAATACAGAGGGAATGGAAGGTGGCCAAATGTCCACAAGATTTCCCGTATTCTGTGAAAACCCAAATGTCCTGCTCCTATCCTCAGGCTGCAGTAAGGAAAGCTAAAATCAAATTTAGGTTCAAAGCTCTTTCTGCCATAGAACATCAGCAACTTTAATTCAAGCTGACTTAGCATGGGAAGTGTACATGTGAAAAAGACATCATTCTCCCTTCATGAGAGAACACAGCAACCCTATTTCAACTACCAGCCAAAAGAAGCTGGCCTAAATTTTGAGCTAAAACTGCCATCATTTTTAGCCTTCCTTCTTTTGAGAGAACAAAAAAAAAAAAATAGTTGCAAAAATCTCTTTATTAAGTATAGAGAGAATTAGTCAGTTTTTAGTCAAAAAAACTCTCAATAAATTAATTTACCAACTTCTGCAATGTTTTAAGCTTGTCCAGTTTTCAAAAATGACAAAATATTAGCAAAGGTACAGTCTTTAAAGGTGCTATAATGTATAGTGTTTGGTGTGCTCTTGCAACAGCCCTTCACCCCAATCATTTTTCCTACATGTTTATTTTTAATGTACAATGACACTAACTGCCCAAACACACACTCTTTAATAGCCCAACCATCCAGAGTAAAAAGTCATATCACTCACAATATCCTGCGTAATCCCAAATTCTCCATGTTTTAAATCCAGTACCTTCCAATATCCTCACATTTACATGCACGTAAATCTTTAAAATCAACTTGTATTAAGTTTTATACTTTTCTAAATTTAAAAAGACACAGTTCTGCTGTTGATTCTGAATATTGGATTACAGCTTCTAACCTTTCTGTAGGAGAAATCTAATTATACATCAGATCACATTCAAAACACAAGCCCCATTTAGCTTCTTTTAAAGGCATTTCAGCCTTAATATCTCAGCCCAAAAGATCATTTAAAATTAACTCAGCTATACAACCACTTATGTTAACCTTGTTTGCTGTTAAGCCAAACCTGATAGAAACTCAGTAATCCCCAATTACTACCTTCTAACACAGATAATATAATGACCTGAAAGTAATCTGGCTGAATTTCTGTTCCAGAACATAATTATAGGATTACAAATGTGGTTTTGCTCCATGAAAATAAAAAATGCTACTACAGATTTTGTATTATATTCCTTATGGAGGAACTTGAAGTATTCCTTATTTGCCATTGTTTTTTGTTAATATGTTATGCCTATATTTATTTAATAACATGGGGTTTTATACAACTAGAAAAAAATCAAGAGCTTTATGTGCCAATCATAAACCAAAATAACACCAAGAAATCTTCTAAACTTCAACATATGCAGGATCAAGCCCTGAACTGACATTATCCATCACTCTTGTGTGTATAATACAAAATTAATTTGATATTTTAAGTTTTTACTCATAGTTGTATTTACTCTTAAATCCCCTTGGGAGCATAAAACGCTCATAGAATGAGTAAGATGTGCTACTGCATATGGTAGAGTAATTGCATGGGAGCCAGGATTCTCTGTAAACATTTTTTTCCAGAGATTTTGCTGAAAATCATGAAAGTTGAGCTCAGTAAAACTCCTTGAAAGAGCTCAGAAAAGCACAGATTCATTTCTGTAGAGGTTACAGGGTAAATAATGTGCCTTTCTGACCTCTTGCTGTGTAAAATGCCAGTCCTTGGTGCAGAGATGAAGCAGCAACCTGCTGCTGTCTTCCTGTTCCCAGCCTGCCATCAGCACTGGAGCACCTGTGACACTTTGCCAATATTAACAAATGGCTCACACATAAATTATTGCACATGCCTGCCTAAAAAAAACCGCTTCCTAGGGACATATCTACCTAGAAAAAGTTGTGGTCCTGCAACTAGAAAAGATATTGATTCATTCCCTCCTTTACTCAAAACCCTTCTCAGCACCATACCTGAAGAGGGAAACTTTTTTTTTTTTCCCTGACAAAAGCTGCATTTTTTCAACTTACAGTTTGTGATAAACACATTCACGGTGATAAAAGAGCAACAGTTTATGGTTTACATACACCAATAAAAACACTGGAATTACAGTCCTGCAGGGGAGGCAGTTCACCAATCTGCATACTAAAACCAACCCTACTTCCATCACATAGCCTGTAACCTATACATAGACAGAGAGTAAGCACACATAAATTAGCTAAAATTCTATGTAATCTGTATCTGTGTTTCAGTTGCTTTGAGGGTGGGATTAAACCAGTGCCGGAAGGCTAAATACCACAGTGAAAGAGCTGACTTGATTTCCAGCTGCAGTTGTGGTCTAATTCATTAACCAGCTACAGGGAGAGAAAAATATCCTCATTCAAAATTGCCAAGATTCTGCTTTCCAAAGCTTTTACTTCTCTGTGTCAATTATTCTAGATCTGCTTTCATGTTCCAGACCTTTGGCCATGCATTAATACCTTTTCTCTAGCTTGCTAGCATTGTGGAAACTAAGCCAAAGGGGAAAAAAATGTTTTCCCATATTTTGCTTCCTCTTTATTTTCCTTTCCCTTTCACCTTCACAAGGCAGTTCTTCTCATCACCCCCTGGCTGCTAAACCAGGATGAACTCCAAGTGCATCTCTGGAAGGATGAGCAACTCTTCACCATTCCATCCTCAATATTCTCCCACTGGTTTCCCCTGGAACTTTTGGACAGAGAGCACTGCCTTGTATGTACCACAGTGCACGTGTGCAACTCTGCTGGAAGATGTACCAAGAGATGGGCCAGCATAAAGTCTTCATATAAATCCACCCCAGATGGAGAAACTGAAGCAGTCTCACAAACCCTCTGGCATACCTACAGACGTCATTTGCCCAGGCTTAAAATCACAATGGAAATATTTTGCAGATAGTAGACCAAGACCAGATCTCTCATTTGCCAAATGGTGCTATCAATAACATTCAAGCAGTAAGACCTCCCAAAGATGAATCCCTTTTGCCCAGCAAAGCACCAAGCTCAAAAGCCTTCCAGCACTCAGTGACCTGCAGTCACTCAGATTCCCACAGCATTCCTGGTGTGCACTCACCTGCAGGACTAAAACAGCACAGTGACTCTCCTGTCTTGTGAAGAAACACATCTTATGGGGAAATAAATTTTTATTATAAATTTTTTATTAATAAATTTTATCAGAGGACAGGATCCCACTGAAAGCCATTAAAGAGCAGGATTCTTCCTCAAGCAGTTACAGTTAATGACTGTTTGACAAGTTTCTGGTGCATATTATGTTAGAGGAAATTGTAATTAAAGGAAAATAAACAGAAATCCCTAACATATCAGCTAAACATACAAATCCAGAAAATCCATTTTATATTAATAAAGAATAATGCATTAGATTTCAAATTAAGTCTGAAAATGACACTTGTCCAGAAGAAACTGATCACTTCACTAGGCCAACAGCTGAGGTTAACTGGGTAACTAGCCTAGTCACTAAGGCACAAAAAATTTAACAGCAGAGAATTGGATATTAGTTTAATATTAAGATATTACGATAAGACTAGACTAGGATTAATATTAGCTAATATTAAGACACAAAGTCTGATCACTAATTCACATTTCAATAATGCACTGCTCTGCATTTATAACCCAGAAAAAGTAGCAACTGATTTCTGGGGAGCTTTTTTCTCTTCTGAAATGATAAAAAGAAATTTATATGTGTCTTTTACTAAGATCTGATTCATTTCAACCAGAAATCTGGGTCCTAAAAGTAAGTGGTCCCAATGTTACTATGATGAGCCGCTAAAATATCTAGTATAACACCATCCCACAGTGAATAACCCATAATTGTCCTTCTTAATGAACACCTACCTGCTATGAGGATAAGGAATGTGGCAGCAAGTTCTGAGTCAAACTGTGTGTGTTATCTCAGGGAAATGTGCAAATCAAAGATGTGCTCCATAAAGAGAAAGGTATTATATTAACTGCTTGCATACATTTGCCATAGCAGCATGGTTTGTATTTAACCAGCATTGTTTGTGTTTCACTAATACAGAAAAGACAGTCACTTTTTTAGAGTCCAGCAAAAATATACAAGGTTTCATGTTTGGAGGACAGTTGCATTTTCCTTCTAAATGAAATTCTGTGACTGAATCACAGTGATGCTTCCACCCTGGAGGTCCTAGCAACTACTATTCACTAACTTTAGCCACATTACTTACTAAACAAAACTAAAGAAAATCTGAGGACCAAATCCTGCTGGCATAAAACAGCATTAGAAAATGCAATCAATTTAACAGATTGATTTACACAAGCTAAAACTCTACCCTGAACAGTCACTGTGCATGTCTGCTTCCTGTGAATTTTAAGAATGCTTGAAGAAACTACAGAAAGTACTCCAAGAAGCTCATTATAATTCACCAATACTCTCTCATCTGCTCTTTATCTTTGAAGTTTGCTGCCTGAATGGTGAAGCTGAACTTTCTCTCCTCCACTCAGCATGTGCATATCACATTTACTGGCAAACCTTCTGTCAGGAGCAGGAGACAGATTTGTAACAGGATTTGTGAGGAAATCCAGCCACTTCATCTGATCCAACCACCAGACTGCTCTCAGGAGATCCCTTCAATCTTCAGAAGTCCCAGCACCCCAAGATACTATCCTATTTTTTGCAGAGTTTGATGGAGTTGGAGCCCAGCAACAGGCTCAAGCACCAGTGGTGTCATTAATTCTGGCTTTTTTCACAATACTTCCCCAACACAATTTTGATTTACGACACTGCCATTCTCTCAATGCACAGTTACAGTTTTGGGAACAACAGCAATGTCTGAGCAGTGTGCACTGCAGGTGGTCTGCAGTTCCATGCACGGGTAGGATTTCAAAGCCAGTGTAAAAAAAGGAGGCTTTTACCTGTCCCTGAGCAGCTCATCAGTGCTGTTAACCTCTCTTGGAATTGAAACTGCACTGATGTTAACGTTTCTACCCTATCCTAGTTCCCAAACTCTCTCCAAAAAATGTTTGGGGCAGTGCTAGTTGTTCAACAGCACAGATATACTGGAAACAACGTTCACAATTTCATTGTTTAGCTGATTAAGCGCCAATACCTGGCACAGTCCCTGGCGTTGTTTACTAGCACACACACACTGCCTTTCAGGATGTGAGCCTCAGTGCTTTCTGCAGCAGACTCATTTACTTTGCAATTAACCTCCCTGTTCACAGGTACTGTCCTCCTCCCGTTCCTCTTGCCAGTCACTTCTGGAAACGGAATCCTCTGCACGCCTCCAGCTGAATGCCTACAAGTCTTTGTTCACTGTCCTTCAGAGCAGAGGCAAGGATTCACATTTTTGTTGTTTGTTCTCCTCACTGAAGAAGTGTACAATTGCAGTACTAAATCACTGTATTTGAGGGCTCATTCTTAATATGCAGATCTTATCAAAATATATTAGTACCATCAAGTAGAAAATTGACACCTTTATGTTTCTTCAGATACTACATATCCTTTTTAACTCTGTGAGAGATTTGAACCCTACAATTTATCCTATAGTATGCTGTAATCAGAAGCATCAATCTTTTTAAGGCTGTCTAATGCCTAATGCCTGCAGTCATCATCCTTATTAGCCAGAGGCTAGAAGAATAGAGAAGTACCCTAACAATGACAAAAAGGAACATTTATTTTTGTATCATGTAACTTGAGCAGACATGCCTTCTTCTGTAGGAAGAGGCTCAGAAGTCTTTAAAACACTTTAAAACACTTCAGCATAAGGTGCTACAATTACTTAATCAGTTATTACTCTTAAAAGGCCATCAGGAAGCTCATTAGGGTTTCTCTAATGGCTCCCAGGGAAGCAGAAGGTCAAGATCTGAACTTTAACTGAGCAGACATAGGAAGAAAGGCTGTCAGGGATTCATCAGTTCATGGTGATCTCACATGTTGGTTATTTTACTGTGTTCAGGGGCATGGTTTGGGGTGGCTTGGGGTGTTGCTAAGTTTGGAAATTTATTTTTTTTTATTATTATTATTATCAAAGGTTATTGTATTGCCTGGTACAATAATAAATCACAGCAGTTAAAATAGTTTTTAAAATTACATATTTCAACCACTTTTTTAATCATAATTTTGATCTTCAGATAGTGCTAGTGAGAACATTAGGAAAAAATATTACTACAAGCCATATTTTGGGATAAGGAATGTATTTCAGTAGAGGGAAAGGTGTTCAATGTCCTTATTACTGAAGTTTACAGATGAACTCCAGATTTAAAAAAAAAAGGCCTTGAAAACTGTTTTTCTACTGGAATATTTCTAAGTGTACATATTCAGTAAGCCTCATTCACTATAGCTTAAAGAGCAAGTCTTCAAGAATACACAGTGGAAAAAACACATTGTTGCTGTACATTTTAAGCACATTTATTTGCCTTTCGTTTTTATTGACTCTGAAGATTAGGCAAGCTCTGTTAAGTCATTCTGTAAACTTGTTTAAATCCCTTTCAAGGAAAGGAATTTTCTAACTTCTTCCAATTTGCTGTTTATAATGATCTTTACTGATGAAAGCTGTCATGTATGCAAATCAACATAAATATTTAAAGGCTGATTCCACAACCCACAGATATCGAATTCAATCACCTACGTCAGTGACTCTTTGAGGTGAAGAAATAACAATATAAACAGCAGATAGCTGTCAACAGAAAAGAAAAAACCCCAATGAATTTATTATTTGCTGTATTATCCTTTCTCCATTAAAAGTAATAACATGGCATATGGATACAACCCTCTATTTCAAGTCATCATATCTTCTTTATATAATAAAAACCCAGTGCACAGATTTATTAACCTAGCCAAAGTGAAAGGCATATCATTCTCCACCAAGTGTTATCATTTTCAAATAAGACATATCCTCTAGGGAATAAATTTGAAGGTCATCTTTTGTTTATTTTTCAGGAAGGGTTTACTTTTGAGATAAATAACCACAATATGGGATCTGCATTTTTTTATATTGCTAAGCAATCAAAAGTATCTATTGTGCAGAATATATACACAATAAGAATCTCCTGTTGCACATGGTACAGAATACACTGGTTATAAGTAGGTCTTCAGCAGAAGATGAACAATGTATAAAATAAGCCAGTTTACATTTTCAATACTCATGTCAATGTGATTTTTGATTTCTAGGATATGAATACATCTGCATCAAAGTGCAAAAATCTGTGATTTTTCCATTATTAGTCATCACAAAAATTTATCACTCACTCCCAGAAAAATAACTTTTTAAAAGGTATGCTTAGTTGTGAATAAGCAGTGTCTCCAACATTGTTCCTTATATTGCCTCTTTTCCATATTTAATAGCCAAGGATATATTTATAATTCAAATGAAAATTGAAACCTTTTTATGTGGTACCAACCTGATTTTTCTTTAGTTGTCTGACTAAACTATTTTTTCATATGGGTTTTGCTATCTTCTCTTTAATGTGAAGTGGATACTGAAACATTAAAGGGGAAAAATGCTAGTGTCCATCCTGTAGATGTATATAACACAACAGCTTTGGACTTCTATACAGGAGGAGCAGTAGTACAGCTCTGTAAGGACAGCAGTTAAGCATGCAGACAGCTTGGAGAAGCTGCATATGTATTCATTGACATTTATGGGACGTTGATTTATCATTTGGTACACACAAACCTGGGACCTACATGATTGTGCTTTTGTTTTCATTTCCTGAACTAGTCCTCAGTAGCTGCGAGACAGTTTCTGATCCAAGCCCATGTGACCAGGCAGCCACTCCCCGTGTCCAGAACACTCTATACCTCCCAGCTGCTGTTTGGCACAGAACTGTGGCCACGTGGGTTGTGGGAATCCCAGATATTGTCTTCCTACACCATAATGTCTCCCAGCATAGAGGAGCTATCAGTGCAGAAGCTGGAAGTGAGCAGTGCCTTTCCCACGCTGAGAAATCCTTGTTCATCCAGTCCACTGACCACCCACCTTAGCCAGCATGTGGACCACAATATTCATCAAGCAGCTGATGCAAGGATCCTGCAGAGTCATTCTCTGTCAACCTGTAATGCATCACCAGAAGCTTCTTGCATTCAAACTCAAGGGCTCAAGAGCAGGCTCAATACAGTAAGATCATAATTCAGATTTTCAGTGTCTAACAAAGGGCAGCATCATTATACACATTCTACTTCTTGGATCTCCCAATAAAATCCATGGTCAGAGTTTAGACACCCCACAGAAGTCATACTTAAACTGAAAATGAAATGATCAGCACAGAAAAATGAAGCTTGGTTTAGATGAACAATTTGTACTGGTTACTTCTCAAACCCACAAAAGCTAATGAAACTGGAGCTATAAATATCTGAATACGAAAACTTTTCTTTGAAAAAAATACTCAGAACACCTTAATAACGACAAGAATTTGCATTTCTAGCAGACTGTCTGATCATAGTATTTGTACAGATTTCATTTAAAATTTTAACCCCCAAAATGTAATCTAGCAAATAGATTTGCTCTCAAAGGGTGTATTTTAGGGAACTTTCTTCTTACACTTTCTAATCTAGTTTCACAAGCCTTCCTCACATGTTGCAGTCTAAGTTGAAAATGAGGGCTGCAGATTTACAGCTGATTACAACTGAGAATGTTCTCAAAGACACCAAATACAGCTCTCTAGTTCCATCTGAGCAGAATATTGATAGAATATTTCTGTTGACACAAAAGCACTAAATCTGCTTTAGAATGGGTTCCATGGAAAACATCAATTGAAAAATTGATATCAACTAGAGTTGATTAATGTATGAATTGTTTCAGAGCTGCATGCAATCTCCCAGCAATAGTTCTGTTTCTTTACTTGAACCAGCTTGCCAATTATCATTATGCATAACTATGAAACTGGGACAAAATTTTGATGATGTTTACATCTTATCTAGTATGCACATAAATTTAGTCTGGTATTAAAAAAAAAAAAAAGGAAACATAAAAAGCTGTTGTTAAAGTGCCCCATGACTGGGCACAGAACAGTATGTTCTGCACAGTGAAGAGCATTTTCAGGTATGTGTACCTACCCCATGACTAATCTTGATACTTGAGTTCTGCAGTTGATTGTACAAGACAAGCAGTGATATGTGCCCACACAAAATACAGAAATGCAGGACTGAACTTTAGGTATCTGGCTCTAATATTGCAGTAGCCATATCACCTCTGCAGGTTATCAACATAATACTGTTCATTCAGAGTTTGGAAGGTTGAAAGGCTAAGAGTAGAGCAGGTTGAATCTTCAAAAAACAGTGCTTACAACTCTCCATGTGGATACTTAAAAGTTCTTTTAAAGGATCTTCTGCTATTCAGAAATGTTTACATGCACAGACTGCTGCATGCACATACGTTTACCAGTAGGCTTATTCTCCAGTGAAGACTACTTAATTCTTGGGAGGGTCAAACTGGATTTTAATGGTACTGCATGTTATATTGGGAATTCGGGTTCCTGCAAGTGCATGCAGGCATCTGTACTTCTTTTTAACATTAACTTGATGCTGTAATAAATTTAATTTGACCTTTTATGTAAATTATTCCTAATCAATTTTTTTTACCATGGTAGGTGTACAAAACTTAAATACTAAGATACTAACTCTTGAGCTCTAAAAGAGGGTCTATAGCTCATGCTCTGTTTTGTAACAAATGTGATACACTGTTGTTGCACTGCTACACAAAAGAACAGCACGACACAGCAATCACAAGGGGAAAGAAAAGAAAAGAAGGAGAAATATTTATTAAAATCAGGGTTATTATGTACAGGAAAGGGAAAAGGTTCTAATTGGGTGAGAAAATTCCCACCTCTACACACACACTGGCTAATACACATGCTTGTCAAGGAAATCCATCCCACTAAGAAGAATGTAAACATCCAAGTTAGTTAGAAAACAACACCTGTTATTTACATGAAAAACCATGGGAAAACTGACTCCAAACTACAACTTATCAGAAGGCTTAAAAATTCAGGGTGACACACTGTTTTTCGTGGATAGACACAAAAAGCAGTAAAACAAAACCTCTCACTGTACTGCAGTGGCATTTTAAAATAAATGTATTTTTATTAGCAGGCACATAAAAACATTTTGAATGTCTATTTTTTTCCACAGAGGAGTCAACATTTTCCCCAGGACAAGTGAGTAAAATTAAATTTGCAGGTAATGACTGAGTCTTTTAAAGTGATCAGCTGTGATGCAATAAAAAGACTTAACAAAGGTTCCTCTTGTTAAAGGGAAAAAAAAAACCAAAACAAACAACAAAACACCAAACAAAACCAAATAAAAAATACCCAACAAAACAAGAACTACAACAAAACACCAATTCCCAAACTAAAAAGCCCCAAGCATTGTAGCCAAAGCTCAAGTAGGGAAAAATGCACTAGAAAACCTCAAGTACAGAAAAATGCCAACATTCTTGCCAGCCTTTAAAACTTTTCTGTTCCTTCTTTATTTAGGTACATTTTACAGGGGACTTTTGCAAAGCTTAGGTAGGGAATAAGTAGATTTAGACAATGAGATTTTTTTTACCACAGTTTTCTTTTCAAGGAATCTAATCTCCCATGCAAGTATATGCATAAATGAAGTTATTCATTTTATTTAGTTGTAAAGTGGTCAAAACAAAACGTTCATTTAGACAGAGGAAGGAACTGGAGCATCCTCCTCAGGAAAGCCAGGCAAGCACTTACCATGGACAGCACATGTGGGCAAGAGTCCAGAAAACAGGGCTCAACAGGCAAAGGAGCAGGCTTTAATACTTAGAGCCTGGGTAACAGCTCAAACCACCATGAAAAAAAGAACCTGTTTCACAATCACTAGGTCTCTATGCTCATTTTTAAATTTGTACACAGTGAAGAATTAACAAAAAATAAAATAAAAAAAAGAAGAAAAAAAAGAAAACCCACTAAACTGCTATGCTCTGGATGAGTGAAATGCATATGAATTGAAAGTGAGAATGGATGTAATGGCAATACTTCTGGAATGATGGACAAACAAGCACTGCCAAATGCAAAATAACAGAGAAATTGATCTGGGTTTACGAAGTCACTTGGGCAACCAATAAAAATATTGGAATGCTGGAAAGGTGCTGTCAGACATAAAGCACCTGTTTAACATTACTGCTAATTGTGGATGAAGGAAATGGCCCCAGCAGAAATTGGTTGAAGATGATTAAATTTAATTGCTATGCTTTATACAAAGTGCTAGCCACTCGCTGAATTAGAATCAAAATATGCTGAGAAGTGATACACTCCACAAAACCAGGTTTAATACAAGGCATGAGCAGCAAGGCTACATGCAGCAAAAAGCACATTCCCATTTTCTGGAAGTTCTTTCTGTCTCTCAAATGTTGTAGAATTGCACAAAAGCACCGTAATAGGAACCATGAAATCAGGAAATACTGTCACTGTAAGGTGGAGTGTGGGAACATTCATATTCTCCAGCACAGCAGAGGCAGGAGGGTTGGTAGGAAATACTCAGCCCACTCTGAGACACAAAGTGCCAGGAATCAATGAGATCAGAAACAGTTTAGCAAGAGTGCCTGCCCTTGGTTTGTGTAAGCCAGCTCCTAGCCTTCAGAAGAGTCCCCCCTGGCAGGCAGCCACTTCAGCTGGAGGCAGCTGCCAGCAACTTTTGGCACAGGAAAGTGAAAGTACCATTTTCCATCTTCTTTATGATTTCTCCCTTTTTTTTTCTTTCCACAATTTTTTTTTTTTTTTGTACAGTTGGGGCTTTTTCCCCCCTTCACTTCTTTTCATAGAAGGATTATTTATTAGAGTTGCTGGTTTGTTATTGGTCCCTTTAGACTCTATTTCCTAACTTAAATTTTACTTTCCATCCATTTTCTTTCAATGCGTTTTACTTTCCTTCCCCAGCAAATCCTTCTCTGCTTTCAGTGTTGTTGAGAGTGCAGTCACAGTGCTAAAGGACAACTTGCTTATAGCCAGAAACCCACAAGTTATTTGGTCTTCAGTAATCACCCAGATATATGGTGGGTCCTCCTTTAACCTGCTGTCACCTAAACCATATTTCACATGGTACACATTCACCTTTAAATTGCTTTCTGATAACTGTGCTTGGCATATGTTTGCCACTGGCTGGTGGCAAACACAACACTGTCACTTTGTGGCAGACTTGGTTATGCCAGTGTTTCTAGCATTGATCTCAGGCACACAGAGACAGCTGCCCATGCCATGGCCTTCCTGTTATCTATTTACAGTCATTCAGTCCTCAGGCTCATTTAAGTTTTCAAAGTTTCCAAGTGCCTTGTGTTGTTATCTGCTTCAGAGAGTGCTAAGGTGCTACTCAGTCTTGGTTATACTTGCTTTCGTGCTAAAACAGCTTGCTTATGGCTCAGTATCAACTAAACTGTCATTAATTTCAAGTACCTGCAATGAACTTAATTCGATTGGAGCCTTTGGACATGGGGTGAGAGCTGTGCTTTTTTAAAGAAAACTCTGTGTAACAGGAGAGAAGCCTTTCCCACCCCCAACAACCCAAAGAACTCAAAGAACACCAAGTGCAACGGAGCAGCTGCTTGACAGCTTTATTTGAAAACAGCTTAGAGAAGTACATGAAAAATACTGTATTCAGCTGAAGCTGCAGGGAACAACGGAAGAAAAATAATTAGCTAAGTCAGAAATTGGCTAAGGCACTGGGTCTTCTGAGCTTTCTATTTCCTTCAAAATACAAAGGGATCTTTAAATACTGAGTAGTAAACGAGACTTTGTTTATATCTTATCTTAAAAAGCCACAGGCAGAGCAGTGCACCCTAATAACATCCTTGGCTTAGAAATGATTCAGAAGCAAGGGGGCCATCTGCTGAATTCCCAGTACCATTTTCTGTACCATTTTCTGTATCCTGGAACTTTCTTTAAAAGTTTCACAGTCAGGTCTTTTTCAGTCAGCTTTACCAGGCTTGTGAAGCGTGGCAGTAAATCTCTGAGCAGGTCGAGCTGCAGGTGAGTATGACAGCATTATCTTCAAGAAGTAAAACCAGGACACTGATCAATGTAATCTATCCAGGACTTAAAAATCCTGTGGACAATATCATCACTCTGAAGTGTAAGTAATATCTCTGTATCATAATGCATTTCCTTAAACAGCAATTTTCAGAGACAGAAAATTTGCTCATAATAAGTTCCTGAATATAACTCTTTAGATAAAATATTAAAGCTTAAAGCACGAATCAGGTCTTTAAAACAAGCAGCTTCATTCATTGGCTCACTGTCCATGATCCTTAGTAATATTGGCATCATGTTCAAACTCAGCATTTCCTTCCCCACATAACTCCATCAGACTCCAATGATAAAGAATTCACTGGTGACTGCTTCTAATTCCACTCTTTCTGAATTCATTACCACTAACTTCATGATATTCATAGCTAGTCCCTTCTCCAATATGTAAAAGTGGGCAAAGGAAAGGTAGAATTTTTAAAGGATTTTGTGACAACATCACGACAAATTCATTAAACACCCAATGTGTGTTTTCCTGTAGTTCTACAAATCTTATTCTCTTTAGAACTGCTACAGCTAAAGGTCCCTCTGCATACCAGGAAGAAGGATCAGAATTGTTTCTGGCACAATAATAGCAAAGTATGTTAAATAAATACTACATAAACACCCAGAATGAAAAAAATCCTTGTTCATAAAACCATGAAATTTGATAAAGGTATTTAAAATATTCACCACTGTTCTCATTTCTTAAAGCATAGCCTTAAGTCTACTGACATTTCATGGTCTGTTAATACAGAACACTTTAAATATAGAAAGGTACATGTTATCCATTAAAGGCTATGTAGACTCATGCATAAGATCACTCAAAGTGTACAAACAGATGTTTTAATGGTACAAATGATAAAATCAAATCTTCAAGGCTGCTTCCAATTCAATATTTTAAAAATGACTGCAAGACATAACTTGTATCTTTCAAAGTTATAATCAGGAGGGATTAAATAAAAGCACAGCACAGGGAATACAAAAATGCCACTTGCCTAACACTATCTTGTTAAATATAAGAAGAGGTCCCAAGTTTAATTCAATAGTTGGAGAGTTTGTTTGCATTGTGTGGGGCATTTTTCGTGTTTAAAACAATTTTACTACCTTAGTCAATACTAAATCTCAGTATGCATTACTCCCACTTTCATAATGTAAAATGTATCCAGGTGGTGTTTGCTGTTCACTGTTCCCAACTTTATGCACACCAATAACCAAGAAGGATATGGTCTGAAAAGTTATAAATTTGTAGACCCATGCTTTCAGTATTTAATAGCAAACTATTGTTCTCTGTGCCGACTGAGTTTCCTTCATTTATCACCTAAAATCTGAGCTTCCATATCAAAATAGGAGAATAGCATACATAAACCAAGTTCAAAATATCAAACACATGAAAAAGAGCTATAATTGCCCAGCATTTGTAAAATAAAACTTTATCATGCACCTTTATTCCTATAAGCTGTCCAACTCTCCCTCTTCCAAGGGTTTAGCCTATGACCTCAAAGCCCGACTAGCTTCAGAGAGTAGCCACCAAAATAAGGCAAAAGAAAATTTTAAAAATTTTTAAAAATTTATGTAGGGAAATAAAAGTTTTCCTACAAGAATTCAGAATGAAAGCTAATGATTGCTAAAATTCTGTCCTTTCTGTAGAAATTGCCCCAAAGCATATAAAATGTACCAACTCCTGGTAATACAAATTTAGGAAACAAGATATGCAGTCTTAGTGAAAAGCAATACAAAGCGCCCGTGTTATTTTTTTCAAACTGTGGAAAGCTCACACTAAAGAATGTTTCTGTATAGTGAAAGAGACTTGAGATTAATTTTCAACTTAGTAGCTTTTCCCCTGTTCCACTAAACTCTAGATGGTTGGCTTAAGACTAAAATGCTTTAATTTAAAACAGAATACGTCAAAATAATACACCTCCAAAGAGTAAGGAGTATCAGTTTTCTTTGGTCTTCTTCCATGTTAGTTACATATAAACAAAAATTTCTCCCACCAGGGGAACTATAAATTTCTTATTCCTGACTTTTCTTCACAGCTAGGAACTATGTTTAAAATTATGATTTGCTAGTCGAGTCCGACAAATTTATTTCATGAAGAATTCAGATGGAGAGGAGTGGTGTGGCAGTTAAAAAGGGAAAGAAATCAGAAAGTGAAGGCTTTGGAACATAACATTTGGAGGGTAGTATCTTCCCATGCTTCTGATACTACTCGACTTGGCTATCAGTTGATAAAGTTCTCCTAAATTAGAAGTATTTACAGTCAAGCTTGTTCCCATTTTAAGTCTTTTCCTTTTGACCTAATTTTGAACACAGACCTCAGTAAATGTTGCCTGCATTTCAGGGGGCTCCACACACAAAGGTGGAAAGTGGATCAGCTCCATGGGTCAAAGAACACAAACGCAGCTCAGCCAATGACTGATCAATGATCCCTGGGGTGCAGTTGTGTTACATTGCACACGACAGACACAGCAGTACAAGGCAAGAGCCTGCAGGTGCTCTATCAGAGTGCTGGTACTCGACACAGAAAGGATTTTGGAAGCATAGTGAAATATGTGTAATTGAAAGCAAAGAAAGAGAAAGCAGACTCTAGTTCCCGAAAGGTATTTAGGATGCAGGTGTGTTACGGGGCACAACCTGGCATTGCCAAAGCCCAGGGAATCTCACCAGTGGGCTCAAGGTGTCCCTGGCACTCGTGCAAGGCCGGTTCGGCGGGTGGCAGGTCCGTACCCCTTCGTATGTCACACACCGACACCCGGCACAGCGACAGGGAAAGTTCGGTCGCGACTACGGAGGGGGTTACGATACCACAGCCGCCAGGGAGACGCGAGGGAGAGGTGGCGGGGCATCGTCACCGCCTGGGCACCTCGGCTCGGCGGCTGCCCCGGCACCCGCTGTCCCCGCAGCACAGGACCCTCGTCCGCCCCTACGAAACGCCTTCAGAGACTCACGGACACCGTCTAGGGTAGCTCGACGGGCCTGCAGTCTCCGCAGGACCGCCCCAAACTTCGCGCGTGTTCTACCTAGATGTCGGTCTCGACAGGTAGTTCACAACGCGCCGCAGACAAACTCGCAAGTGCATTTTTTGGCAGACAAAACCACAAGGACGATCACTTCCCTCCTCCGCCGCTTCAAAACCTTGGACAGGGTTACTAAACCGCGACACCTGGAGCCGACACGGCGCCGTCCCCTCTACCAGCCTCCAACTTCTCACCAAAGCGTTGGAATTAGCCTCTCCCAGGGNCCGCAGCCGCGCCGGCCGCCCCCAGCGTGGGCATCCGCCCGCACCGCTCCTACCGTGCGGCGGGCAAGTGAGGGAGGGGGCGAGGAGGTGGCAGTTACCGGCGAGCGAGCGCCCTTCTTGCAGAGCGGTCCCCTGAAGACGCCTTTGATGCCGCGGTAGTGCCCGTTGCTGAGGTGCCGGGAGCTGATGACCAGGTAGCACGCCATGCGGGCCCCCCGTGCGGGTGGGCGCGGGGCGGGAGGGCAGCCCGGCTCCTCCGCGGCGGCGGTGCTGGCTCCGCCGGAGCAGAAGCCCGCATGAAGGAGCGGGCGGAACCGCAGCAGCGATCTCCCCGCTCCCGTCTCATCCAGCGCCCGGGTGAGCGCTGCCAGCAGCAGGATGCACTGAAGGCGGCGGCAGCCAGAGCACATCTGAGGGAGCGCGGAGGCCAGTCCGCATGCTGCTCCGCGGGTGGGAGACGGGCCGGGGAGAAGAAGGGCAGAGCCCAACTTGCACAGTCCGCCGCTGCTACGGCCCTTCCTCCTCTCCCTCCTCCTGCTCAGACCAGGCCACCCGCAGCCGACATCCGGAGGGGAGTTTCTCCGCGGCGGCTGGAGCTGCGGCTGCTCCCCATGGCTGTTCCCGGCGCCGAGCTGGGTGCTGGATGCCGCCGGCCGCCGCGCACGGTGCCCGCCACCCCACTCCTCCCGTACGGCCGCCGCAGTCGGCGCTGCGCCGCTCCTCACCTCCGCCGGGGGGGGGAGAGGCGGTGCGAGGGGGGCGGAGGAGGGGTAGGGCCGGAGCGGGGGAGGCGGCGGGGGGAGGACATTGCCCCTCGCCGCCGCGGGGAGGGGAGCAGCGCCGGCAACCCCGGGCGGAGCGGCTGGCAAGGGGAGAAGGCGGCGGGATGCGCTGACCGCCCTCCTTCTCTTCGCCCAACTTTCCCGTTCTCGATGTCGGCAGGTAACGTCCTTCCCCGCCTGCCTCTGGCTGCTCTGCCACCTGTCCCCGGCATCCCCTTTGCCCTCCGCTGTCCCGTGGGCTGTCCCGGGCAGGGGAGGTGAATGCCACGGACACTCGGCATCCAGGCGCGGTGCCGGGAAGCGCCGCTGCGCCGGCTGCCAGCGCGGGCTGGCCCCGGACTGTGGGGGGCTGCGCGCAGCTGCCGGGCTGCATGGACATCCCAGGCTTGAGCCTGGGCTTGTCTCCATCGTCCCCCTGAAAGAGCGTGGCGTCATTTACTACCTCTATGATTTACACAGCATCGGGGGTATGAAAATTTTCCACCACTAAGTACCTGGAACAGGTTGTTCCTCTCCCCTTTTGCAAGACAGAGGTGCGAGGTACCTCGGACCCGCTTGTGCGGACTCAGTTTCTTCTCATCATGTCACAAGGATCGTCTCTGCTCTGCTGCTTGCTAAGTCGATAAAATAAATCAATAAATCACACAACCTTAACTAGTCACCTGCAGATCATTCATTTCTTCGAAGTAGATTGCTTTAAACTGTAGATAAGAATTGTTTCAGGTTTTTTTACTTATTCTCCTAAAAGCATATGCTTTCAGTTATTTAGTGAATGAAACTGATAAGCCACAATCATTATAATTTTAGTCTCTCAAGAGCTTTTTTTCTATGAACCTAATGTAAATAAAAGGAAAATCTCACACAATCCACCAAACTGATAAAGAGGTCATAACAGTTCAAATGTTATTTTTTGTCTATGTAAAATAGTGTGGTACAGTCCTAGTGTGCAGCATTGTACAGTGTTTCACATACCATATTAAGTTTTGCTACATGTGTGTATATGTACGTACTTACAAATCTTCAAATATATTATGTATTTTATTAATAAATATACAATATTATTAAAACCCCCATAATAATTCTGAATTTGGAATAATCAAAGTTGGAAATAATGTATTAAGAACATCCATGTGTCAACCATCACACTGTTTTGCAATCTAAAAAATTTTAGGTGGGGGTCAAATTAAGCTGGTAAAATTGAGGCATGAAATAAATGAAGGGACTTGGCTCTTTGCATTATGTGTGGTTGAGCTGTGGGACTCCTTGCCAAAGGATCTTGTGGATCACAGTTTAAACCATCCCGTGATTCAGTACAGGGAATGAAGCCTGGTAGTAATACAGTGCCTGCGGAAGACCTCTGGAGGACTTTTCTGAAGAAAGAAATTGCATTGTAAAGTGAAGTTTGAGAAATTGTGATACCATACTGATAAAATAAAAGCAGTCCGCTGTTAATTTGGTGGTGAAAAGGAGCTTTTATGATTTCCTCCTACAAGTCACAGAAGTCACAGCCATTTGAGTGACTTGAAATTTATTCTTGTTGGCATTTATATTTTGTTAACTGCAAGTTCTGCCTGGAATAATTTCTCTGCAAGCCTGTTAAGGATAAAAAGTATTATCTTCACTTTGAATTTTGGTCTGCAGCTTAACTTTCTGACTCCGCATGAATATGTATCCTGAAGTAAAGACAAGAACCTTTTCTCTTTGGCAATGAAATGAACTTCCAGAAACTTTGCTTCTCTATGATGCAGCTGTTGTTTCTCAGAATAGAAACAGAATGAGAATTAGATCTCATCTCAACAACTTGCATAGAGGTCTCCCTTCCTTTTCTATGGTGAAGAGACATGAAAAGTCCTTTACTCCATGAGGCTGCTGATGCTCTGTTGCAAGGTGGGGGAGAGGGTGCAAAAGGCCCAGGCCATGAGCATAGGCTGGATATGCCTGATGGTGTGTTGCAGCCATGTGGCCATGTCACCTGCAGAGCAGGTTCAGCACAAGCTGAAATGGTACAATTACTTTGCTGTAGATTTAAGGGACAGTACTTTCCTCCTTAAACTTACAGAGTCTTCCCCAGTTCATTTACTAGTATTGTACAAAACAGAAATTATTTTCCCCAGAGTAGACTGCAGAGTATTCATTTTATCCTGCTGAGGAGGATGATGTGCTCAATTGACCCTGCTGTGAAAAGTAGAAGTCATTTTGGGTTCCCTTCACTTTGCAAACTCAGGGGAATAGTTACTATGACCACCAATCTAATTTATAAATAATCTGTAGGACGCAAGCCTGAGAAAATGAGATTAAGAGTTGCCAAATGGAATGGTTAGTTATTAATTATATCACTCCCTGAACATTCCCCAAAGTCTCTGGAGATGCAGCACCTTTTTGTCTTTCATCACAGGTCATATAGAAATATGAGCCTTAACTATTAGTACTTTCATCTGGGTCCAATCCTTCACTACCTTAGATCTCATGAAGTAATTTTCAGCTGAGCACAGTGGATGAAAAATACTACCTTTCAGAACATTATGCTTTCTTTGCAGAAGTGTTAGTGACTTTTCAAGATGCAAGGAAGTAGAGAAGCAGGCCAGCTGTCACTGAGAGATGATGATTGGAATAATGAAAGTTTCTCCAGTTCATCTATCCTCTCAGTTTACAAATTTTTATCATTAATAAAGATAACATAGCATTTATTGTCCCCCCCCAAAAAAAAGTCTTTAAGCATTTTCTAATTATTCTTTGTAGGAATTGTCCTTATTGTAGAATGGGTTGCCTATATTAAATACCCAACCTAGATCTAAGGATGCTAGTTCTGATATAAATATTCTCTGAATATCAGAACTATATTAATGCAGTCATATTTATTTTAATGTTTGAGCTAATTCATATGTTTCTTTGAAGCATTAGACAGTACTGAATAGACAGTCTGCCTTGTGAGTTTTATTCAAATTGTAATTCAAGTGTTGCTCCTGATCTGAGTTCCACCTGCACACAAGTCCATTATACTGATATTCTCTGCTGTATAGGTAAAAACTATAGTTAGCATGATTTACCAGCTGCTCACCTAAGTGTTCCCCACTGTGGACACAGGCTAGATCTGCTTAGAGGTCCTAGTTCTAAAATGTTTTCCCTTTGCTGTTCCTAGAAAGAACAAAGACATCCTTCCCCATGCCTCCAGATATGAGAAAATTCAAGGAGTGCAAAGCACCTTCTGGCACTACACCTCGAGAAATTTTACTTTCACAAGCAAACAAGGACAGAAGGTGTGTAGACACACAGCTTGAGTACTGTTTCACAATCTGATTATTCTCACTTAAGTTAATTTAACACATTTTTCCAATGTAGAAGAACCCAAATTAACCCTACAGTAAAAACATACTCTAATACTGATGTAATTTTTACAGGTCTTCCCCACAGTAGAGAGGGAAGGAAGGAAGGGGGGTGGGAAATCAACATCTTGGCAAGACAATTCAGGTATAAAAACACACAATGAGGTTCCTGATGTATAACAGAAAGGTCTTAGTAGCTTAGTATATTCAGATATAAATGAGATTTTTAAGCTGTCAATTAAGTCCTTAAAAAACATGTACAGATCTTTGGATTATAATGGCCTAAACTACATTTCCCTCCACTCTGTTTCCCTAACCCATACATCCAGCCTCTCACTCCTCTCTGTCCTAGTGGTCCATAGCTTCAGATGATTCCTCTGGATTCACATGAAAAATGAACTCCTGCCCCACTGAAACCAGTGACACTTTTTAAGGTTGACAGAATCAGAGTTTATTCAGCAACTTTCAACTGTTAAGGATGTTGATGTATGGTAATAAGCCTTAAATGTATGATTACATTAGTTGTCCTGTTACTCTACTTAAATAAATAATCTTAATATCCCAAAGGAGTCATCATCATTTGAAAGTGAGAACATATATTAGAAATATTCAACATTTCTGTGGATCACAAGAATAAATTTTAGTCTGAATGCTTCATTTGTTTTTCTTAGTGAACCATATATTTTGGGGAACATTTTATGAAGCTTCATCCTGGTGAATAAAAAAACACAAGGTAAGCTGGTCTGCATAAAGCTTTGTTTTGTTTTCAGTGAAATGGCAACTTCAAATCTTTGGTCTTTTTTCCCCTGAATCTTAAAATATAACAATTATATTTTTTCCTGCAAAAAGTAATAGAAAAATCTTCATTGGATCTCTCTTTATTTCATTAATTAATTTAGGATATTTTAGTCCTTCCCTATTTTATTCCATTTGAAGAACTGCTTATGTAAACATCTTCAATCCCAGGCTGACTGTTTTAATCTAAGTTGTTACATTTGTCTTGTGAATCACTTATGTAAGCAGCTTTCTGTTACACAAAAGTTGAATCTGTCAAAGTTTATACACTTAAAGCATTGATGGTTAAGTTATTCTGCTCTCTAGTCCATGCAGAATCAATGACACTCTTTTACGTCGGATGGAGCTTTTTGGAATGCTTTAGTGCTGAACAGACACTCAGTACCCTACAGCTTGCAGCCAGCAAGAACAGCATGCTGGTCAAACCAAAGTGTGTGTGTGTCTACATCAGTGAAGAGCAGTAAATCATGCCCTACTTTCCCTGTAGGCTCATGCACCACCGGTTTTAAGAAAGTCATAAAGTTGAACAAGAATCTCATTCTCACTCATGATTCATCCTTACTCTAACTTTATTTAGATACACCTTTTATGTGACATTCAGCAGCCCCTCTGTATTACTTTTTCTATCGCTAAAAAAAACAACACAATATTTCCTTTGGAGTTATTGTGAGAATTACTCAATACTGTCACTACAGTCATAGAGAAGAATGCTTAGTATTACTAATACTGGGATATTAGGAAAGCTGCTAATTTCATAATCAGTTAAAAGTATGCAATAGATATATTCAGAAGTTTGCTGGACATGCCATTCACTTGAATTCGTAGATCAGTAATGCAAATAAGAATTAACCCTGCATTAACAAGAGCTCAGTACTTCCAGAGTATGTGTCTAATGTGTTCCATTGTCTATTCAGAAATAGTATCCATTGGTTTCTTATTACTGTCAGCTATAATCTTCACCTATATTAGGATGGATATAGAAAGAATAATGAAAAGTAGCTACTGTTATGAAAATTATACAGCAGAACACCAATTCTATTTTAGTAGCAAATCCTTTTCTTCAGGCAGATGATATATGGAGGAGATGAAGATGTAGCAGTGTTTTCATACACTTGCCAATTTATTATGTTTGCATAAATATTTAATACATCAATCTCTTTCTAAAGGAAGAATATGGATTGCATTTCAAATCTTGTAGTTTTGCTAGATTTTCTTTCTGCTAAATCCTATCAAAACTTTAATTATATGCTAGACATCCACAAGACAGGTGATTCAGGTTTTGTGTTGCTTGTAAATGGTCATCAGACTGATCTCCTGAGGTTAGCACTGTATGTGCTAGTGGCCTTAAAATCTAAAAGGTGAATGGATTTACTGCATTTTTCTTATTAGGGAACAGAATTGAATATTAAGTGAAGAACAGATATCTTGAAATGATTTTAAAATAATGTGAAGAAATAGAAAATACTGCCTAAACTCTCCATAGTTACCCATGATATCCACAGCCAGCGAGGCCGCCAGCATATGCTTCAGCAACAGATACATTGGTTTCAATAACTAACATAACCACTGTCAATCCCTTTTCCAACTCATTTAATTCAAGGAGAGCTCCAAGGACAACTGTAATGAAGCAGCCTAGAAACAGGAGAGGATGCTCATTGCAAAGGAATGATGAAGGCAGCTTCCATCTCATGGTTATTTCCTTTTGCAGAGTAAGACATCTCCTTACTCCCAGTACAGTCTGCAAAAGTATTTTATCTTACACTTCCACAAGTAACATTCTTACATGCTTGCACCTGCTGTGTGTGAATTCACACAACACCTCAGTAATATCCACAGAAAAATCCAACTGGGCAAGTTAGTATCACCCTTTTCTTCTGGCACTAGCATTGCCATAAGTCACCCAGAGACCATCAGCACTTATGTGTTACTTTTTAATCTGGCTGCATCTTCAGCCTTTGAAGCCTATCAAATGGTATAAGATCATGTAGCATTTACAAAGGACTCTCAAGTAACTTTTGTCAAGAGAAAAACTCATACTGCGTTTTACAAAGTTAAAGAGACTTCCCTTTTTCTTGGGCAAACAGGGTCAAGGAGGCATTGTGAGATGTCACACAAGCTGGATAAAGATCAGAGATCTGGGAACTCTATACATTCTGATAAGAAGAAGTAAGTGACAAGTAAGTACAGCTATTTTCTCCGTGTAGAGGGCCACTTAGTATGGTAATTCATTAAGCCATTCCAGATAAAAAATTATAAAAAGAAAGCAACTCTTTTGCATAATTTGAGAAGAAATAATGGATGTAAGTTCTGCTGAACTGCCAGCAGTAAAGTACATTTTTATAGATTTATATATTTTTTATATAAATGGATATCTATATTATATATGTATTATTTTTGTATAAATGTTTCTAGTGTCCACATATTAATGGAATAATACAGATATTTAAATGCTTTAAATGTCAACACCTATACCAATTTATTTCCCATGCTGCTTTTCTTTTTCCCCGCTACAGCAAAGTGTCAATTTATTCTATTATTTTAGGGAGCTCAGTGACAGGAAAGGGATTTAGCAGTCTTCAGCAAAGTAGTACAGAACTTGAGTCTCAGCTGTTCATACCCTTTAAACCACTGTACTACTAAGGTATCTCAGATCTTCATGTTTCCATGGAAGTATTTATTATGCACGAGCACAAGATCACCCTGTTAGTACTGAATATATGCTGTTGCCAGTATTTCATCATCTGTCCATATTAATACTTCAGTAGGCAACCTTTAAAGAGGATTTCAAAAAAAAAAAAAGATATGAAAGGTGCAGAAGAAATTTCAAACTGTCAGTAGGATTTGTCAGCTGGAATCCTCTGGAATTCAGGAGTCCCTCACGTTATTAGATGTCTGTGAAGCAATAGTACTTTTTAAGACTGACACCTACATACTTTCTGTAAAATAGACAAATACACTAAGAAGCTTTTGAGTGTATCATGGCCTGGTTTTGTTCTTTAATATATTAGAATATTTCAGGAATTCTGTAAAATCCATTCAAGTAGTTGTAAAATTTCTTTGCGCCCTAAAGAAAATGGCAAATACTGTTGTAATCACATTAATTTCAGTGATAATTAGTAATAAAGGAAATATGCAGTAAAATCAAAAGGTGAAGCTCACTCCTAAGTAAAAAGCTTAGCACAAGGACTGTTCATCTCCTACCTCCCCCATGGTACCTTATAAACTGCCTCATGGGCTTGCTGGCCTCTGCAGAGGCATGGATATCATCTTATTTCTCCAAAGTATGGTATCTAGCAACTTGCTTATTGCCAAAAATATCAGAGTTTTCTGTGCAGAAACAAAATAGATGTTTGTTTCAAATATAAATTCAGTCTCTATTTCTGCAGTCATTTGGTGTTCTAATTATAACAATCTAATTTGTAAACAACACATGCTGAGGTTTGGCAGTGAATTTCTGATGAAACACAGAGTACAAATTTTAATTACATACAGTTCTAATACGGTGAGCACTGCACATTTCTGTCATCTTTGAAATGGCAACAAAATGTAAAAAAAAGTTTTTTGAAATATGAGCATGAAGGTAATGAGATCAATAAATGTCAGCTAGAAAAAGTAATCACAACTCTAGAGACTCACTAACCTTTCTACAAATTCCAGAAATAATAGACTAGCCTGGATGAAGAATCTTTAACAATGGGAAACAGATCCCATTATAAGGGGGAAGTGAGCCAAAGACTGCTGAATAATACCAGAAGCATTGCCTTTTAAGAAAAGGAGAGAAAAACAACCAATATTTTTCTTTTCCTTCTGTGATCCTCACCAATGCACTTTCCATTGCACCTTCTGTTTTTGAGAGTGAAATACAATGCAAACACATTTGTAAACCCAGAGTAGAAATATGAAGTGTGGCATAAAGTGCAGTAAGCAATCATCATTTTCCAAACTGATGGCCTGATCCTTCTCTTGGGCAGACAAGAATGTTACAAGATTCATTGACCTCCATAAAAATTCCAGATACTTAACACTCCAAAGATTTGGTGGTGAATAGTTCCTAGTTACAATTTATGCAAACCCAGAGATTAAGCATGAATTAATTCAAGACAAGAAACTTTGTGTGCTAAGTTTTAATGCCCCTTGGTAGAATAACTCTTCTATAAGAGAAAACATATTTCATATGTGAAAGACTAAATAATATTTGAAAGAATAGTGTTGATATTTTTAATTTATTTTTAATTAAAAAGGCAAGAGACATTGAACATGAGGTGAAAATGGAAGAGAATAAAATACTCTTTCAAACCCATCCAGATGGGGAATATTTTTTTTTTTGAATGACTCATACAATTTTCCTGAGAGCACATAAACATTTTATGAAGGATATGCCAAATGTACTAAGGATTTATGCATATAAAAAACTTATTATAGGTAAATTGACTTTAAAAAAGAGGGGTAGAGATAACATGGAAAGCAATTCCTATTTTATCATGATTTTTTTTTTTCTTCCCAGCATTGACTGGACATTTTTGGATGTGGATATCAAAAAATGGTGGGATGAGATTGGGATCCAATCATTAAAGTCCACTGAGCAAATGTGTGCCATTTTTTAAATTCTGATTTTCAAATGGTAGCACTGGTGTAACACCAGCTGGAGGTATTAGCAGTTTACATTTCATCATTTACGTGCTAATCTGAAGTCAGAAATGCAAAAGGGCTCCATGTAGAACATACAAAGTATTGCAACGTCACCATTAATTTGTATCAACAAGTTTCTACTTTCCATCATTCTGTATGTCCTGTTAAAGGAACTGAAGAACCAAAGAGCTTTGAAATTCAGTCTCATTACACACACACACATTTTCTTCTTTGTTTTGTTTCAAAGTGCTCTTTTGAGTCTGTTCATTTCTGTACGTGTGCATATAAACATACACGGTTTTTACACATAACATTTTACATATATTCACATGTATATAGAATTTTACATATTCATGTGTGTTTATCTAACATTTTGCAGGACTGGAGTTCCTGGAGGTTAACAGCTCTGCTGCTAGTGTGTAACCCATTTTAAAGTAGCAGATGCCTGTGGTGACAGCCTTTTTTTTTATTTTGTTTTTTTCTCAGCAAGGAGCTAAAGAAATGTGGATTATGAAAGCTGGTTGTTGAGGGCCACTCCAGGAGCACGAACTAGATTTCAAGTCAGTTTTGTTGAACAGGACTTACTCTAAGTGTGCTGCAGCACCATGAATACAGAAATGCAGGAAGGGAAGGACTGGTGCTTCCCTGCTCCAGCCACCCATGGGAGCAGCTGTGGGTGTCCATCAGATGGATGCCTCATGAGTGAATCTGGTGCTGTCTTAAGGGACCATGCATGTGTTTAATGACATCGGAACTGCCCAAAGCCAACAGCAGTTGCTGGAAACAGGTTGAATCCAGGTAAGGAAGAAGGTTTTCAGCCTTCAGAAAAACAGGAAAAACAGGCAGGTTATATTGTGTTTTCCATTCCAGCATCCTACAAAGCCAAAACTCACATAGAAGTTGTGGACAGGGAGAGCATGGTATGCAGCTGTGAGTAAGAAACTATGTTTCAGGATAAAAATCTTTTTAGCCTGTGATTTTAAATGAAATTATTTTCAGTCAAACCAATTTTTGCCTGTAAAGGCTTTGCTGTGGCACACCCTTCCCTTGGCTCAGAGCAAGCTTAAATAAAGCAAACTGCAAAGAGCTCCAAAAGTATCCTGCAGGTGATAGGGCAGCAGAATGGCAGGTGAAACTCAGTGCCAATATGCACAAAACAAAACGTAGAGAGGAAAATTTCCACCCAAGATGTTGGTTAATCACCTATTGCCACACCAGGAAGAAATGTTAAAGTTCCTGGATAGGGTTATGCAAAAATGCCAGCTCATTGCACAGCAACTGTCAAAAATGCCAGTCTAATGTTAGAAACTGCAAGGAAAGTATTGAAGAACAAAACAGAAAACATTCCAATACATTCTGCTCTAAATGCAAAGGGGAACTAGGCTAGGACTGGAGAAGCATGAATGGTGCATGAGCTGAAATGTGGATTACTTTCTCCAATTTCTCAGTGCAAAGAAATGTAAGAAAAACATTTTGAGGAAGCAAGCTGAAACAATAACAAAGGTTCTCGGCACAATCCATCATCATCCACCATTATGAATTAATGAGGTATGTCAGCAATATAAATGAAGTCAGTTCTTTACCTGCTGTTGAAAAGGTTGAAATGCACATATCAAATTAAGAGGTTCCTAAACTACTGATTTGCTAGACACAATAGTCCATAGAAGAGCACAGATAATTTAAAATTTTCTTGGTATATGGTAGTTTTCTCTGATGACCACAGTCAGAGATAAAATCCCTGACATCACAGCATGGAAGTTTTTATGTTCTTAAATTAATATGCATTTAGAATTTTTGGTCCAAATGATGTGCTATTCCTTCTGTGAGTACTGGTTAGAATTGCCATTCAAGTGGCTTTGACAGACTGGAAACAGAATCTGACAGAAATCCCATGAAGATCACCAGTGACAAAAGCAGCCAGTACACAGTAATCCCATCCAACAGCACAGACTGGAAACCAAAAGGATGAGAAGGAGCTCTACAGAAAAAGACCTCGAAGTCCTAGGGAAGAAAGCTGAACTGAGTCAGCAGTGTGTCCCCTGTGGCAATGGGGACTACCAGCAATACTCCCCTCCACGCAAGATTGTGGGCAACAGATCAATGGGTGTGATTAATTCCATCTACTTTTCTCTTGTGAGACCACACTGAGTACTGTGCCTACTTTTGAACTTCCCAAAATAAGCAAGAATTTAATGTACTGGGGTAAATCCAAGACAGTTATGGTACTGTAGCACACTGGGCACAAGGGGAGGGTGAGGGCCCTGAGTATGATGACACTAATTATCTGGAGCTGTCATATAAAGCAGCACTGCTGGGATAGCACAGTACAAAGTGGGAGGAATTTAATTTTTGGCATCCAGATGACTTGCCTGCTAAATGTCTCACTTTCTGCATTCACAACACACAGTATCTTAGTGATAGAACACCAGAAAAGCCAATGGAAACAAGGCAGAAAGAGTAAACTAGACTTTCATCTGATAGCCCAACGCAGGTGTTTGGATTGTGTTCAGTGGCTTTCAAAAGTGCAGACTGGACCAGTGATTAGCTAAGTTTTGGACAGTCATGAAGGATCTCTTCTTGAACTTGAAAATCATTTCTCTTTTTAGATTATATTTGTTCCAAATCATAAAATTTAACTTTACACTCAAAATACAGACACCACACACACGTGCTCATTCGCATAAATGCTTTGATATTATACCTTCAGGAAACAAGCCCTTTACAGTTGCACCAGAATTACCATTCCAATTATAGTAATTGGAAGTTTCCTCTGTGTCAGGTATTTATAAACGTTAAAAATCCTCTATGCCTAATTTCAGCTGTTCATTTGAAAGCATTAGTTCTCCCTTCACAGAGGGACAGTACCTGCCTCATTCCATAGGGAGGACAAGTTCCCCTGCTGTTGCCTGTAAGAAACAGGGTTGCTGTGAGGACAAGGAGGACTGTCCCACATGGCATGGCTCATGGAGGTAAAGGGAAATCACACTGGACTCCCTGAACGAGCCATGATCCAATCTGGGTAGATCTATATTACCACAGTGTTTTCACAGGCACTTTCTGGCAGATTGTATTAAAGATGGTCTGTTTCTCCAGTTTACCACAAGATGGAGGTGCTGTCACTCAGAATCACTCATTAAGGAATCAGGAAAATGGTGGGTTTTGTACAACGGGCACTGTAAAATTTTATGGACACATTTGAGAAAGTAATTTAAAAAATGATATGCAACTGTGACATATTTTAAGCCAACTATGTAATGACATAGCCAACCATCTTTGCACCAGTGTTATTTCAAAATGCAGAAGCTTCACATTTGCATTTGAATTACTGAAATCTGCAAATACTGTTTTGAATCACATATGTGTTGGAAGTGGAGATGTCTGATAATGTTCTCCAATGGCTGCCAGAGTCAGATAGGTGCCACCTTCTTGGCTATAATATCCTGAAATTATTTTTCCCTATATTAAACCTTCTGGAACTTTTTGCCAACAGAAATAAAGCATGTTTTTGTCTGTAACAAATACAGGTCTGGTTGTTCTCAGAGGTATTCTCTCTGACCCCCGTCAGAAACACAGGAGGACAAGTGCCACCAAAAGGCTTTAAAATTGCTTATTAAGTCATGTTTATAGTATTGTTCACTTTTTTGATGCTGAAACAGAGACAAATAAGGGAGCCCTCAAATGAGCTTTTTGCATGAGCCTAGTGGGCCATGGACATGAGCTCTTCCTCTGTCAAAAGCTCAAAAGCTTTATCCCTTGAGTCTGCATGGATAGGTTCTTATCTTGTGCTTTCTTCTTTTATTTAAAACTTCAAAGGAAAATGGTTAATTTTTTTTCTGCGGCTTCATTTTTTTTCCCTCACATCTTCTTTGCTACTGATTATTTTGCTGTTTTGAGGAGAACTTGAAGCATAAGTGAAATTGGTTTACCTTTACAAAAAGACAGACATGGAAATAATCAGAAAGGAGAGACTATGAAGACCTGGATACTTTTGATGTTCAATGATGCTATGTTTGCATTGAACAAGTTTGATAATACAGAGAAGTGAAAATCTCTTTAGATGTACTGTTAAGGCATGGATTAACACTCTGTCCAGGGCCCACTGCAAATACTGACTTTATCTGCAGATCACTCCTTTGCTGCTTGGAGCCACAATCTAGTGGCTGCATGGTTTGTGAGACCACAGTTTACTCGGTTTTGTTTATTTATTTTTATATTTATTTAAACAGATCCTAAGATTTGAAAACAAGTAGAAAGTCCCTAATGTAAAAGAGAAGCCAGAGGAACAGTAAGACTGTGAGGGGGAACTGGGTCACAGTTGTAGGCAGTACCTCATGACATAGCAACTACTGCATGTCTTTACTAATGAGGGTGAATTAAATCTGAAGTTCTTAATGTACTTCTCATTGTATATGAAATAATGATGCTGTTTTTCTGTAGAAAACAAGTATACATAAGAATTTGACATCATTATAGAGCTGTTGTAGGATCCATATAATCTTTAATTTTTGATTAGTTCTTTACAATGTGAGGTAAATTGTCCCATATGTAGCTGACAAAAGTGATATTTAGGGAATGAAAAAACCCAATGTATCGGAGATTTCAGCTGTAATATGTCTAGTATTCACATGACATTGTTGGTGAGCAAGCTTCTGACTTAACACATACCACAAATAAGTTATTTAATTTCTTCTAAATCCAAAAGTTCCAGAAAATAAACTGAATCCAGAAAGATTATTCCTAAATAAAATCCTGCATAGTTCATTGCTGTCAGAACAAAATATTTCAAATCAAGATGTGTCCTGCCTGGGCATGGAGGTTGGACTAAAAATATCCAGAGGTCACTTTGCAATCCTAACTGTCCTAAGATTCTGCGTTCTGACATACTATTTTCTTCTTCAGCCTACAAATATTTGTAAAATAACTTAGTCAAGCTGAATCTCTATTTATTAATTTTTAAAATGTTTCCAAAAAATAACCAAACTTAGCCAGAGATGTTTATAAGTGCTTCCAGTCTCTAAACTTACAAACCACAATTAACAGCAAAAACAGCATTATTGAAAATGCATTAACATGATTAAATTATGTGATTGTCTAATTATAAGAGGACGTTCATCATAGTTGATTTTTACACACTACATTTTAAATATTGCTGCTTGTTTTTAAGAAAGTAGTTGGCAGAGATCTTTTTATGTTGTTTAGAAGAAAGCACAAAACATAACACTGATTTTTGATGGGCAGATGTTTGCTGTAGTTCCTCATCTGAAACTGCTGGCTTATAAATGTATTTATAGTAGTGAAGAAGGATATGTTTTGTGTCAAAAGAAGTCTGTGGCAAAGGCAAAAATGGCTCTTGTTCAGGTGCTGAATACAACCTTTTGTGTCTCTCCAGAATTCTTCTTGCTGTACATTGATGTGCTTTATCACTGAAACGTTGAAGAGGCTCAAGAAGACCACTCATGCAGCAGCAAGACCTCAAATAAGTTAATACTTTTGTGTTCTGCAATTTAGTGGTTAACAAAAATACATGTGTTTGATTACAGACAAGGCAAGTAGTTAATTAATCCAGTCACTTGAGAATTACAAGTTCCTAGATTCTAAGCATGGGCACAGGTATATAGTTGTGAATAAGACTACTATGGTTTTGACTGTTCCCATTAAATAGATACCCTGTGTTCTCTACATAGAGATTTTCAGTCATTCGGAATTGGGGGTTGTTTCAGAATTGAGGGTTATATTACTTAAATTCTACTGATAAAGATAAAATGCCATACAATTAAGGAAAGACAAGCCCTTCAGATTTATTTATATCCTACCTAATGCAAATGTGAAGGTTCTTCTATTCCATATAAATATGCAATCACTTCCTTGAAACTTGCTAAGCTGTCTGCATCAGCAGTTTCTCATGAGTTATACAACTTGCTTGTCTTCGAAAAAAAAAAATGCACAGCCTCCACTGCACTATCAAAAACTACCCACACCCACATAAATTGCAGCTTCTGGCAGCCATAGGTGAGAATCAAACAACACTAGTACGTAATTACAATTTTAGATGCTTGAAAAAGTCAGCTAAATCCTAATTTTTTCCAAATTTTTATTCAGTTTTTAACAGAAGTTCCTATAAACTTAACCCTAAAAGCGCTCAAGCAAGAATGAAGCAGAAGGAAACAACACTGGTCTGCTTTTAGGAAAATGAAAAATAGGAGGAGTAGGAAGTTGCAGCAGCTGCCTTTCTGTAAATTAATTTTCAGACTTTATTTGTGAATTAAATGAAATATTTCATTTCTTTTAGGATGTTGTATTTTATTTAAAAAATTAATTTTGTCCAAAGTAATACAAGTCTTTCTTTTGGTCTTTTTTCTTTTTTTTTTGGGGGGGGTGGCACAGTGGAAAGGGAGGGGTAACATGTATTACACATTTATTATTTTTTTAAACATACATAACCTTTCTGCTGTAAAAATATTTGTGATGTTCCACACAAATTTTTGTACAGCATTGTCCAGCTCAAGTTATTTCACCAGTTGTAGTCCAAAATGGAATTATAGATCCTGTAGATTTCTTTTATTGATTTCATTTTTATTACTGCTACACATTTATAGTAACTTGAGACACAGTTTAAAATATCATGTCACTGATATTTTTCTTAGTTTTTAAAGGTCAAGAGATTTATGTCCTCATCTGGAGATAGTTTAAAAGTCTTGTCTTTACCACATCTCTGAAATAATGGGATTTAGGCATCATCCTTTTATTCTGATGCATCTCTGAAAAAGATATGGACTCCCTCTTAAATTTTACTTAAGCAGGATAAGAAAGATTGGTGCTTTTGTCTGAATTCTGTTTCAGTTACAGTAAAGAAATACAATTTAGAATTAATATGGGAATAGAGTCAACATGAGACCAGCTTTTGATTTTCAGACAATTCAGTTCATTCCTATGAAATAAATAAAAGTATCAGTGCAAAGGAGAGAAAATGGAAGAATGATTTTGACTAGTAAACTCTTTGAAAGTCTGTTACTTAGAATTCTGTGCTTGAAATCCAGATAGTGATATTAAAATTACTTATTGAAGAAGGCAAGATGAGATCTAAAGAACATGGGGTTAACAAAGGAATAATGCAGAGCACATCACAAGGCCTTTTTGTCCCAGAGCTACAGGTGAGAGTATCCAGAAAAGCAGTGCACAGCTCTGGCACAGCTTTCCCTGTGGAAATATATGGGTGAGTTACACATATACTCCCAGGGAAGGTGCCAAGGGCCTCCTGAGCTCACCTACTGCAAACAAACGAATGTTTGAAGACCACTTGCTGGAAACCTTAATATAATTAGCATTTACACAACTCATTTGGCAAGAATATGCTACATGCAATTCCAAGAACACAGAGCATGACTGTTTTTGATGCTTATATAACTTTAGTGTTAGTTAAAGAAATATTTCAGCACAAAAACAACATTTTTGCTTTGGCACATGCTCTAAGCCCTAATGCAATTACCAAGATGACCAAAGCCCTTGTCAAGAACAGGATGTCACTGTGTAAGGCAGCTTAACAGCTGTTTGATTGTGCAGGTTAGATCTCTGCTTTACTCAAGTTGACAGTAAAGTACCATTATGTGGTGAACCCAGATTTATTTACACTTTATGATGAGCTTTTAAAATTAAGTGGTTATTCACAGTATGCAGGAGTATTTTGTATTTTGAGGATTTAAAAGGCAGTGTGCTAATAAAGATGAAAGCTGTAGACAGTGGTGGGGGTTTTTTCTGAAATGGAAGTTCTGTTGCAGAAATAGTTCTCTCTTATTGAATTACAAGATACCATCCTGATTTAAATTAAGGAACAATATCAGGAAGTCTTCTGCCTGAAGATGTCATGCAATATTAGTAGTACCACAGGAGGGTTTTTAATTTGTGTGTTACATCATTAGAACGTGTGGTTTCAGCTGGGGTAGAATTAATTTTCTTCAAGCTGGCTGTCATGGAGCTGTGTTCTGGATTTGTAGTGAGCACAGGGTTGATAATACAGAGATGTTTCTGTTGTTGCTGAGCAGAGCTTACACAGAGCCAAGACCTTTCCTGCTTTTCATACTGCCACAAAGGCAATGGAGCTGGGGGTGTATGGGAGGCTGGGAGGAGACCCAGCCAGGACAGGTGACCCAAAGTGACCAAAGGGATATTCCAGATCATGTGACATCATGCTCAGGATATAGAATGCAGGGAAGAAAGAGGAATGAGGGGACATTTGGAGTGATGGGGTTTGTCTTCCCAAGTTACTTGTACACGTGATGGGGCCCTGGGGATGGCTGAACACCTGCCTGCCCATGGGAAATAGACACTGAATTCCTTAGTTTGTTTTGCTCATTTGTGTGGTTCTTGCTTTCCCAATTAAACTGTTCTCATATCAACATATTTCTCTACCTTTTACTCTTCCAAATCTCTCCGCAATCCCACTGATGGGGGAGTAAGCCAGTGGCTGCCTGGGGCTTGGCTTCTGGCTGGGCTTAAACCATGACATCCTGTAACTGTGGTAGGACTTGAGATGATTTTGGGGTTTTTTTCCCCAAAGTAGACTATTTGAGTTTCTATACATATTTAAGCAGCGTTAGAAAATATACATTTTTATGGAGAAGTAGAAGTCTCAAAGGTAACCAATAACTATTTAATCTATTTTCTTCAATTCTGTCAGGTAAAAAATATGAATATGAATATTAATAAAATTAAAGTAGCTCTTGTATGTGCTTTGCAAAACTGGAAAATGAAAGGCAGAAGCATTGTCTGTGATTCCTCCCACAGAAAAAGAATTACATTAAATAGAGACTCTCCCAAATAAAGAAATAACGGGAATGGCCAGCACTAAAGAAGGACAGAATTTCCTACTGAAAGCAGTGTTCAGTTTAACCAAAGCCCCTGATGATTTGTCCTGAAGTGCTGTGTTGGGTAATCATTGTCACCTTTTGTTAGAAATATGGAGTTATCTAAATGATACCTTATATTAAATATAGTCAATTATGAATGTTCATTCATAGTAAAGTGTCTCATGAGAAAAGCATGAGAGTTGGAAAACTGGCAAGTAAATGCAGGGGAGCAAACCATAGTATTCTTCAGTTTTTTGAGTGTTTAAAACAACTATATTGACAGAAACTGGGGAAATGCTGTTTTAACTGGAGAACAAGTAGTCTATTGATATATGACTCCACGTGGCCAGAGTAGAATAAGCAACACGGAGATTACATCAAACCTCTGTGGGGCCTGCCCTCCAGAGATGGGTTAATAAAGCTAGACCACTTCCTCGAGGTGCTGTGTAACAGAGAAAGGATTTAATAAAAAGAGAAAATAATAAACAGTACAATAAAAATAAGAATAAGCCATAACAGGTGCGGAGATGTAGCACCATGTAAAGCGTCCCCAAAAAAGCCTTGAAAAGCTTTGTGCAGAGGTTTAAATGGTTAATGGTGGAGGCAGTCCTTTTGGGACACTGCCCAATAAGGAACAGAATCTTGTGACAGACAGGGACAGAGACCCATCCACGTCTCTGTCCTGGCCCTGAGCCAATCATAGCTTAGAGTGTAGAGAACTTTCCAGGGTGCTTTCCTTTTAAGTCTTATGGTAAAATGAAACATATTTTCTCTATAAAGAAAATATTTGCCTGGTCCAAAACTGCATTCCTACAGTCTACCTAATCAGTACTTTGAAAACAGAGGAACCATGAAAATGTGAGTTTTGTGGTAGTTGAATCTTCTGTAACCCTGGTAAGAAATAGTATGGATTTGCACGTATCTTGGAGAACTAGCTGTGCTTTGGAAATTATTTTTTGCCTTTCTCACTCCAATACCATCTGTATTTGCCTGTTCACTTGCATAAACAGAAATAAGATAGTTTGTAGACAGTAACTACCTCTTCCCTCACATCTGGAAACTTGCAAAGGTACACATTAGACACAATCTTGAGAGAATATATAAAAAACCATTTAAATTGTTTTTATGAAGGTTTTTTGTCTTTTTCTGTTTTGAGCCTAAAGGAACAAGGACAAGGAGAAGGGATATGGCATGTAATTACATTTAATAAAATAAGAGAATTGTTAGCTAACAGCTTGTTAACAGTTTGCTAACTGCATTAGGCTTCTTTCTGCAGCCCCAGACAGCAGCAAATCTAGGTTAGCTATTGTCTCCAGCCAAAAGGTATGGACAGATACAGATGGTTCCTATAGGACACTGATGGCATGCATCTGTTCCAGGAAGCTGTTCCAGGTGTTCTGGGGCGAGTGGGACAAATCGGGAAGCAGAGTCATGGCTCCATCAAGGGTGGAGAACATGCCTCATGTGTACCCCAGCGACCTGGATGTGGAACATGGGGGTGGTTGGCAGAGAGTGCAGACCCACAGCTAGTAGCAAAAAAGTGTGTGTTTCCAGGGTAGGGTCACTCACAGATTTCTTGGCTCATGCACAGAGGTGCATGCTGTTGATATTTGCCTCAGGTAGTTTCAGCAGGTGAAAAATATTTCATTTCCCACAATAAGTTTTGTATTTAGTCTTGGGGATAATGAGGCAATATTAACAGCAAAACTAACTGTGAAAATCACAATTCTACCCTGACAAATAATCTTCACAAACAGCTGGGACTAGAAATAGCATTTTGCTGAGACTATGTGTTCAAAAACTGTTGACTTCTGAATAATCTGGGGCAGGAGTCATTGCTAAACATTTAAGTTAAGCAAGAGATTTCTTGGATTTCTTGCTTTTACCTCAGAAAGATTTCTTCTGCATCCCAGTAAATATATATTTAGCAACAGAATCTGCCACATCAAGATACATTTTTGCATGTTTACAGTATTTTTAACATTGGAATTTTAATGCAATACTGTCTGATTGCATAGTACTGCACCATACAAAAACAAAACCAAAACAAACAAAACAACTAATTAAAAAGTCTAAGCTTTCCATCTTTAGTGATTATCACGTATGTCAGCAAAAAGATCACCAGCCCCATAATAATTCACCCCATGTTCCCTTTTTGTGACTTGAAGTGTTTTAAAAAAGGGATCATTCTGCAATAAATGTCAAAAGTGTGTTTTATCTAAATATCTGAACATACTCTGCTGACAAAATTTAGTTAGGGATAATTTATACTCTTCAGTAGCCAAAGTAATCTATGGGTTCTTTTAAATTGCCTTTGTTTCTGAAATAAACTCAGCTGGCTGTGAAGCATGAAGCAGAATTTAAAGCAATATTTCATAAATCTGTCGCTGAAGATTAAAGCAATCTTTAATTTACAAATGCTGTAACCAGCTCTGTATGTTTACTTTGCAGAGCTGTGAAAATTCAAGCATCTCTCGTGCCTCTTAACCAGAGCTTCACACAACCTCACAGAACAGCCAGGGCCAGAAAATCTCAGTGTGGCTTCTGAAAGTCTCCACTTACTGGAGTTTTCCAGTACTCAATAGCATGTGATGGCAGCCTATGAACACAGGAAAGGGAACACAGACCTCTTAAGTGGAAGCTAGAAACTGTCCCATGTTCCATATACATTGAAGGTAAATATGGACCACTCTCACTGGGAATTGTCAGCCCAGCCTTTCTCATTCACCCATTAAACACCTAGCTCACCCAGATTCTCACAATTGCAATGGTCTTCCCTCTGCCTTTCCTTTTGTCTTGCTCATACCCTGTGGGAACTTCAGCATTAAAGCCATTTTTCTTGCTGAGCTTCAGCTCTTGGTTTCCTACCACTGATCCTCCTGCCTTCTCAGACATAATTTAAATCCTCCTTCCCCATGCCCTCAATAGATCATCAATACCTTGTTTATGTATCATGGATGAGAAGCATTATAACAATGTTGACTTCTAAGAAGATGTGGTGGTTGTTTTCAGTGAAACAGCAGGAAACTGCTTTTGGTTTACTGTTGAGGTAAAGCAATTTAAAGAAAACAAAACACAATCAATGTATTTAAATGGAAGAAAATAATTTTGACTTGAATATGTTTCCAAATAGACATTTTAATAAAGCAAGTGCTAGGCTGACAGGTTGACTAACACAGTATTTACAAACCCAGGCTCAGCAGTTCATTGGCTGTGAATCTTCTCCAACATTTAAGTACCTACCCTATGCAGACCACCAGTTTCATCATTCTGTATCACATATCTGGAACAGCCTTTGCCAATAGCCTTTATGATGTCTTTCAGTTTAACTCTTGCATTTTGATAGAAAGGTTTTAGACAAAGGAAAAAAAGAATAAAAGAGAATGATTCATCCATCATTCACTTACAAGGTGAATTGAGGAAAAACTCCGTCTACACAAGGATTGTATGCGTCATAATTACTGAACACTAAGGTTTCTGTTGCTTCAATGCCTCTTAAATCTTCTGAATTTAACCTAAAAAGTCCAGATGAACCTTTTCAATATTTTTTCTGCCTCTGTTTTTCTTCTCTTCCCAAATATTGACTGAAATTTTGTGCTTAACAAAATTTTGTAGATCAATAAACTTTGCATCCAAAGAAAAAACAATCTGCCCACCTGCATTTCCAAAACAGACTTTTGTGGTTTTATGTTACCACTTGCACTACCATCACAATTCCATGTATTTTCCAGGGAAATATCCCAAAGAATGCATCCCTTAGTCCTTTGTCTAAATTTGGTCACAGTGCATAGGAAAATAACTTTATTTAGATTAAGTTGCTGGTATGCCAAGATCATTGCCATTCAGTGTGATCTCATTGTTTCCTTGCAGTTTCTCCTGTGTGGCTGTGTTATATGGAAATGGTAGGCACTTCAGAGCAAGAACTCTTATTTATTCTGTGCTTGCACCTCATCTCACATTATGTGACATGCTCAGGAATACACAACAATAGAATAAACAACTATACTGAGTTTGACAGATGATAATAAGTCATCGTGCACTGCACTTAATTACTGAAAGCCACTGAATACATGCAACTGTTCTGTGAAATAGGTGTCTTGGGCTGTTTCCAAACTAAGACAATAGGGTATAAGTTTATTAAAGTTCAAACATAATTCCTAATATTTGTTCACAAAGGTCTTGTCTTGTTACATGGGAGAATAGACCAACCCCCCAGTCTCACTACAACCTCCTTTGAGGCAGCTGTAGAGAGCAGTAAGTTTTTCCTGAGCCTCCTTTTCTCCAGGCCTAACAACCCCAATACCCTCAGCTGCTCCTCACAGGACTTGTGCTCCAGACCCTTCACCAGCCTCGTTGCCCCTCTCTGAACACACTCCAACACCTCAACATTCTTCCTGAATTGAGTCAAGAACTGAAAGCAGCACTCAAGGTGCAGCCTCACCAGTGCTGATTACAGGGTGACAATCCCTGCTCTGGCCCTGCTGGCCACACTATTGCTGATTCAGGTCCTTCTCCACTGGGCCAGTTTCCAGTCACTCTGCCCCATCCTGTAGCACNCACAGCATTGGTGATCCAGGTCCTTCTCCACTGGGCCAATTTCCAGTCACTCTGCCCCATCCTGTAGCACTGCATGGGGTTGTTGTGGCCAAAGTGTAAGATTTGGCACAGGGTCTTGTTGAACCTCATGTCCTTGATCTTTCCACTCTTATCCAGTCCCTCTGCAGAGCCCTCCTACCATCCAGAAGATCAACACTCCCACCCAGCTTGGTGTCATTGGCAAACTGACTGATGGTGTCCTTGATCCCCTAATCTGGATCATTGATTGTAATATAAATCACAACTGGCCCCAATACTGAGGCCTGGGGAAACCCACCAGTGACCAGTCACCAACTGGATGTAGCATCTTTCACCACCATTCTCTGGGCCCATGTGTCCAGTTTTTTTACCTGGTGAACAAACCCTCCACCTATATTAATGAGAAGCTGGTTTTTCCAGGAGAATACTGTGGGAAATGCTGTTAAAGGCTTTACTGAAATCCAGGTAGACATATCCACAGCTGGAAGGTCATCACATCCTCATCCACAGGTCTGTTGTCATATAAGGAGATCAGGTTTGTCAAACAGGATCTGCCTTTCACAATCCCATGCTGGCTGAACCAGATGCCCTGCACGTGCTAAGTGATGGCACATAAGGTGATCCTGCTCCATGACCTTTGCCAGCAGCAAAGTCAAGCTGACACACCTATAGTTCCCCAGTTCCTTATGGCCCTTCTTCTACACACTCCAGGAACCTCCTAGACTTTCCCCTCTCAGCTGCACTGTATTTCCAGCAGACATCTCTAAGTCCCCCTTGAGAAAAAGGCTAGCAATTGTGAGACTTTCCCCAGCTGCTTACAGAATATTTTGTCTGCCTTTTAGTCTTTGTGTGGTCTATGCATTACTTTCATGAACATAAATTAGTGATGATAACTGGGCAGTAGTCTCTTAATGGGAAGAATTGTCCATGTGGAAGTGAAGGCAAAATTTCCAAAATGATGGCCTATTGCTCATCATATAAAATCTCCTTGTTTATGGCTCCATGGATGTTAATTTCCAATATTCACATCTTTTAAGGTAGTCAATGACCTCATCATTGTGGATGTTAGCAAGACATTGAAATCCTCTCAACAATATCAAACTTTGATGATGAAGAATTCTCATCTTCTGTCTTCAAGTTGCAGAAATAATGTCAATAATATGAGGAAACTGTTTCTATTTATGCTATCCTGCCTTCAGCTTGCATGATTTAACAGTAGCTAGAAAAAAAATTAGATTGCGTGGACTTAATCCCAGGCAAGCTAGACTGTATAAAGATCTGCCTTTTGATACTGCTAGTTAGATGGAATGGGGAAGTAGATGTAGATGATAGCAGCTATAATGTAGTTACAGCTTTCTGTCAATCCTTGTTCAATGCAAAAGCCTCATGAAACAAAGGAGCTCAGAGAAGGGAGCTCATAATGATCTTTGTCTGGAGAGAAATAGAAATCAACTATCACCACAACCAATTAAGGAATTGTCTTCCAAAAAGCTCTGATGTATGATATCACATCAGGGAGGTAAGTGGCAGAACCAAACAGCATCTGAAGATAATTTCAGTAATTATACCTACATTTTAAAAAATTGCATTCTTACTCTCAAAGGTATAGGAAACTTAATTTACATCTTTCTGAAACTACCTCGTTACAATAGGACTACTAGCACTACCTTCAATTTGCTTAGCACTTATTGTAATACAAATAGGAATCTTTTAAATAGGTAGTTTTCATAGTAAGAAAATTATGTATCAAACCTTTAAAGTGCCAAATTAAAATTTGCATGATAGATAATCACTAGGGTGTTTTGTTTATTTTTAATTTTCAATTCAGACAGAGGTCTCCTGTTACATTCTAGGGCGTTTTCCTTTGTTATAGGAGCTAGAAAATAGCAATTTAATTTTTTACAAGTGAAAAAACCTCATTCTGCTAGTTTTAGGTAGAATAATGGTCCTGTCAGAGAAAGAATATTCAAACATGGGCAATAAACAATATATTAAAAATACGCCTCATCATTATTGTAAGTATCAGAAAACAGGTTGTTTTAAAAATGAATTAAACATTGTCTACTTCATTGCTTTAAGGATTTTAGGCAGTACCTTCCCAGATTAAATTCGATAATTATAGGGCACAAAAAGACCTTTTCACAAATTCACTGGGGTTTTTTTAAAGTAATTTATTCATGAAAACTGCTGCAGATGAAAAAACGAACATCTCAAAGGCAACTGTTATAAAAGACAGCATTGTGACTCAGCACACTGTGAAACAAGCTGTTAGTCCTGGTCACATATTCTCTTTCCTTCTCAAAGCAGGTCACACCTTTACAAATGGCAAGACCAACAGAAGAAATCTGGGCACAACAGGAAGTTGGAAAATGGCCTTATCACCAGTGGGAGAGTGCAGTGAGTCATCGATTAACCCTATTCTAAACCCTTTTCTATTATTTTTTTCCTAATATATATATATAGATATAGATGTATTTAATTCTGAATTATTTTTAAAAATCTAATATTGTCTATTAAAACCAGAGCTATGCCTTAAGCCACAGTGTTCACTTTCTTCATTGACTTTGAATCTGACAGCAATGACAGACAGCTGAAAGAAAGGTTGTTGTCTTATAGTTTGTAACATAGGACAGAGTACAAAAATTTTGGTTCAGATCTTCACACGCATGTGTCAGTTCAGGTCTTAGGCCTTTTTGGCATTTGATACCTCTAGAGGTCTTCATTAATCTCTTGCAAAGTTATAAATCCTATGCACTGTGACAATGTGTTGCCCAGACTTTGTGGCTTCCAGGCACTGGATCCCAGGAGTCAGCTGTGGTCACAGATGTGGTTCTGAGTCTGCTGTACATTTAGAAATTTTGGATTTTGTAGTTACCTCCTTGACAACAAACAAGTACCTATTATGTACTAGGTGGGCAGCTGAATATATTAAAGCACAAAAAATAGGTGAAATAAAAATACTCCACAGGAATCAAGATGAAATACTTTGAATAAAGGGATAAACTGCAAAACGCAAAGAACATTCAAACTATTATTTCATAAATCACCTATGAAGACTGTTAAAAGTTGACTATTATTTGGTGAAATGGTTCAGGTTGAAGTAAATGGTGCAGCACTATTATTAAAAAATCTAAAATGATCATTTATGTGTCAAAAGGATGACTAGCAAGGGGAAAGGCAATTTCACAAGTAAAAGATTTGTTGCGTGCTGATTCTTTACAAACTTATGCAAAGCAATCATTGTACAAAAAGCCTGTGAATGTGCAAATGTACGCAGAGTATTTTAGGAGCATTATGCAGTATTTGTAATAAATATGACCTTGGCACGTTACAGTACAGGTTGAGGGCAAGCATGCACTAAAAATACCATTCTTGCCTAGAACAGTCACAACCACATACAGTAGAAGAAACAGATATACCCGGTGATGTGATGAGTCCAACTGTGTATTCAAGCAACATAAAAAATTGTGATAAAAGGTTAAATTTACTACAATATAGGGAATGGCACAGCAAGGTTACCATTCCAAAATCTGCTCAGCTGCAGCAGTTTACACTGAGATTAGAACAATACCTAACATTTGCTTAAAGAACACAATTGAGCAAAAATGGCTTTACTTGCTCAGATCAAAGGTTCACCTCAGTGCATCCTGTCTCTGACAGTGGCTGATAGTGAATGATCGGAGAATAAAAAGAGAGGAAGAATTTAACAATATTCCCCCTGTAATCTTCCAGCCCCATATATCTGTGATTTAGGGATTTCTTAAGGCAGTAGTAGAATCTTTGCACTTCACAGCTCCTGAGGTTTCACACTCTCACAGAATTATTTCTTCACCTCTGTTGTCTTGCCTACACACTTGGAAAACAGAAGAGTGAACAAGCAAGTAACGAGCTGTTTCTCCCCTGAGTTTTCTGTAGGAACATGATCTTGTAAAACATATTACAAACTGGGATTTGCAAGCTTAGTGTTAGCATAGATTCCCACAACACAGGCTTCAGGGATGCAGGATGTAGGCGAGGGCTGGTTCTCACACCTGCAGAGGTGTGGTCTCTAAATGTCACGCAGGACATGGTCACTGGAGTGGAGGAGAATCAGCCTCCTAAAGAATTTGTGGCATTTTGAGTTACCCTTGCAAACTGATGCAATGAGCTTAAAGAAAAAAAAAAACCTTGCCCAAGAATGTGCTGTGCTCTATTTAAATTTAGTCATATGAGATCTGGGCCAAGGACAGCCTATGAGAACAGATAAAACTATGCAGTGAAAAACATTAATTAAAACCAGAAAAAATATTACCCAAGTGTTAGTATTAATAGGCATTAGCTGTACATGTGAGGAGAAAATTCTCTGCTTTTTTAACTAGCCTAAAATATTGATTTCTGATTCTTATTTTTTCTCACTTTAATGTTGTACTGAGTTTCCTTTCATATTAATTTCAAATAGTGTCTTGAATGTCTTAGCTTCAGATTTGAAGTTTTCCTACTTCCTCAACCATTTAGTAAATAACAAAATTCTTCATGTTCTTTTGTATAAACTTCTGAGTTTGTGGAACAACCACTTTTTCTGGAGCATGTCAAAAAAGAAATGAATTAGTCTTGTAATTTTTTCTATATGGTACCAAAATAACATTAAAGAAATAGATAATACAGTATTTATCTTCACTGAGATTCAGCAAAACACTCAAGCTAATCCTATTCACTTTAAAATAATGAACAAAGAGAAAAACCCAACAAAAATACCTAAAAAAGAGAGAAGATGCCTATCTCAGATCTGAGGCACTCTAACATAATTAACACTTAAATGGAATCTCAGAAGAATTAAGAGATTGATTCACCAGGAATCTAGCCAGCCAAATTCAGAAAGGCCTGTCCTGTCAGAGATGCCCTTTGCAGCATGCCCAAGAAGGTCACCAAATTCAGCATGCTTTGGCACAAGCTGGGAAGGAGCTTGTTCCAGAGTCTGAAGCCATCTCCAATGGTGCCCTGCCAGTCACCTTTAAAAAAATAACTAGAGGGAACCAGCTACAGTGGTCCTGCTGACTGCAGCTGCTGCTGTCTGGCCTGGAGAAAGAGGTGATTCCTCATCCATTCCCACTGATTTCTGAAAACCACGGGGTCACACAGTGAAACTATTCAGAACTGTTGTTTCCAAATGCCAATTACAGCACTGACAGACATCAACTGAGCTGCTAGAAACAGACAGTAAAATTATATTTAGCAGTTTAAAAGAGATCTCCCTTTTTGATGACTATTTTCATTATCATCATTCAATTTACCTGCATGCACTACAGCAGGCAAATTCATTCTGCTCATGCAGAAGTGTGATTAGGCAGTGTCTTTTGTCTGTTTATAAATATAAAGGCTCTATAAGATTAATTAAGTTTAATGTATGGGGTTTTATTTTTTTTCTGGAAGTTTGTATTTAAATATCGAGTCCTCCAAGATGCACTAACAACTTGCAACTACAAATGTCTTCAAATTTATTTATGAACACAAGCCTTGGCTCAGAAAAGCACTTGAGCACTTGCCCAAATCCCACTGACATTGAGATAAAAAATGTACTAAGAAAAGCAAACTTTCATCTTTTGGTACCTGGAAGCAGCTTCCACACGGTTTGAGCAGTACTTAACTGCTGGTTTTAAGCTTTGACCTTTGCACATGGTGATGGAAAAGGGAACTGTAACTGTGCTGGTACCAGGGAGACTGATATGCAAAAAGAAAGAGGAGCCTGGGGAGCTATGGAGGGCTGAAGGGAGAATGATGGGGGCATTGTTTGCCAGCATCTGGGCACCATCCAGCTGTTTGCTGCTAAATGTTGTGTATAAGTAGAGAAAGCAAGACCAGTTCTTATTCACTACATCATAAATTACTTCATTCCTCAAACTGAAGATAAGATTAACCATGTTAGCCCTCTTCACTGCCCTGCCTTATCTCTTCTTCCCAGTGCAAAACAAGGACTGGAGTACAGCACTTAGACCTTTAATTACAACATTCCTCTCTGTGAGCAATAAAAACATTCCTGTTCCAAAGGCAGCATTAGAATGAGGGATCGGTGGAAGCCTTTCCAGCAGGAGTTCAGTAACAACCACTGTAACCACTAACATCTTGCTATATTGCCACACAATTTTAGCCAAAGTTAGTTATTTTCTAGGGAAAAAGAACTATTGAAAGGAGTTCTGAAGAAGCTAGTTGGATATGTTTCTGTCACTACCAATTACAAAACTTGTGTTCCTGCAGTGCCTGTGGCACGTGTGAAGAGTTTGCAGATGATTGCTGCAGTTTCCTGGTACAAACTACTAGCCAAATATCAAACCAAATATTATTTTAGCCATCAACAAGGCCTTGTCTACAACTACTGGAATTCAGGAAACAAAAAAAGCTTTTCCAGGTAAGTGAGGCCTTTAAATCAGTTCTTCTGTCTGTATCCTCTCAGGGTTTCATGTGTTTTTTTCTTTTTTTTTTTCTTTTTTCTTTTTTCAGTTGGTTTGTTCGTTGTTTGGGGGTGCTTGGGTTTTTTGTCTAACATATTACATGTGCCGTTGTCTTGGGCTTACCTGTAAGGTTTTGGTAGCAGGAAGGCTGCAGGAGAAAGCCTCTGTGAAAGAAAAACAACATCTGCCAGACAGAGCCTGTTCCAGCTGAGTCTAAGTTGGACCCACTGCTGCCAAAACTGAGTCCATTATCAATGTCAGTAGTCTCTGTGACATGTATTAAGAAATCAGAATGTATGTAAATACTAGAATATTTAGGAAAGGGTAAAAAATGCTGCACAAGAGCAACTGGGAGGGAGAAGTGAGAATATGTGAGAGAAAGCACTCTGCAGGCACCAAGGTCAGTGCAGAAGGAGGGGTAGGAGCAGGTGCTGCAGCAGAGATTCCCCTGCAGCCTGTGGTGCAGACTGTGGTGAGGCAGGGCTCTGCTCCCACAGCCCCTGAAGGTCCACACAGAGAGCAGAGATCCACCAGCAGCTCATGAGGGACCCAGTGGTGGAGAAGGTGGATGTGCCTCAAAGGAAGATGTGAGCCTGTGGAACGACCACACTGGAGCAGGGCTGCTGACAGGATTTGTGGCCCTGTGGGACACCCACACTGCAGCAGTCTGTTCCTGAAGGACTGCATGCCATGGAAAAGACCCAGGCTGGAGCAGTTCTTGGAGAAATGCAGAAGCCCATTTTGGAGACATTTGTGTGTAACTGGAACAGGGAAAGAGTGTGAGAGGGAAGGAGTGGCAGAGACTGCATCTTTCTTTTCCCATTCCCTTGCATTGCTTGGAAGTAGGAGACAGAAGAACTGTGTGAATGTGAAAGTGAGCCTTGGAAAGAGGGAAGTGATTTCAGATTTGTTCCTTTTTCTCACTATACTACTCTGTTTAATTGGCAAGAAATGAGTGAATTAATCTTCCTCAAGTTGAGTCTGTTTTGCCCATGATGGTACTTCCTAAGTGATCTCACTGTCTTTTTCTCTCAATGCTTTTTTTATCATCCCCCCCGATCCTGTGAGGGGCAGTGAGAAAGTGATTTGGTGGGCAACTGGCAGCCAGCCAAGTTCAAGCCACCACAACCATTAGAGAAAACAAAAGAAAGAAAATTATTCTAATGCATTTAATTACATATGTGAACACCCAGAGAAAAACAGACCACATGCCAACACCTCAAACTTTAAGCATTTGTTAAGCAGCTGTCACTGACTAAATCAATGGGGTGGGTTGTTGTCTATTAACCTAGGGCAGCATCTTACTTCTGTACTTCTAAAGAAACAGCATGAGTGATCAGATGAGCCATTTATCATATGCAGCAGAATGAATTATTAAATTTGAGGGACATGTTATATGCTAGGCAAATGCTGGCCAAAAACATGTCTCAAAAAGAAAATACCCAAAATGAAGAAACTCCAAAACATATTCTTAACTGCATTGGTAGCATCATTAATTTTTTCCAGTTCTCTTCTGTTTTGCTGCTTTGCCTTGCAATTTTCCTGAGTCCTCAAGACTGTGGAGAAATCAGATCATACATCAAAACCTTGCTTTTGTTTCTCAAACTGGTGGAGAAAAAGTCAGCTGGGAAAGAAACTCATTATTCAGGCAAAAAACAGACATCAGCATACCCTGATCTCATTTGTGCCATTCCCTGTCAAGCTGTAATTTGTCTTTTCCTATCTTCATTATCAGCAGGGACTTATTTCTATGCTGGAGGTTTTCCTATTCCTTGTGGAGCTGGATGCTTTCTTCTCCAGCTTTTGGCATAAGTATATTTGAAATTTGCAAGGGGGACTTCCAAACTAGTTTTAAAATTCTGTCTTGTTGGAAATCCCTGGGAATGTGCCTCTAACAAAGGAGTTCAGATACAGCCACCACAAGGAGCACAAAGGAAAAAGGAAATATTTGGACATCCTGCCTAGCAAAAATCCTAGCAGTAATCCAACAGAATCTGTAGAGGTGGTCCTCAAGCTCCCATACACTTCTTACACTTCTCAGGTGGATTTTATGGTTCTGTGATAAATCTCTCTGCTAACATGATCATCATGTTACATAAATGAAGAATTTAAATTACAAGAATAGTTCTACTAAAAAGAACATATCCTGATCAAGTTGGTTCTTGATCCAAAATTATTTTCTATCCTTCTGCAGATTTTTAGCATGATGAAGCATCAGCAGGTGTGTGATTAACATCCCTCATCCATTTTGACAAAAATATGCATGCCCTCTAAAATGTTTTTCTCCATTGGATTTGCTGTTTGACAGAATTCAAGGCCAACTGCAAGTACAATGTCTTGAACAATATCATGTACTCCTACTCTTTTCCTAAAAGCAATCCCTCAAAATATCATATTAACAATATAGTATTACTTTGTCAAAGGATGTTGAAACAAGAAAAGACTCATTTTCACATAGTTCACATGCAGAAATGTGATGCATTAATTTCATGTATACACACAAATATGTGAACACACATACTTACAAATATAAATAATGACATGCCTCATAAGATTGTCTGCAATTGCCTCATATTCTGGAGTCAGAGTCCAGCAGCAGAGAGATTAAAATAAGATTGAGACAAAAAAGGTGCTAAAGTGATGTTTTTCTTGTACCTATACTTCAATTAACAATTGACATCAACATACTCCAGTTCATACCACACTTCAGTTGCACAATCATTAAATCAACAGTGCTGTTATAAGATCCTGGGGTTTTTTTTCCTTTTACAAACATTTAAAGTAAACATATAAGCATATAAATATTAAAAAATACAAATTTACAACTTGAAAGTCTGATGAGAATGTTTTGCTGACTTTGGGAACATGTGACTGAACAAAGTCAGAGAGCAGAAGCCAGGCTGTGAAAGGTAGTGCTTTTTGGTGGAACATCTCTCAGCTAACTGAATACACTATCAGATAAAAGAAACTAGCAGGATTATGCTTTGTCATGTCTAAGATTAAACCTACTTAATACACTTCCTTCTGAAAGCAGATATTACAGCTAAAACCTTTAAGAAGGTAGACTGCTTAAATATTTAATATTTCATGTGTTTTGCATAGAGCAATCCATGCAAGTTCTCCAAGTTCCAGTAAGAACTTTGTCAGTTTAATTTTAAACAAACTACAAAAAACAAACAAACAAACAAACAAAAACCTTGTAACAAAAAACTGAGCATGTTTGCTTTAATCACACTTTCATCTCTTTGGGGGAAGAGCTGTTAAAGGAAGAAATTACATTTTATTTTTGATGGGATCAAAGGGGGAAAAATAAGTGCCCAAACCACTATTTATAGCTTATTACCTATCACAAGTTACAAGCTGTTACTTTCATCATAATATATTTGCAAAGACCAATCTGACAAAATTTTGTTTAATAAAGATAGTAATAATTGATTCTAATAATGCAAATAAAAATACTTAATATTTTATTTATATTATAAAATACTATAAAATATATTCTGATTATCCTAAGTTTGAGTTTGAATTTTACTATATGTGGTTGTATACATTATATACCTATATTTAAATGCAAACACATATATATGTAATTATATGGATAGAATTGCAGAGTTTGAAATGAAAGAAACCTATTTACTTGCTCAGTCCAGAACTTCCAAATGATAATTACACCATGGAATCTCTTACAAATTCCTTATAATGTTTCTGGGGTGTGATAAAAAGAAATGGGGTGGGGAGGAAGTAAGGGAGGGAATCAAAACAGTTTCAAAAACCTAAAAATTTCTGCTCTAATAGTTGCCTAGTTGGCAACTTTGAGGATACTACAGAAGGGAGGGAAGTATTCTGAAAACATTTGATAAACATGGCATTTGAGAGACATTCAGAAGTGTTCTAAGTTGCAAACTTTCACTTTTAAAAATGCCTCACATCTCAATGTTCATATCTGGATCCAGAGTCAAATAAAACCTCCAGAAGCTGGGTGGATTTGTAGTTTCACAAGGAAATAAACACTCACTGGGCACATCAGTTCCAGACTGATCCAGAGACCAGGAGACATTACAGTAGATGGTTTTGTTTCAGAATCAAATAATTCATAATAGAAAATAAAAACCATTTTTTTTACACTGAATGGTTTTGAAACAAATCACTGCTTCTTTGTCAAAGCCCTGCATTGAATTAAAAATGGAAAAATCCATCAGAAACTACAGTAATATTTTTTGCAAATGACAGTAGATTAAAAAAGTAACATAATTTTTATATGTGGAAGTTTCCTTCAAAATGTATTCTGAAGAGTTAAAACTCCATTTGCTTTTGGAAAAATAATAGTATTTATGGATGTATATTACTGATATTTTTATCTAAGACAGTAAAGACTGGAAAAAAATCTTTCCAGAGCACATTAAATCTTCCTATAATCTTGTAGTGAAAAGTGTTCAATGCCAGAAAAATAGTTCTAAGGGTACAATCAAAATCATTGACCAACTTGGAATTAATAACAGGAATTATTATCTGGAATAAAAGATTTATAGAGGTTTTGTTGCTTTCTGCTGTTTTATGATGATGAACAGAGCATCACTTCTGAAAACACACTTGGAACAATATAAGCAGTCGTGAAACCTCATTGAGCAAAAATTTAAGCCTGACCTTCTCTGCAAGGAAGAAATGTCTCCCATGTCCATGTGTTCAGAGCTCCTTTTTAATCTTCTTTATCCCTTTTTTACCCCCATACTTCTTCAAACACCTATCTGTTCTCTTCCAGCACTTTTAACAACTGAAGGTCTTTTTCCCTGTAACTCTTAGGCCTGCTGGCAGTCTCAATGAGTTAAGTTTATTTTTGAATGCAAAATTTAGCCACACTGCTTTTATTTACAACTAATTATTCCTTAATAATATGCAGATGAACTTAATGAACTCATGCAGATATTACTGAATCATTCTAGTATTCCTGCAAGGAGCAACAGAAAAGGCTTAAATCACTAAGCTGGAGATATATATGTATGGCAGCAAGAATCAATTATTTATATTCCACTTAAGAAACATTTAACCATTCGTTCATTCTGAGAATACAGGCTAGTGCTTGAAGCAATAAACTACATTATAGGAAGGAATAGTTCAGAGCCCCTCAGGCAGAGAGAACAGAACTATTTGGGGATCTCCCATCCCCAAATGTGCTCAGGGCTCTCCACAGGGGAAACCCTCAGCCATGTCAGAGACTGGAATCACAACCTTTTGCTGATGAGTTCTTCCAAGTGTTTGCCTTTTTAGAGAAAAAATATTTCTAAAGTTAACTTGGAATTTGATTCTAACCAAAACAGTTCTGATTTTACATTTGTTTGGGACAAAGAAGGGTTAAATTTGATATTTTCATGGATCTTTTGATGATCTTTTCACTTTTAATACAGATCCAACCAAACCAGCCAACAGTGGGAGGGCAGTGCCTTTGAGTTTTACTTGCAATAAATCATAATCATAAACACAGAATGTCTCCCGGACTGCCAGGACAGCTCTGCAAAGTCAGAGGCAGCTTCTCGGGGCTGTGGCACGGACCAGAGCGGGCAGAACACGGCTTTGACTCCACCATGTGGCCTCACACCGACACAGACGGATCACCAGCAAATTAAACTCTCAGAACCTGCATAAACCTCCCTCATTTCAGCGAAGAGAAACATGGTAATTCACTGAAATACTGTAATACAGTTTGTACTTGAACCACAGCTACAGAGGATAACGATTATGTTAATAACCAAGACAGCAACATATTTTTTACTGAAGATAAATTTCTGCTTCCATAATGGTCTCCGCAGAAAAAAATAAATTGTTGTGCAATTCAACTATTTTTCCATCTTTTAAACAGGTCTTCACAATTTTGGGGGATTCTTCATATTATAGCATATCTTTTTTTTTCCCCCCAGGTTTCCATTTGATACTTCAAAATAATATCCTGGTTGCCTATGTAAAATTACCTGGCGGTTCAAATACAGCCCACAAGAAATCAGTTGGACCAATTCTGTCCTAATCAACAGCTGCTTCTGTCTTCATGGGGAAATGGAGATTAAAGGCTACAGACAACAGAGCAAAAAGTGGTGAGTGGAAGGGCACAGAGGGTGAGACAGTAAGGGCCACAATCACAAGAAGAAAGCAGGATGATCAGGAACCTATCTCATATGCCAGAAAAACAAACAATGCAGGAAAAACCCAAACATTTGTATGCAGATGTAGAGCAATGACATGATGGGAATCACAGAGACACTGAGTCAGCACAAAGCTGGAGTGCTGCTTGGGTAAGGGTTCTTCAGAAAGATCAGTCAGGGAGGATGAGTGGGAAAAATATATTCTGTGTGAAACAGTGGCTCAGACGCAGAATTCTTTGGGATGAGAGGCATGACTGTCCATAGACAATGAGTCAAAATCTGATCCAGGAAATCAACTAACAGAACATCTTGGTGGGCATCTACTACAGATCACCATATCAAGAACCAGAATGGCTTTTTAAATTTTGATTTATTTATTATTTCTTTTTCAGTGCCTTAATGCTCATGGGAGCTTCGAACCATATGGATATTGTGTTGGCTACAAGTAACATTAGATATTTCTAGTTTGTGCTGGGGACTGCTTTTCTACAAAGGTGCAGACCAGACTAATAAAAGCAGGATGTTTACAAACACATAACCAGTCAAGGATTAAACAATCTGACAATTTTGGCTGCAATGATTATCCATGAGATGGTGGAGTAGTCCCAGCTGGAAGATCTTGAGGGCAGCAAGGAAGACAAGTACTAGAATAAATATGTCAGTTCAGAGTACATTTTTCCTTGTTCAGAGGACACAAAAGCAGGAAGGTTTCTGTGAGTACCAAATCACCAAAAGCTCAGGAGAGTTGGTTGAAGCTTAAAGACAATGTATTTCCTCAAAGCATAAGTAAAATAAGATCCATCCCAGTATTCAGGAAATCAAGCAGATGATGAGATTGCCTCAACTGGAAACTCATGTCTGAGTTCAAACCCAAAGGGAGGGAATGGAGGGAACAGTAATGACAGAGACAGAAAAGGCTGACAGAGTAAAAATCCTCTGCCACAGACTTCTGGCAAAGTCTGTTTTTCTAGGGAAGATTATATAACAACCAGAAGGATTTCTTCAATAGCCCTCCCAAGCTAGTCACTAAGTTCCCTAAGGTATGCCTGCCTGTCCTACCAAGAATATTCTTTTAGGTATGGAGAAAGCCTTCACTAACCCCTGAGTGATCTGCAGACACTTTTCTCTCCAGTGAAATGTTCATTGTATTTGCAAAACACTTTATCTGTGAAACACTGCATACATTGTTCACTGTATTTACAAAACCCTCCGCTAACTAGGATTACTAAACAAAAAGCACACTTTGCAATTTGCTTTGTTAGTGTTCATGGAAGTTATGTGATGCTACCATGAAGGTTTTATAAAACTTAAAGGCCTGGCTTCATAAAAATACTTGTACAACAAATAAACCCTCTTTTTCTTGGTGAGGTGGTGGGTTGGATTTTTAAAGCAAGGTCCCAGTACTAATTCTAAAAGCCAGCATGAAAATAATTATTGCTATGGGCAACAACAAACATTTTTGGTAGCAGGCATGCTGCTTTGTGTATGTGGGAAGACAGTCATAAAACCGAGATTATGTAAATTTAATAAAATCAAGGGTCTTCTGTTTACTTGAGCTTTAACATCATCAATACTACATTGGAAATATTTAGCCATTCTTGAACTCATACTCCAGTACAAGAGATTCTTATTTTCACATTTTAACAATATGAGGAGTATGTTCTTTCTTAATAAAGTAGGAAGATTAATTCCCTCTACTTCTTTTTTGCTTCTCAATTTGTGCCATATTGATACTATGAACATACATAAAATCATATGAAGCACATGCCTCAAACCAGACCTTTTAAATTTTGCAAGGATTACTTTTAGGAGTATCATAAACCTCTTAGACAGCAAAAGTGAAGGTTATAACTAGGAACTACTTCTTCTCAGTTTGCTCAAATATTTGCTTCTTGAGAAAATAGCATATACAGTTACAAATGAGAGTACCAATTAGTACTGGAGGTTTTTTCTTTTTCCTTTCTTGCAGCACATATATGATTTTCTTATTTTCACTTGTGGTTCTAATTTTAAAGCAGACAGATAGGCTAAATATTAAAGCTAACTTGTACAAAAGCCAGCTAAAGTCACAACTGGGAAAGAAGTGAAAGCAAATAAGTAATCATAGATACTGACAAGGAGAACAATATTTTGGTTCCTTATTTTAATTGCTCACAGAAAACTCATCATTACTGCTTTCATCAAAGACCACATGGTATGAGAGATCCCAAACTGTAAGAACAGCGTCCCTCTGCTTTAGTTTTAATTTAGCCACTTATAAAAAAATTATCTCAGCATTTGGGTCTTGCGATGTTTTCCAGACTGTTGCTCAAAGCTCTTTTTTGCCTAGTTAATTAGAGCTTAGTCCAGAGCAGGCGAAAGGAGAGAAGGAGACCAGCACTGCCCTCCAGGACAACGAGCAGCACCAGCTGTCACACAAGCTGCTGGCTCTTGGCTCTCCAATTGCTCATGCAGAAGGAGAGTGCTGTGTTTTCCTTCACTGCTCCTCTCAACAGGGCAGTGTCATCAACTCCTTTCCTTCCCTGCCATGATGAATCTTCAGCCTGTGCTGCCACCTGCTCCAGTTCTTAATAATTATCCTGCTCACAGCGCATCGGCTCCATTGTGCTTTCACCCCAAGTTGGGCTGAGGGCCTGGATTTCTGTTGTGACTTCAGCTGGCTTTTGTATGAGTTAGCTTTAATATTTACCCTGTGCAGAAAACAAGACCTGCTCTGGAAGCCCCAGAAGAGTTGTCTCTGCATGCCTGCACTCCAGTACCCTGAACTCAGCTTAATGCCCCATTTCAAGTCCCTTCCAAGCCACCACTTCCACCACTTCTAACCAAGGGCTGCAAGCAGGCAAAGAAGTGTTCTATTTGCAAAACAATGAAACAAAATAAAAGTTCCACCAACCATGTCTAAGGAGGGAAAAAATATGTTAGAGTAGAAAAAAAAACGGAAACAAAAACACTCCGGCTAGTCTTTTTAACATGCTCTTAATGGAATGGCAATGCAGGCTTATGTTTGCTATTTGTGACAAAAAAGAATAACTTTATAGGGAATTGCTCTTCCATTATAACTTTGAAAAAACAGCCAAGTAGAAATATATTTCCCTGCAGAGCTGTATCAAACATTTATGCTTTTACAGCTTTGCTCTTGTCAAACAACACAGAGCCACATTCCCAAGTTCTGCTTGATGGAGAAAAGCATGCTGTATATATTGGCCCCAACACAAAAAATTAATGATATCACTGTAATTAACAAAACAGTCACTAAAATCAAATGTTAAATGGCTGCAATTTAACATGACCACATTAATAACTCTGCATTTATTCAATTCCTTTAGTATGGGACTCTGTGAGAAATTTAATGATGTAGACCATAGTAATCAAATAGACAAGTGCAGAAAAATGACACATTTCTCTAAGCAGTCACTTTCTCAGTCTAAGATTTTTTGTAGTAGAGTCAGTACAGATTGAAAACGCTCTTTTTAGAGTTTCTACTTCTCAACTGAACAAATGTTAGTGTTTATCAAAACAGAAGAAATATAATGATACAGTTTAACTAGAAAGATAAAATATTTCAGAGCAGTAATGCTGATACATTGAAGACATCATAAATAAAATTACCTATTTTTCTCTTTTACCCTCTTTTACCATTGACAAAACCACTTGGAGATTTGGGGATTTAGCTGGCTTGTGAAAAGCTAAAATTTCCCTCTGGTGCATTCATGAAAAGAGTATTTCTTTCTAAATGGGTAATCTTCTTGAGTTTCTGCCACTTTTCTGCATTCCTATCAGTTACCAAGTCACTAATGCTATTTCAATGCTCATCATGTTGCAGATGAGCCCAGCAATAGCTGCTGAGTAATTTCTCGTGCCTAATGTTCACACCCCTGGAGGTGTCACAGCATTGGGAATTATGTCAAGCAGGATTTCCAGAAGGAAGAAGTCAGGTCCAGGACAGGGCAAGGCAGCAGCAAGGCTGAGAGCACCACAGGTAAGCATGCAGCTGACAGCCAGGAGAAGGGAGGAAGGCCCCAGCAGTCTCCCTGGCCAGCAGGGTAGGTTTCTCTCACCCTGAGCTGTCCAGGAGGCCAAGTGAGTGACTGCAGCCTGGATCACAGGCTATAAGCCTTAATTGCCCCAGGCAGCTGACACAGACTAGTTCAAAGGAGAAAAACTCCAACCTTTCTCTACTACTGTGCATATTCCTTTGGCTTGCTGAGGCCTGGCTAGAGCACTCATTTACCCTGGCCCTGCACGTGTACATAGTAGTGAATACTGTCCCTTCTGTTAGGTTTTTCCACAAACAAATATGACTTGGAAGCCTGGATTCAAATTTGCTTTTCTGTACACTTGTAGCCAAGAAGATAACATAACCCAGAAGCTGCCTGTGGGAAGGATAACACTGTCATGGCCAGAAAAAATGGGCAAGACCATTTCCCACCTTCATAGAAACAAATAGCAGTGATCCAGAACCTCTTCTTGGTCTCTTTCTCTATTTCTGAGACACAGCCAAGAATCTGAGCCAAAGTTTAAGATACAGTAAATTCCAGTTATGTTTAGTTAATGAAGCTTTGTTCATTTTTTATAACTTTTACACAGAAGGATGTGCCAATGATATAGCTCATGAAGAAGGAATAAGAGATGCTGCCAGTTCCTTAGAAGTGCTGCATACAGAAGATCACTGTAAAGACCTCACTTGGCTACAATTATACTTAAATCATCACAAAAAGGAAGTGTGAGATCAGAAGGCTTAGTCCCTAAACTCTGCTGAAGAAAACTGAGTTGCCAGTATGACCATTAGCAATTACATGGCTTTAGATCAATAGGCAGCCTTGGTTGTCTGATCACTGGCAATGTTTAGTGAAGCAAACCAAATTCAGGCACGAACATCCAAAATACAGGGAATAGACCCTACTCATACTACACTAGTGGAGCTTGCTACCAAATTCAGTGGAAGCAGAAGGCAGCCTAACAGGGGCAACAGTTAGAATATTTGCCTTTTGTTTCTCTGCAATCAAAAGTTACTTAAAAATATATTATCCTGCCTTGGATTTTAATTTTTTCATGCAATTTTTCAAGAAATTATAGGGGCTAATAGTATTTTTTCCTGAAAACTCCTATTTGATTTTCATTATATCCATTATAGAATAATCCTGTGAACATTGAGATCAGTAATTTGGTGGGTTTATCTACAACAGTATATTTAATATGGTCTAATCTTTCTGCAACCCAACTATATCATTGAGAGGTTGTGATTTCACCAGGGCAGACACTCTATGAAGTGCCTTCAGACAAGACTTCCAAAATGTGTTATCACAACAAAGACAAATCACTGCCAGTAAGATATTTGCTTAAATTACACTTTAGCTTGATGGCTAAAAACCATGAAAATATTGTTATAATATTTTATGACAAGTTCTGCATTTAATTGAATTTAAAAAAATAAATTGTAAACTAAGGTTCTATCATATAGTGAGCTAAGGATGAAAACTTCAGGCTACCTCCTAAAAAAACCCCAAACATTTGTAGGCATCATGATCCATCATGTCTGCACAAGTGCAGGAATTACTTTAATGTCTCTAACAGAAGGGCAATTTGAAGGGAATTGGGTTTGAGTACTCCTCTTCCATTAGAGCCCAGCATGAAGTTTAACTTTTATCCAATGTCTGATCTGTTTTAATGCTGAATGGTTCATGATGCAGCATAATTTTATGTTGGGAAAGCAGGACCCTTTTTTATTGCTCTGACTTGATAACTTAGGCAAAGGATAATTTGAGTGGGTTTGTTGTTTATAATTTTGGGTTTTTTCCCTTGGTATTCTAAATGAAAATCTGTTCTGAATAATTTGAATCTAGGAAGTATTTAATTTTAAATACTGAGCATTAATGCATAGTTTTTAAACTAGTTATCCTTGTGCACTACAAAGTGCCCATGCGGTATTGTCTTTCTTTGGGATCATTGATATTCAAAACTGTATTTGCAAGCTGGACCTGAAAACAGACTGTATTCTGCATTTTTACATATAAAAAAGAAATCTGTCTATTATGCTGGATTCACAGATTTGCACAGTTTAGGAATGCAGAGCAAGAACATGAAAGCATCTTTACAGGAAAGCAAGATATTTCTCAACTGGTAGCTATCATATCCTAGATCCATGGCTTTAAAGTGATGCCAGCCCTATCCTATATACTGCTTCGGAATAAAATGTTTTCCATAGGCTTTTTTTCATTGCAATACTAATTCAATAGCAAAAGTGACTTAGCTCTACAACTGCTTTCCAGCTGCAGCATTCATATTCCCAGAATAAATTGTAGCAAGTAGTTTTGAACTGACTTCATTCTTTCAAGGACCTCATCTTGCTGCACGTGCACAAATATTTTTTTTTAAAACCTCTAGGTCAAGAGGTTAATTATGCAAGACATTAATTGGTAAAATCATTAAAATATAATGCTACTCAATAGTTGGAAAAAGTGCTTGCCAATCTCTCCAGTCCAAAGGGCTAGATATGGCAGGGTGAGATTCAGCTTGTGTACACCAGCTGTATCAACAAAACCACACAGACTTCCTAAAATGGAAAGGAATAAATACCTTCAGAAGATGATTCTTTCTATTTGCATTTATAGCAGAAACATAGACTTTAGGGAGCTAAAAATGGATCAGAGTCATCTCATTAACAAGTAGATGACAGTACTGGAATTATGCAGTCACAACTTCAATTTACCTAAAAATTCACTCTTTGTCTCTCCTCTGTGTACAAAAATATCTATAATGGAATATCCCTGGAAAATTGATTATATTATTTTCTCATTAGGATCTAGACCATTACAGACACTTCTTTCCTTCCCTAAACAGAACAATTCTACAACATTTTATTACCTGCACAGGTTTGTATTCTGGATCATGTGAAGTGTGAGGCAGCACCATTTTTGCTTGAAGTAATTTTGTTGCTGGGTAGAGGTCCTTTTTGAATTTACAGAAAAAATCTGACATTCACTACATTCACACAGAGATGAAGGCATGACCAGGAGAACAAATTTTCTGACAGTCCATTTTTCAGAGAGAGGCAGGTTTTTCTGGAGACATCGAGTACAACATGCTCACCAAATGAGCCCAAAGTCTTCCTTTCCCACTGACCTGCCCATCCCCCACATGCTTCTGCTGCTGTGGACAGCCTCTGAGGATGAAGATGATATCAGCACCTTTCCAAGAACCCTTCCAATGCCTGTAAATGCAATGGCATTACCAAGGCCGATGCACTTACAGAGTGTTCCTGAGACTTCTTAAACAGCTCCCAAGATCAGCTAGCACAGTAAAAACCCACATGAAGAGGTTAAATTAAAGGCAGCATTCTTTCATTTCTCACTGCTGACTGAGGAATAGTTAATATTTAACCAATGCTAGAAGAGATAGAGGAAAACTCAGGCAATATTTTCTCTCAGCACCTTGCATAAACAGGTCAATCTCCAAGACAGTCTGAATTTATTTGTAGAGCAAAGCAGCATCATTGCTTGCTTACTCACACCAAGATGGACATTTTAATCTAGCATTTTGCAATCCTTGCAGGATGCACTTATTCTATCTGCTGGTTCAAAGCCATCACCAGATAGTTGTTTTGCATATACACAGGGGTGGTTTTTTTTGCTGGAAATGGAAACTCCTTGCTCACCTGCAAAGGGATGAAGAAAAATAACAGATTCATTTCCTTTTGCAAAACATTGACAAATATTTTTAATCAAAGCTTTTCCTCAGTTAATATAACATTTCCAGCTTCTTCTAGTATAAATTCTAGTATAAAAACATCTATGGATATTTGCTCCTTCTTCCTAGGGTGCTTCTGTGCATGCAGCAGTTAACCTAAAGATGAATAAGCCCCATACAAAGCCTTAAAAATTACAAGATTATTTCTATACTATACAAGTTCTGTTTCTATACAGAAATGATGTCTAAAGTATTGCATGGCAAAAGCACAGAACTACCTGATCTTCACTATGGTTAGGTCAATTGTTACATGTAGGAAGTTTTCTCAGGGTACATTGCAAGGGACAGAGACCATTGCTTCACGCTTGTCTTGAAGTCACCTGTTGTCTTGCTAGGACTGCTGTTGGCCAGGTACTGATTTCTCTGGCAGGAGTAATTTGGGTGTCGAACTACCAGTAAAAGAGATGTTAAGGGACTATTGTTAAAGGCTGTGTTAATACTAACAAAGAACACACACTAATGCCTATCCATCTTCTGGCCTTTAAAATAAACAATGTGGGATGGCCTTTGCTGAGATATTTCTCTAAGTCCAAAGCATTCACATTTTGCTATTGGAAATGATCTCCAGACTCTATGCACTTAATGCACTCAAACCAAGGTTCAGGGTTCAACGGCTGGATGATCTGTCTGGATCAAACCTGGGGTGAGGAGTCTGCCAATAATTAACTGTATAAGCAATTAAGGCTCTTGTTTGTCCTTTGGCTTGCTGGTTCACCACTATTTAGCCCAGGCAAACTGGGCAGAACCATGGCCTTTTGAAATCAGTCTGAGAAGCCTAGCAGGCTTGTGTTACACACGCAACACATGGAGTTTCATATCTGGTAGGATATGCAAGGTAAATTAATGCTCATTGTGAAGAGTCAAAGTCTTGTTTAGTTCCAGTGTAGTATTTGTCTGGACTGCTTTTGTCTCCTTGGAAACAGATATATTCTTCCTCACTTTTGATCTAAAGGCCACACAGTTACCAAAGACATTACTTACTTAGAGGAGAATTGAAACACACATTTGAACAAGTTATCAAAGTGTCACAACTATCATTCCATTTCTTCAGCACCTATTTCAAAACTACGGTGCAGATGCACAGAAGTAGACACAAATCAGCCATGTATTAAACAAAAATCCCATCTATTTCACACAGTTAGAACCCTCTTTGATGGTTCTCCAGTTCCTGCAGCAGTGGTTATCCACTGCTGATGGCTTCAGACAGGACTGTGAGCTTTCTACCAGTGTGTAGCAGAAGAAGAAAATAGGAATGTCCAAGCTGTTCAAGGTCAGAAGTCTGCACTGTTTTATACAGTTCTCAAAGACAGACCACTCTGTCCTCACAACTTAGCCTGAAACACCTTCTGTGATTGCTGAGAAATTCCCTGAGCAAAAAACCCTCTCACAGCAGCTTTCCCTTTGCTCAGTGTTTGCTAACACTCATTTGAATGTGAAGTGACTATTCAGTTCTACTATGTTTACAACTCTTATGATTTTTTATTTATGAGCTTTCATACAAACAGGCTTTTTGTTCACACAAATGCTTGCTGAAGGGCTATTTTTCATGTGAATACCTGCACTCAAAAAGAAACAAAGGTATTGTCTCAGAGCAAAAGCAGTTGCTACCCGTTGCTATTTTTTGCTTCTTACTCACATATTCTAAAAGCTGCCATCATGCATTTTACAAAACGATATCTGGAAATTAGATGGCCAGTCACATGCAAAACCAAAATGACAGTGGATTCTGGCACTTCTGCTTTACTTTCTAAGCAATATATCATGACCAGCTCTGTTGACTACAGTGGAACAATTCAAAATAAGGAATTACTCCACCAGGTAAAGCCACAGAATCTATCCCAAACCAGAAAATACCTGTAAACTGCATGCAAACAGCAACAACTCATTCTCTGTAGAAAATACATGAGGACAGGGGAGTTTGGAGGTTTTGGAGTCTGTGGTTTTCATTTGAGTTTTTTTTCCCCAGAATGTTAGTCTCATTTTCTAAGTGTTTTCTATGTAGCAGCAAAGCTTTGTACATTCACAAAAAAATCCATCTGCCATAAATAACATCACAAGCTCTGATATCTTTCCTTTTTTTTCCCCAAGGGACAACAATCCTTAAAACACCAATGTCACCTTCTGCCATACTTAAAGTTTGCATGAAACTAAAAGCATGTTGTTGTTAAACAAAGAATGCAAGTGAGTAAATGACAGGATTTGAGAAGTAACCTGTTGAAATAATCTCATTCCATGGTGAAAGACATCCCGAGTCTGATTAGTAGAGCATCTGCAACCCCTTACTTCAGCATTTGTTCCCTACACATCTCCACTTCAAAGGCTCCAAACTGCTTTTTCTTACAGACCAAATAGTTTGCATATAAAAAGATAGGACAAGGAAAAATCAGTTTTGCACTTTGAGGATATTTTTCACTTTATAACTTGGAGTCAAGTATGAGACTATTCCCCCCTGCAGCCCCCCAAAGACTCAAGGCTAGCTCAGATTCCCCACAGGGCCCAGGGGGGAGATATCTCAGATAAAGGACCGGATTACCAGAAGAGGCTCCCTCCGTGATGTTAGAAGATCTTTATTCGTGGGGGATCCACGTGGAGAGAGAGAGTCTAGGAAATGCAGGGACTTAAATAGGCCTTATCTCTGGTGGGCTGTCTGGCCCAGGGCCAATGGGATAGGGGAAAGGGGTAAAGGTCAGAGGGATATCTCGGCCTTCCGTATCCTGGGGTAAGGGGGAAGCACCTTCTTGGGGAACCACAACACAAGTAAATCAAATTTTATTTACAATCTTGTTTTTCTGTTTCCAGAGAAGAAAATTTTAAACTCCTTTTCTCAGTGCCTGCCTTCCTGTCCCGTAGCCTTCTGGTCCTTTTGTAGCCTCCCTTTCCAGTCCTATTCACTTCCAGCTGGTCCTGCTTGCACCCAGTGAGCAGACAGTGACTGCACATGAGGAGCTACATCTATGGATCCCTACAGCTCGAGAATATGTTCTGTCATTTCGTCCCATACACATTTCCTGTGCTTTCCTTTCTCAATACTCAGTGGAGTGAGTCACTTCACAAGACACTTCCTGCTCTTCCTCCCAGCTGAGTATGCCTGTGCTCCCCATCCTGCAACTCTCCTACACCCAGACCTGTCTGATGAGGGCACCTTACAATGGGATATACCCTGTCAAGACATAAGATTATGAGATGATTTCAACACAGTCACAAAAGCATGGAAAATTAGGAAGAGTATGAGTTTTGCTGATCTCTCTAAAAATTGTAAAATATCATCAGTTTTAAAAGCTATGCTTTATCACATTCCCCACATTATCATATTTAAATGGATGGACATGTCTCTGTTTGATACAGAAGATTAAGTTTAATTATTGTTTTGTGCTACAAAAAACGTTGGGCAGTGGACATTCGATAGGTGCAAGTATGGTACTAAATTTCAGCTTTCTAAAAGCATAACTTTAGCCCCCTGCAGTTGCCAGATAACATTTCTGAAGTTGTGGAGATATTAAAAGGGTGGCAGTTCATTCTGAAGCCATTTATATTTTGTCAGACTGTTAACAAGATTTGTGTTATCTGTACTATGCAACAGTAAGGCTGCTGCAGAATCCATAATAACTTCCTACTATGCATGCCAAATTGCTGGTGCAATTGGCAAAGAGAGGAAGGGAATCAGAAGATTATATTGGTAACAGCCTACATGAGTTTAGAGCCAAGTTACCCAGCCCTCTTTGTGCTATTGCTTGATTAAATTCATACTACATCATTAACCCATCAAATATTCAAATTATCACAAACTTCAATATTGCACTAAATTCTTGGAGTTAACAGAAGTCAAAGTACATGTACTTCTGATTCCAAACATGAAATTTTACTTTTTATGTATTTAGCACACTTTGATCTACATATATTTAACAAACAATTCCTTGAACAACAATAAAAATATATTAAAAATTACAGTCTACTACTACTACTGTCTATACCTACACATGCACTGGTTTATATAGTGTCATCTCAAAAATAACTTTTAGCCATTCTTCTCTTGCTCCTTTGTCTCCAATATAGCTTCTGAAACACTTCATTTGTCACCACCTTCCACTGTCTGCAGTCATTATTTGAAGTGTTAAGTGCATCACAGTGAGACCCGTCAGAGGGTGATAATATATCAACAGGGAGGGAATATATTGATAGTCAGAGAAATTGAAACTTGAAACTTAAGGCTAAATAGAACTGACAAGCCATTGCTAACATTATTTAACTCTTTTTGAAACAGGGATTTTGTGAAGCTGAAATCCTGACACTGAGCGCTATCACCGTAAAGGCACTTACAGAAATGTTGTGTTTCTTATCCATCTTGTGCTTTCAATGTGCCATCTTTTAGGATTTTAAAAGCCATGCTAAATATGGTTTAGGATACTCAGCACTTTTCAAAATTTGTCTCAAAGAAGGGGAGTTAAAAACTTTACATGCTAACTTTCCAATTTAATGGCACAAACTTAGCTAACCAAGAAGGGGTGGCAGGCACAGAACATAACATACGTACAAAGAAATTTTCCAGAATGAAATGTAACAGTCAGATTATGCATGGGGATTTAATTTAAAATTCTTAAGACAAAAAACAAGGTGATCTGAGTTGAAGGATGACAGTTACTAACTTAGAGGTAAGACTACACTTCTGAATGTGAAGGCCATCAATCACTTCTAGACATCCTATCCCAAACAAAGGAGACAATGCTGAGCTACAGCTAATTAGGAATTTTTACCTCCAAACCACCAAATGGTGTGATATCTCCAAAAGCACTGAAAGCAATGCCAGATCAACAGCACTCATACCTGTGCTGAGCAGATTTAATAGCTTGGAATTCATTCTAGATAGATTGTATCATTAGCATAAACATGACTTGCAGCCAAGACAGGGAGAGAGAGGCACTGTGTCACAGCTGCACACAGGCTAGAAGAGCCTCTCAGAGACACAGCTACCTTTGTGGTAGAGAGGTGACAGTCAAATTATATAACCTGAAGGAGAGCATCCTGACCACACCAGGTCCTACTGCTGTGCTCTTCAGAATGTCAGTCATTGCCATCTACTGGTTTGTAGTTAGAGTTTCCACATAGACTACAAGTTTATCAAAAGCAACTCCTTCACTGCCAACCTGATCACCAGTCTCATCAGAGCCTCAGTGTTCCTGAGGATCAGATTTTTATACATTGAGCATGCACAGAAATGACCAAGAATCATCATTGCTCTTCCCTGTATCTGCCATGCCTGACTTCCACTAGCTTAAGACCCCCATCTGAATTTCTAACAACTGCTCCTAAGGAAGCATTTCAAGCTTTTGGAGGTTTGCAACATACAGATCAACAACAAAAATCAGATTTGGGTTTGCAACAAAACAATCACTTGGGACACTAGATTATAGATGGGCTATTTGTTAATTCCCAGTTTCACATAGAAGACATTCAAAACAAACTTTTTAAGAAGGTTTTTTAAAACACGGTATTGACATTCACTGTGCTAAAGAGAATGCAGATGTTAAAAAAAAAGGTTTTCCTAGCATTTAAAAAGTATGTCATATGTTCCAAAGCCCAGCAACCACACTCTCATATATACATAAAGAAGGATTTTTCTAATAAAACCCCAACATATTGCCTCAAAATCTAACTAGAAACAATTTAGTATATGTCTATATCACCACTCAATATGACACTGCCACTGTGACATTTGAAGATTTAGTAGAAGTAAGTACATTCTATAATTATTGTTGACTTTCTGAATACTGCCTTGATCAAAATCTTGATTTGAATTATTTATTGAACACAGTGAATAGCCCAATGTCAATGCTAAATGAAGATTCTGTTTTTAGACTGTGGTCAAGTCCTCATTTTACAACTCAGATTAGAGTTATAAGTTCCTATAAATGCCTTTAGATGAACATACCATAGCATGCTTAACCCAAAGGTCCTTGTTCTTTTTAAAGCTGTAAGTATGTCTAAGCTCTTGTTTCAGCAACCTGGATTGATGTAGTTGTACTGGAGTTACCTAGAAGTTTTCACATGCTGCAAAATACCTGTGGGAGGTCTTTTTTCTTTCCCTGGCAAAAGGCTAGACAAAGTTTCAAAGAAAAACATTCTTCCTACCCATCTTTAATTCACACTAAAAGTTTAGAACCTAAATCATTAATTTTTTTCCTCTGGTAGTCTTCATTTGTATGAATCTTAGATTACTTTAAAATTTCTGATCTGCTTAAGAAAATTGTATTTTGAATTTAAAGTCACTAGGAAGTTTTTAGTTATTTCACTCTTCTGGTACAGCTGTAGAAGTAGAACTTAGTTTCTCACAACAGTTAGTTATGTTAATATAAAGTATATAGTAATTTAAAGGTAAAAGTGCCTAAACCAATGAACTGTGGATGTCACTGGTTAGCTGTGCTAGTAGAAACCATACATAACCTAAACCTAACACTAGCATGCTGCTGAAACTCTCAACCTTCAGTGAAGACCAATTATTTTCATTATTAAGAGGGAAAATATAATTTAAAAAGGGACAAATCCCCCTAGAAGGATTGTGTTAGTCAATATTTTCTTGCACAGGAACCACAGACTTTGAGTAAGATTATTGCAGTGACTTAAAACATATTGATCACAGATCCACCACTTTCTCTGGCATGTGCTAGACTCACAAGGTAAACTAGTGAGGGTGGAGAGTGAAAGTAATTCCAGAAATTTCTAGCTTCTCTTAATTAGCAGAAATGAGATTACTCCCTACCCAACATTAGTACATAGAATTGCTTCCACCATCCAGTAGCCTGCCCACCTTTAAACGCAGCTGCTCAAGAAAACTAACTAGCTTCACCTCAGCAATCTCCCAAAGAACTAGCTCCAATGCCTAACAGATTTACATGGAAGTGTTGGCTTGTCTAGGTGGCCTCTCCAGGTGTTTGTTGCTTTAAATGGTAAGTGGAAATACAGCCATTGTGAATATCTGATTATTTACACACTGAAAGGCAAACTGGAAAGCAATCATGGAAAAGAAGAATTAAGAGGTACAAAATTGACAGTACAAAGTATTAATGAGAGCTCTGGGAAGTTACTAAAGACTGTCAACATCTGTGTTCTGTTATACAGTTTCTGACCAGTAACTCCTGCAAAGACGGTGTGTTGTTGCCCTGCTTAAAGCAGGAGCAAAATTTTACTTGTGATTATCTATCTATCTATCTATCTATCTATCTGTCTATCTATCTATCTATTTCTATGAATACTTAGCTGTCCAGGCTCCAAGCTGGGTTTGGATAGGTCACACTCAAGGCAGAAGCCAGGTCACTATATTAAGCAGTAGCTTTAAGCCTGAGTAAATGAAGTGCTTTTGGAACAGGAGCTCAGGGTGCAGGTCTGTCCATAAAAATCATGTAGAAATTGAATAAATCAGGAGATCTTTATTGATTTCAGGGTAGGCTTTGGATAAAGTTCATACAATAATTCACCGTGTATTTCACAAGGTTTGATCTTCTGTTTTGTTGTGTTTGTAGGTTTTGTTCTGTGAAGGATGCCATTGTCCAAGAAAACCTCATACAGGCTCTAGATGTCTACGTTTTTGACTGGGCATCCAGTACAACAGAAATTTCCCCCTTTAATTAAAGGAGGCTTCTCCGTAGTTTGTAACTGAAAGGTAATTTTTAAAGCTCATGTTTTCAAAAATAAAGAAAAATGTGAATCGTAGTTATCAGTCTTGAATGAAGTCTCCAAAATAAAAAGCACCAATAAATTATCCTTTGCATTTTCTTTAAATTCTGCTAGCAGATATCCTGTAGCTGAGCATGTACAATTACATTTAAATTCCTAATTCCATATCCACATAAGCAGATGATGCTTTCCCATCTAAGAAATCCTGACTTGATTAGTGAGAATGGTGTGATTTTAATGGTGTGTTTTTCAAAGGCATCTTTCAAGGTCACTATTCAAACCCACAGATTCTTCAGGACTGCTGACAATGGCCTGCAAAGAAACTATTCCTAGGGATTTAGATTATATACACTACTTATCATGAAAAGAAGTAGAGGAAGAAAGCTATCACAAATCCCTGCCAGGCCATCTATTCACATGCCTTCAGCAGTCATTTATTACATGTTCTGTGCCTTATCAGGTGCTCATTTGTAAATGACACAGAATGTTGAATGCAGTACTGTGTACACCTTGTGTGTATATTTCCTTGGTCATTCATTAAAGAATAAGATGGATGAAAGTCAATCCATAGACTGTGCTCCTATCTCTTCTTAGCGTTTGTGTTTTGACAGATGAATGAGGCGTAAAAGTTGTGAAGTGGAAGGAACACTCTTTACTAATCCATTAACGTGCAGGGATTATGCCTTCCCCAAGCAAGTGAAATGACAAGTGTGTACTTATTTTACTAAATGACAAGAAATAGAACTGACAAACTGACATAGGACATGTTCCCTCCATGTTTTTTCTACACCAATAAAAGCTGAGTGGACTGGTATATTAACTAAAAATCAGGTTCAATTGCTTTAGGTACTCAAAGTGTACATAATAATCATGTTTATCTTAATCAACAACCTGACGTCTGTGATCATTCTTGATCACTGCAATGCCAGCTTGAATGGCATTCACTGTGAAATGCACATTAAAAAATTGATATTTAGTTGTCTAAAAAAAAAAAAAAACTAAGTAGAAACTGTTGAGAGTGTCAGGGCTAAATTTCCTCCGTTTTGAAAATCTAGCAAATAGACTGACTCTGGTTTGGCAACTTCTCTGCAAATGTGTAATTTAAAAATATAGTTGGGAAATATTTGGATAAAATTTGAAGTAGAAAGTTATTTCATCACAATATTGGCGCTATTACCCAGATTGTAGTATTTTCCAGAACAATTTTAACTGAGAGAGCAAATAGAAATATTTACATCATAGTCATACCAAAAGTTCATGAAAACAAGGAAAAGGTGTGTTTGAGGGGCTAGGAAGGCAAATGCCTTCTGTCTCCTGAAGTATAACTGAAGTCTGCTGCTCAACTCCAACTGAGCAGTCTGTATTTGGAGGAGGAAGGCAGGCTTTTGACAGACAAGTAGCTTTGGCAAGAGAGCTTTGGGGAGGTGGGTGAGAAATGGTGAAGCTGGGAGTAAATCTCCTGCACTGCCTTTACAGCTTTGATCAGGCAAATTTTGCCACCTGTAAAGAAACTCCACAGTTTCCAAATAGACATAATAAATAGCTAGGGCTGATGAGGACTACTGGACTAGACAACAGGCTCACCACACCCAGTGAGTTTTTGCTGGACAAGGAATTGCCAGCCAGATGGGGAAGGGCTCTCTCCTTGGAGTGGGCTGATGCTTGATGTTGCTGAGTTGGCGGCTTCCTATTCTTTGTTTCCTCTCCTAGGATTTTATGCCTTTTCATGTCAACATTTTTCCTCTTGAATCTTTGAACTGCTGCTTATCCCCATCTCAACAATCTTTTTTATCTCACAGGGCTGCAGGCTACGTGCTTTCTCTCAGCTGCCTCACAACCTAGCAGTCTGCTTAGGAGTAGCACCAAGGTTATGCAGCTGTGCAGAACCAGAATCGGCCTTGGATCACAGGCAACTCAGCCCAAAGAGGAGAGTGACAAGGGCCAGAGAATGCCAAAATTTGTGCACATTCAATTAGGAACTCTTTAAGTATGAAACAAACAGGACATTAGAAAAATGAAAGAAAGACTAAAAATATTCCCCATGGATCTCAGCACAGGGGCTGTGCTTTCAGGGATCTTTCCCCTGCTCTCTTATGTGTTTTTTCTTTCCCCAGGCTAAACCCAGTGAGCAGGAAATGAGAATGTAAAGAAATCACCAGGAGTAGAAGACCTGTCCAGCCCTGAAACTGAACTCTGCTGTGTGACAATAACATCAGTTAATGGTCCAGTTACCACATGGTTCCCAGAGCATGTTTAAACAAACTAGACCAACACATCTCCCACACAGCCATACAGTGGAGCTGTGAGGACAAGGAAAAGCCACTTTTCAGAGTTACCTTCCCTACCAACCCCAGAATTCCCATTGTTCTACCTCTGGTGTTTACGAGATATGCTGAGTAAAGGGTTTGGTCCTTTGAAGAGTAGCACTCACCAGGTGCCCTCAGATGCAAGTCTGTGATCTGCTTCTCCCTTTCAGTGGGGTCACCACATCTCATGCTTTGAGTGACAGTTTTACTGTTTAGTCCTGGCATAGAAACAAGGTAAGGCAAAGCAAGAATAAGCTACAACATGCCCTGTGCATCCTCCCAGTGTTGAGACATGCAGTCTTGGTATACTGGCACACAACAAAACCAAAGGGCCAAAACTTTATGCTAATTTACCCTCATTGCCAGGAGCCTTCACGAAGTGATCAGTAGGCATATTATATCAGTAGACTGCTATAATAAACCTTCTTATTTATCCAAGACACATACAGAACTCTGTGTCTTGATGTGTTAGAGTCACAACAGCCGCTCTAGTTCACCAAGAAGTTCTCTGCCTTGAGGAAATTTGAGAGTTAACAGGTCCTTCTGGACAGTGGACATGGCTTTTGGATCATGGATTATCCTCCTCCCATACTGGCACTTTAACATATTTGACCAAGAGCTGTTGAATTGCTTTATACTTTAATGCATAAGAAAATTACTATTTACAGCATCATTATTTTAAAAGGTAACTTCTTGTTATTAATGTGTTCCATAGAAGAAACTTAATAATAAATAAGGTCTCTTCTATTTTTCTCATGTACTAATTGTTTTTTTTATTTCTAAATAATCAAAGTATACTCTAACTTATTCTCATTAAGACAGATTTTTAATTATAGTTGCATGCAAATACAGTTGCATGCACCCACCACATTATAAATTTGACCCCAGGAACTTAAGCTCCTTCATTATTTATGTAAGTAAGCTTTTATTTAGGTTCTAGAAAACTAATTACATTTTTAATTGTGAATATCAGTATTTTGGTTTTCCATATTAACATACTGGAATTTCATCCAGTTATAAAATCTTCAAGCAACAATTAACACATATTTTTTTCCAAAAATAAAGCTGGATGTGTTTCTGATTTTGCACAAGTTATAAAAGCTGATGTTCTGGACCAAGAAATTAGACTGCACTGCATTAATTATTTAGTTCAATGATTTACATTTCACAAGTAAAAATAGGTTCTTTCACTTTCTTCTCTCTTGCCAGCTGTAGGTGTTCTACTCAAATCTACTGCCTTCCCTGACTGGTAAACAAAGTAAAATTAAAAACTCAGGAACTATGTTAATGGAATAGAACTTAGCTTAAGTACCTCATAATTTTATAGAGCTGTAAGCAACATTGACATTCTTGCTCTCCTTTTTCTCAAGGTTAAACCCATATATCAGATTTCTTTGTTCAAAAAGTATTATTAAACATCTGTTGCATTTCTCGGGAAAATGGCTTCTCCCCCTCTCAGAGACCCCTGGAATTTGTGAACATATATCTGACCCTTCACTTCTTCTCCAACCCTATTGGCTTATGTCCAGCTATCCCCTCCTCTGGATAAACTTACATAAGACCCTGTTCTCCTTTGTTCTCACTCTTCCCCCCTTGGACCATCAAAGAATAAACATCTCAGACAACTTTGGGGGAGAGCCTCTTTTGGTAACCCTTTGTCCTGCCTCTGAAATATTCCCTCCTAAGCCCCTTGAGATCTGAGCTGGCCTGGGAGTTTTGGGGGGCTGCTGGGGGGAATCATTTTCACACATCAGCACCCAAATATGACCCAAAGGGCAGTCATCACGCTTCAGCTGAAGAACCTGTTGATAGAAGTTTGTTTTACATTTTACTTTTCTTTTCTTCTATGTTTACATTTTAGAAATAATGTGAAAGATCACAACTCTGAAACCATAGTGAAGTAAAACATTAATAAGAATAATAACCAGGGGATCATGAGATGATGCAGCACCTTTAAGGAATCCCAGAAGTGGGTTTTTTTTTGCTCCAAAGGCCTTGTGATTGTGATTCGGAACCAGACAGAACCGGACAGAAAAAGACAGACCTCTGCCTTAGGTGCAGTGAGATAGTTGTCTCACTGCCAAAAAAATTACTTTAAAAGTAGATTCTAAACATGCTGGTTCAGCTGATTCACATTCCTGTTGCTTGTAACTGTGGAATGTTAGCCATGTTTTCACTACAGTTTCCTGACTGTCTTGAGTTATGATCCCCATAGGACACAATGACTTCAGTTGGAACAGTAGAATTAAGGAAATAAGTATCAAATTAATGACTTATTAACTGGATTTTAAACTCTTTGTCATGATACCAAGTTTCCCTCCATCATCTGTTCAGCCCAGAGCTGTATCCAAGCCTTCATATCTGAGAGAGAGACAGGCCTAAAGACAACCTGAGAAACCCTCACTTCAAGCTCTACTCTGTCATGATGGGAGCCAAAATCATGTGGAACCCTACAACTGCCCGGGAAAGTTGGGATCTCTAATGTTTTCACTGACAAGCAAAGAAAACCAAATGTCTTTTCTGGAGGAGGAATATGTCATCCAGACTGATCTTCCCAGTTTTGCTCAAGATTTGCAATAGTACAAAATTTGTAATTTTGTATTCAGCTATGCCTGCAGTGTAGCAGATTTTAATTAAATATCTTTTGAATTTTACTCTCCATACATAGATTAACTCAGGTAAAAAACTTAACATAAAGGCAACTTGTCAAACCTATTTGAGATATGGTATTAGATTGTGGTTCACTCAACCATTGCAGAAAAGTGAGGCAAGTCTAATTTACTATATGTTGACCAAGGAAAGAGCCAGGGTAATGGCTTTCTTAAAATTATGAGTTCATGAAAATGCAACAGTCACAATATAGAAAGTCAGAGTTTGAGACCTAAAGATCTCCCAGTCAGATAATATTTGCATTAATCTCTTCACTGACTTTTAATTTTTCTTGTTCTGAATATACATGCAGGTATAAAAATGTAAATGTGGAGATTCCTGACAAACACCATACTACACATTGCCAATTAAAAAGGAAATTAAATTGTACATAAAGCAGAAGAATATTCCTTGTGACATTATATTGGAGGGAATGATAAAAGAGCTATAATCACATTATAGAAAGAGATGTAAGTTTTCTATTTTAAATGGGATGAGAATAAGACATTAAAACCTCAGAGATGGATGACAAAACAGAAAACAAAATTAGGTGTACTCTAACATAACATTGAACAGTGTTGTTGTAGGATGAATATAGTATTTCATGCAAAAACTGAAGTGACCAAAATGTGAGTAAATTATGATTTACATGACTTACTGATTCATTCTGTGTCCTTGGATAATTTGTTTAAGGACGCATCTTCAAAAAGGCTGGACATGTAAATGTGAACATGCTCTTTTGCTGGCACATTAACACCTAATGGAGGGTGAATTGTCATAGGAAAATATCCAGTGATTCCCCTGAGTTCAGTGAGAGTTCACTTGAATCAAAAGTGAATTAAAATCCAGGATCATCCTACCTGTTTTGCAGAAAAATCCAATCACATGGGCAGACTGTGGCAATGAATAGTTATAGTCACCTTTCATTTGAAATGTTCTATTTTATGTGGATTATCATGGAATGTCCCTGATTAGGTATTCCACAGTTCCTCCATCTATTAAAAATAGCTGAGTATCTGAATATTCTTTTACTAGTTCTTCATGTGATCCAAGTTTTTTTCTATACATAGAGAGAAAGAAACCCACAGATACCCAGAATAACACCTGNCAAGTCTTTGTCCAAGAAAGAGCCTGAGGCAAAAAGCCCCTTACAGTGTAGGGGGTAACTTAAGTAACTTCGCAACAGGGCGGAGAAAACTTCAAACAGACCAATCAAGGGTGACCGAGAACAGGGGAGCAACAGGAGAACCAATAACAACTGGAGAACATGAATACATTAACTGGCATTACATAACCTTGTTATTCACCTAGGCAACTGTCCATCAAGTTCTACCAGCCCGGGAATCCCCTCAGGCCTGCAACCATTTTGTTTGCCTAGGATCCATATTGGAAAGTGAAATAAAACATGCAAACCCATATGAATTCACAATCTCAAACTTCCAAACCCCAACTAAACTTTACCCTTAAACTTCCTTCGTCCTCCAAGGGAGGGCAAGCTGCCCTGTGGTAGCATCCCGGGCTACCACAGCAAACTTTTGTAAAATTGCTGCAGCTAATAATATAGAAACAGTGGAAGAAATATTTCTTTTCTTCAATTTGAAGCTAATGATGTCCATGAGTCACACCAGATGTACTGAACCATGCCATTCCAGTAGTTATAAAGTTGTAACTGACTCAAATGATAACTGAGAAGGGTTGGTAAAGCCCGTGGTGTCATTACTTAAAAAGTATCTTTCCCAGTAAAAATTCAGAGTTCACCCTTTGAAACTCTAGTTTTGCATTACATATTTGCATATTTTATTTTCCATATTGTTAATTTTATGTTTAAATCCTATAGTCTATTTTCTTTAACAGGCTCTACCTCTGGGAGTAGGTTGGCATTAACTGTTAACTCTAAACCCATGACCATCTTTCACTTGTGTGTCTACTGTCATGATATGATGCAGTCCAGCAGTGCTAATTTGGGGCTGGACAGCTGACAAAATATATCATCACCTGGTTTTGATGTACCAGAATGGGATTTTGAGCACTGGAGCTGTTCTGGGCTCAGTGGAATTCAGGCTCAGATACTAATTCTGATATGAATGTACATGAATTGATTTTGACCACATATTTAATCTGTCAATGAATTCTTCTAAATAAGCTAATTTANATACATGCAGGTATAAAAATGTAAATGTGGAGATTCCTGACAAACACCATACTACACATTGCCAATTAAAAAGGAAATTAAATTGTACATAAAGCAGAAGAATATTCCTTGTGACATTATATTGGAGGGAATGATAAAAGAGCTATAATCACATTATAGAAAGAGATGTAAGTTTTCTATTTTAAATGGGATGAGAATAAGACATTAAAACCTCAGAGATGGATGACAAAACAGAAAACAAAATTAGGTGTACTCTAACATAACATTGAACAGTGTTGTTGTAGGATGAATATAGTATTTCATGCAAAAACTGAAGTGACCAAAATGTGAGTAAATTATGATTTACATGACTTACTGATTCATTCTGTGTCCTTGGATAATTTGTTTAAGGACGCATCTTCAAAAAGGCTGGACATGTAAATGTGAACATGCTCTTTTGCTGGCACATTAACACCTAATGGAGGGTGAATTGTCATAGGAAAATATCCAGTGATTCCCCTGAGTTCAGTGAGAGTTCACTTGAATCAAAAGTGAATTAAAATCCAGGATCATCCTACCTGTTTTGCAGAAAAATCCAATCACATGGGCAGACTGTGGCAATGAATAGTTATAGTCACCTTTCATTTGAAATGTTCTATTTTATGTGGATTATCATGGAATGTCCCTGATTAGGTATTCCACAGTTCCTCCATCTATTAAAAATAGCTGAGTATCTGAATATTCTTTTACTAGTTCTTCATGTGATCCAAGTTTTTTTCTATACATAGAGAGAAAGAAACCCACAGATACCCAGAATAACACCTGTGTGCAGCAGAACTTGGTATCAAAATAGATTAAGTTGATGACATCCTCCCTAGGAAAGAAAAGTTTGATGATATGTGAGATATTTCCCTGTCTTCTAAAAGTCAAAATAAAAATTATTATATGCATTATATAGGTCTGCAGCTCCAGTTGTGGTAGATTATACCTTTTAAAAGGTCTTTGGACCTACCACAGGACTTTGAATGACAGAAATAACATAAATATATTATTCTCTAGGGGACAAGTAAAGCTGAAGATATGCAAACTATCGCTGGCCTCTGACTCCCCTTGTCCAGGGGAGAGCCGCAGCCGCGATACTTCCCCTTCAGGGAACCACCCCTGAAGGAGGCTAACAGCTCAGCTAGCTGTGTTGGTTTGCCTAAGGAAGGCAGTGGCCTAGCTATTTAAAAGAGGCGCTTCAAGGAGAACGGGAGGCAGGCTTCCCACCAGCAAGTCTTTGTCCAAGAAAGAGCCTGAGGCAAAAAGCCCCTTACAGTGTAGGGGGTAACTTAAGTAACTTCGCAACAGGGCGGAGAAAACTTCAAACAGACCAATCAAGGGTGA